>CM033344.1:27606783-28101325 GCA_019395295.1 Osmanthus fragrans
CAGTCCTCAACTTCATAAAATCGCACACTTTTAGTCCTTTTTCTCCTCTTTAGCTCGTTTCTTCGTCTGTTTGGGGTTTTTGCCTATAAAATCAAATAATACACAATTATGCATAGAATATGCTCAATTTCATCAATAATTATAACCCAATAAGTGTCCAATAAGTGTGTAAATGCACACTTATCAATGAGTTGCTTAGCTTCATGGATGCGTACTCAGGGTATAATCAAATACCCATGCATAAATCGGACCAAGAACACACCTCTTTCATCACCGACCGAGGTCTGTACTGTTATCAAATGATGCCCTTTGGTCTCAAAAATGCTGGAGCAACGTATCAACGCTTGGTGAACTCCATGTTTGCCCAACAAATTGGGAAAACTATGAAGGTATATGTTGATGACATGCTTGTGAAGAGCATGAGAATGGAGGATCACCAACAACACCTCGCTGAGATGTTTAAGATTCTAAGGAAGTACAGGATGAAGCTGACAAGAAATGTGCTTTCGGCGTAAGCTCAGGTAAATTCCTGGGTTACATCGTCAATCAACGAGAAATCGAAGCCAACCCCGAAAAAATAAGAGCTATCATTAACATGAAAGCACCCACGAAGCCAAATGAGGTTCAGAGCCTAATTGGGAGGGTAGCCGCCCTCAGCCGCTTTGTGTTAAAATCGACAGATCGGTGTAAACCATTCTTTGATGTACTGCGAGGTGGAAGAAAATTTGACTGGAATCCTGAGTGTCAAAACGCCTTCGACGAGTTAAAAAAGCAACTGTCCAAACCTAAAATCGAAGAAATCTTGCAGCTTTACCTTGCAGTTTCAGAACATGCCATAAGGTCAGTCCTTGCAACTGAGGAAGATGGAATACATCATCTGGTCTACTACACCAGTAAGGCCCTTCATGAGGCGAAGCTAAGATACTCGCCGTTGGAAAAATTGGCGTACGTAGTTGTCACAGCTGCCAGAAAGTTAAGACCTTACTTCCTGGAGCATTCAATCGAAATCCTGAACAATTCCCCATTGAGGCAAACCATGCAGAAACCTAACACTTCAGGACAAATGGTTAAGTGGACGGTCGAGCTAGGACAGTTTGACATCAAGTACAAACCGGTACATCCATCAAAGGACAAGCACTTGCTAACTTCGTAGCTGAGTTCAGAGTAGAACCAGTGGAGAGAATTGAGTCAGGTCTACCTTGGGAGCTTTACGTCGATGGATCATCAGCAGAAACAAGGTCCGGAGCTGGTGTGGTGTTGATAAGTCCGGACCACCAGTTGTTTTGTGAAGCTTTGCCTTTTGATTTCAACACTTCAAATAACGATGATGAGTATGAAGCCCTGATAGCTGGAGTAAGGATGGCTCAAGAACTGAGGATTAAGAGCCTAATGATTTACAGCGATTCGCAGTTAGTGGTCAACCAAATCAACGATGTCTACCGAGCTAAGGAAGAGAGGATGAACAGTTACCTCAAGGTGGTAAGGAAGGAATTCGAAGGTTTTCATACCATTCAAATAAATCAAATCCCAAGATCTCAGAATGGACATGCAGATGCTCTAACTCGGTTAGCCACCAGCGAGGGAATCGAGGAATTCGACAGCATCCACGTTGGAAGGATCTCACAGCCCGCAATAGAAAAGAAAGAAGTAGAATTCATGATGATAGATCCTAAGCCCACCTGGCGTGATGAAATCACCCTCTACCTAAAAATCGGGATATGTCCTGGCGATCCTGTAGAGGCAAGGAGGCTACGAATCAGGTCGGCCAGATACACTTTGGTAAATGACACTCTTTACAAAAGGGGATACTCAACTCCCCTGTTAAGGTGTTTAAACGAAGAGAAGGCTCTTATGCCCTTCAAGAAATTCATGAAGGAATGTGTGGAAACCATTCCGGTGGGCAATCCTTGGCTCACAAAATCACACGTCATGGATATTTTTGGCCCATCATGAGGAAAGACGCCCTCAAATTTGTTAAGAAATGTGACAAATGCCAACGCCTTGCTCCTTTCGCCAAAGCTCCTCCACAAGAGCTTAACTTTATAGTAGCACCTTGGCCCTTTGTAAAATGGGGATTCGATCTAATTGGCCCAATGCCCACGGGACGAGGTAGAACTAAGTACACCATAGTGGCCGTTGATTACTTTACCAAATGGGCTGAAGCTGAGCCGCTTGTGAAGATTACTGAGCAAAAGACGACTGACTTCTTATGGAAGTTCATCATATGCAGATTTGGAATACCTTATTCCATTGTCACTGATAATGGAAGACAGTTTGATAACACCCGCCTTATCAATTTTTGTGAAGAGCTTGGCATCAGGAAACATTTCTCTACACCTAACCATTCCCAGGCCAATGGTCAGGTTGAAGCCATCAACAAAATCATAAAGCATACACTGAAAGCTAAGCTGGATGTTCTCAAAGGCAGATGGGTGGATGAACTCCCCAGTGTCTTATGGTCTTATTGAACTACTGCAAGAACAAACACAGGAGAAACACCATTTTCTCTAGCTTTCGGCGTGGAAGCAGTAATCCCTTTGGAGATGGGAATAGCTTCGTTCCGAACTGCTACTTATGATTTAGCTGGAAATGAGAAGGCTCCAAGAGGAGAATTGGATCTGTTAGAAGAAAGAAGGGATGACACAACACTCAGAAATGCAGTCTATAAGCAAAGGAACACACGCTATTACAATCAAAAGATGCGAAAAAGAGAATTTGAGGTAGGATCTTTGGTCCTGCGAAAGATTTTTACTGCCATAAGGGAAGTTGCTTAAGGGAGTTTTGGTCCTAACTGGGAAGGACAGTACATCGTAGCAAAGATATTACCAAAAGGAGCTTACGAACTAAAGGACATGGAAGGAAATCCTTTGCCACATCTCTGGAACGCAGAATATCTCCGTCAATACTACCAATGATGTAGGAGGACTGAAAACGATTGTAAAAGAGGTTTTATCATTAATAAAAAAAATGTGTGTTTCTTTGTTCCTACATAATTCGTTCAAGGAAATATCAAAGTCTCACTTCCTTAAGTGAGTCGAACTAAGATTGCATGTGCTGCAACACTTAGATAAATTTCCTATTAAGAAAATATCGAAACCTCACTTTCTCAAGTGAGCCGAACTAAGGTTGCATGTGCTGCAACACTTAAATAAAATTCCTATCAAGGAAATATCGAAGCCTCACTTCCTCAAGTGAGCCGAACTAAAGTTGCATGTGCTGCAGCACTTAGATAAATTTTCTATCAAGGAAATATCGAAGCCTCACTTCCTCAAGTGAGCCGAACTAAGGATGCATGTGCTGTAACACTTGAACATTTTTACATAACCAAAATAACTCAAACCTCACTGAGACGAATTACTATCAAACTGAAGGTAAGAACTTTGTTTTGCCAAGGACGGAGACGAACCAACATTTGATTAACCAGATTTTGCAAAAACACTAATGAAAATCACATTCAATTAAAAACTTGAAATTCATTACAAAAATTCTTGTAGTTCGGTACAATGCAGTCTAAACAAAAAGAGAAAATAAAATAAAATAAAATAAAATAAAAAATAATGTAAGTCCAGCCTAACTACGGAGCCTGGGAAGGAGGAGCTTTTTTCTCAGCATCTTCATCTGCTGGAGAAAGACGAATTCTGACCTCAGCAGATAGGCGCTCCAGCTCTTTCCTCTGCTCCTCCAGGGCTTCATTGAGGAATGCTGCATCGAAGTCTGGCCTCTCCTTGCGAATGTACTTCACAATCTCCTCCAGGGCCACCACATAAGCGTCTTGGGAAACAGCATCAAATTCACTTGATGCCCTTTATAGGTCCACAGCATTCGAAGCCTAGGCCTCAGCCTCCTCCACCTTTTTCTTAGCAAGTGACTGCTCCTCCGCAGCCTTAGTTCACTCCATATCGAGCTGAGCTTGAAGCTCATCAGCCCGTTTTTTCTCTTCTGCAGCCTTTTTACTTGCCATTTCTCCCCAGGCCTGCAGGGCGGCATTATCATCCAACAGCCGCAGCTCTGAGCAGACTTTGCCTCCAGTACCACCCCCATCTTATTCAGCTTGTTCTCATAGCTCAGCTTCTCCCCAGCAAAGGCAGCCCTCTCCTGCTCCATCTTCTCAAAAAGGCCCATAGCCTGATCCCTGGTCTCCAGCAGCTTGTCCAGTTCGGCCTTCACCTACATCCACGAAAGAAACTACGTTAGGTTACGATACATTGATTATTATGGGAAAGTTGAAGTACTAAGGTCGGAACACTGTACCTTCTCCGCCACAGATATCATGTACAATACCGATCTGCGGCTATGTAGCTGAGCAGCTACAATTTGCTCCCCCACTGGCATCCTAGCAGCGAAGTTCTGCTCATTTTCACTTCAACTCCGAGTGAGTAAGTTGGCGGAGTCTCTAAGAGGAGGTGGAAGGGCTGCACTGGCCTCCCTGGCTGAAGACGGAGCTCGGAGATAATCCAGGAAAATCTCAAAATGATGTCTTATCAAGACCTCCAAGTTCGCCCTATGGAGGTCTGGACACCTCTCCTGCGTCCTTGAAGAGCCGACCTCCATGGCATATAATGGTGTCCGAGCTGGGGAGGTCCTCAATGGGGTGGCTTCTGGTGAGATCAGCTCGACGGTAGTCACCGGAGTAGGATCCACATTTCGGGGTGTCCCTGTACCCTTTTCTTCAGAAGTGGGTGCTCTTCCTCCACTTCGACCTCATCCACCAAAGGCCTGGCTACTGTCACAGCTGGGGATTTTTCCTTTTCCCCTTCTTAGCTGCAGTATCCTTTGCAGCCTTCAAGCTCAGTATTTCTTGGCGAGGGTCTATAAAAAAAAGAGGTTAGCATACAATAATCAAGAAAAAGAGGCTGAGCTCAGGAAAAATACTTACTGGATGCAGTAGGGTAAGGGGATGAAGCTCCAATCGTCGGTCTCCCTGGTTGAACACGAAGCAAGCTGGCCTAAAAAAGGTTCTCCTCCGAGATCAGGAACTTGCACGACCTCCGTCTCTTGTTCTAACCTCTAATTGCGTCAGCATGTCTCTTGTCGGCAGCGCTCAAATTCCCCACCTTATAATCTGCAAAGAGAACAAAAATTATTAGAGTTATCATAATTTCAGTTCGGCTAAAAGCAAAAGTTTACCAAACTTACGTAAGGGATGATACAAAGCTGAGACGACATCTTCCCTATCTTCTTCGGCAGGGTGGAACTGCCATTCTCCCAGAACGAAGAACTCCTCCTTCCACCTTTTTATTGAAGAAGGGGTATCTAGAACTAAGGATCCCCCCGTCCTTGGCCTAACGCTGGTGTACCACCAGCCTGAGTTCTTCCCATTTTTCTTAAAAGTAAAAGGGAATTGAACTGCTCCACTCCTAGCTCGGGATTACCCATCTTATTCCACAATACTAGGGTGGCAATCAATGTTCACCACCCATTAGGGCATAGCTGAGTGGGAGCTATTCCCCAATAAGATAGGAACCTACGGATGATCCTAGGAAAGGGTAACCTAAGTTCGGCATTAAGAATAGCCGAGTTAAGAGCAATACATCCCTCAGGGAGAGCGTTAGCTTGGTCAGAAGGTTCTGGGACTACTAATTCTATTGACCGAGGAATACTATACTTACCCCTTCAGTTCACCAGCATATCCCTCGTAATCACCGACCTATACAAGCTTGCCTCCCACTCTCAAAACTCATCTGCCCTACAGCTATCATGAGAACCCACGTCCTTAGCCCTAGAACCCTCGTTATCAGAGCTCATCTCCCTAGATCGACCTACCCCTACCGAATTAATAACAGATAAAGGAATTGGGGAAAAAACCTCCCTACAGTTAGAAGAGGACGAATAGGGGGAGGGAAGAACTGACTCTTCTTGCTGGTTGCCCCAAGATAAAATCCTAGACTCGTCTGAACTCATAAAAAGCTAAAAGAATGAGAGAAAGGAACAAAATATTCACGTTTTCAGAAAAAATGGAATACCTGAATGGACGACCTTACTTGGCTAGGGCTGGAAGAACTAAGGAAAGAATGGCTACCCTGCTCGGGAGAGGAAACTTGCGAAGAAAAGTGGTGAAAATGATAGGAAATGATATTTAAAAGGGGGGAAATACAAAGGGCCTCCATCTCAGCTGTTAGATCTAAAAAAGGAAGGGCCCAAATTCATTGCCTCAAAACTACGTCGTTTTGAGGTGACTCTCAGCATTCAGTCAGTGCTTGATAGCTCAGTGCCACCTGTCGTTTGATCCTTCGTCTTCAGAATTAAATAATTAATGTTCTAAAAAGACGTGCCTATGTTACTAAGATCAGCCCGCGTACAACAGACGAACTGACCTGGGGGATAACTGTTGACCACTGAAGTCCGAGGTTAAATATTATGTATTTATGATTAATCTCTTCCAGCTGACAGTTCGGTTATCAACCTCAGCTCGGTTACCTATTGCAGTCCTGTCAGAACGTCGTCGTCATTCCAGGGAACATAATGATTACATGTCTTTCACAACCTGTCTAATCAAATCAGGTACACTTGGAGGTTGCCGCCCTTCTCGAGCAATCAACTACTTTTGTTGCCAATTTCCATGCAAAGGTAATGATTACCGGCATGATGTATGAAGTGATTGATTTGACGCATTCCTTACCATTTTCATCAAATTCACCTATAAAAGAACGTATCCTTTTTGCTTGAAGGGGACATGAACTCAACGCCAAAAATATCACTCTTCTTCCAAATTTGTATGAAATTAATGAAAGATCTTGACCTTTTTTATTACAATTGTCTGAAATCAAATATTTACATTTTTTGACGTCAACAGAGGTGTTTATGGATGAAGAAGAATTAGGTTCAGCATACAGATTCAGGTCTAGACAGGGTACAATCGAACCCATTTTCTTCAACTTTTTGGGGGATATTTGTAAGGAAACAAATTTGAGAAATCTGGCACTTGTGTGCACTTCTTAAGTGATGATTATAGTGGGTTTTGGTTTGTTTTTGGGACTGGCAGTTCTGCCTCTGGGTTTTCTTGTCATTTCTTCTTCTCTGGTGGTCGGCACTAGCTCCTCACTCAGCGGCGTCGCCAGTGGTGGTAGTGGTGGCAAAATGGGCGAGCCAGCCCGGCCCGGACCGCGAATATTTCGACCCGGACCGGCCCGTGGACGAAAAAAACCCGTATTATCCGGGCTTACGGGCCGGTCCGGCCCGGACCGTCAGAAAAACCAAGCGGCCCGACCTGGACCGCAACCTTTTTTTTTTTTTTTTTTTAATTTTTTTCAAAGATTATCACTTAAAAAATAAATTGTAAAAAAAAAAAATTTTTTTTTAAAAAAATATAGGCCCGCATTAACCGCGGGCCGGTTTCCCCAAACCCGGCCCGGACCGCTGAATAAAATTTTCGACCCGTGAACCGGCCCACTCGGTTCACGGGCCGATTAGCGGGCCGAGCGGGCCTGGAGCGGCCCGCCCATCTTGACACCACTAAGTGGTGGTGGTGGTGGAAACACTGTAATTGTCGTCATGATCTCGCTTTAGGCTGCGGTTTATATTGCTATTTTCGCTTCATTCATTTTCAAGATTCTGCTGGTGGTACTGAAATTGGTGGTGGTGGAGGAGCTGAAGATCTCTGGCGTGAAATGGAGGCGACAAAGGATGGCCCTAAGCTATTAATTGATCCATCGGTACAGTTCGATACCTGTCTACTTCTTCAAATTATACAGAATCTGTATTAATAGAAGCAAAATTCAGACGTAAACACAAGGAAATTTCTCTTTCTTACAAGATGAGATTCGTTCTTGGTTGATTTTTCTTCAGTGTCTTTGCTCGAATAACTGAATTGACCATTTTGTTTCATTTTTAATGTTTTAATGTCGGAGCTTTAGGAGGTAGTGATGGTGGTGTGTTGGGAGTGGCGTGGAAGTGGATTGGTGGCAATGTTTGTGACTGATTTGTAATTTTTTAAAATTTCGGGGTTACAATTGTAATTAATTATTTAGTTCTTCCTATTTTTTCTTTTTGTTTTATTTGAATGAGGGATAAAATGGTCAAAAAGAGGTGAAAATGACGTTCGGCGTATGAAATGTTGAAGATAAGGACATAAATGCCAAAAAATGAAAGGTAGGGACGGTTTCCACCATTCATGTCAAAGGTAAGGACGTTTTGTGTCAATTAGCTTAAAAAAAATTATAAACGTGAGTAACTAAATGGGTCAGAAAAATCTAACGGCGAACTTGGAATTTTGCAAATCATCGATTGATGAAATTGACTCAATAATGCGAAAATTCTGATTTCTTTAGGTAATAATAATATTAATATAATTAATAGATAGAGGAATGAGTGGAGGCTAGCTGCTGCCTTTGAAGTCCTGATTTTTGAAAATTATTTCTGTTCAATAAGCCATGCTGATACTTTCTTACAAATGGCAATGGTCATTGGTCAACCTCATCAAATCTCGAGCAACAAAATATTGGAAATTAATCAATCCTGCAATATGAGAAGAAAAATAAGTATTTAAAATAATTTTTTTATCAAATTGGATTGACTAGTAATTTAATAACTACAGTATAAAGTCAGCGAAATGCAATTTGGTTTTTGGAATATGAAATATCAACATTTCCATTGAAGTATCTAACACGGTCATGTGCGTTGACATAGGAAACATTTTTTTTTTTTTTTTTTCAATTGGAAATTTCATACAAAACAACTTCGTCGAACCATTTTACAAGTCCTAGTATTAAAAAAATTTGGTTTATTAATTATTTCTTTCCCTTCAATTGTATTGTTGGCTACTATAGATAAACTTGTCCATTGAATGTAAAACCCTAGTATTTAACCTTAGTATCTTGGTATGCTTTTGACTCAATCTAATTGCCACCATACCCAAAAAAAAAAAAAAAAATGAAGAGAGAGATCTATTATAGCCCAACTTCAAGTAGAATTCAATGTTAGTCGACTTTTCAGAAGTAGAAACCAAGCACCAACAATGCGGAGTAACTTCAAAAAAAGGAGATTCGTCTTCGGACAATCAACATATAATTTTTATTGAAAGTAAAGTGGTTAATTTTACTAAACAGAATCGTTACACGGTAACATTGACAATAAAGGAGAAACATAAAGCCATGATCATACGCTGTCGTTTTGTATTGGCGCGTTAAATGAGTAAATTGCATCTGCGGTCACCATCCTTTGCTAACTGTGAACAGGATTCCTAACTTTTGCTAACTGTGTCATCTAGATACTCAACCTATGAAAGTGTGCATGAGTAGTCTACCTCACCAAAAATATCATTTTGTGTTAAATTAACACGCAACACGCACGTGATGTCTCCTAAAAAAAAAATATAAATATTAACAATAAATTAACTCGCAGCATCCACGTGATGAATTGTACAGGTTTTAAGAGCCTGTTTGATTCTAATTTTAATCTTCAATGGGCCCCACAATTTTTCAACAACACATTTCAAAAATTTCTATCACAATCTACTAAAAAATTCAATTTTAATCCCCACTAAACACCCTTTAAGACTTGAAAATAAATGTGTTTTATGAATGGCCGTCTATAGGAGGATTTTACAAAAATAACACGGACTTTAGATATTTTTATCATGTAAGAGACATCATATGAGTTTCACACGCTAATTTAATAGAGTAATGTTATATGTACAAATTAAAAAATCAAGCATTCATTTGCTTTGTTTATTGCTCCAATTGATATATATATATATATATATATATATATATAGATATATATAATTTTATTTTATTTTATTTTTTGTTTATGAAATTCAACTTTTCTTTAGAAATAATACTAAACATGATGGGAGATAGTGCCCGATTTCCATACTTTACCCATCAACTCATGAAGCGAGAAATTCCCACATGATTCGAGTTCGGGTTCACGGTTTGACCATGTTTTTGGCTAGGGTTGGGCATATATTCCGAACCGAACTGAACCGAACCGGACCCGAACCGAACCGAACCGAGCGGTTCTTCGTAAATGAAATACCCGAACGGGTATCAAAATCAAGAACCGACGGGTACGGGTCGGTTCTCGGTTCTAGACCTAGAACCGAAGAACCGAATAAGAACCGAATTTTTTTAAAATTTTTTAATTTTTATATATGAGATAAATCAAATTATTTAATTTTTTAAAAATAAATTAACAAATATAGAGTTTGCAATGAAGAGACTGGGTTCTATGATGGCATTGAGACATGTAATAAAAAATATATTATATTTTTTATTATTAAATTTTATTAGTTGAACAATTTTTTGTTTATTTATGTTTGTTAATTGTGATTTTTCAATCTTTCTTGTAGAGTTTTTTTAGTATCTAGTATGACAAGTCAAGTAATTGATGGTTAAATCAAATAGTTGTTAAGTACTACTGTATTAACAATACTTTAAAATATTTTATCTCTACGAGTCTATGACTTTTAATTTATATGGATCACCGATGTTTTAGTATTACTAATTTACTATCTATTTTTTGTTATTGTATATATTGGTAAATTAATCTTATTGGACAACTTGTTATTTATATCTTATTAAATTGGAATACGTTAATTTGTAAAAGTTAAGATTGAACATGTCAAACTGTAGCATTGTTATAAATGTTAAAAAAATTAATTATACTATGGAACCGAACAGAACCGAACCGAACCGAACCGAATGGAACCGAACCCGAATGGTTCCAAAATTATATTTGGACCCGACGGTTCCGTTTACTAACTACCCGAAAATTTTCGGTTCGGTTCGGTTCTCTTCAGAACCGAACCGAACCGACCCGTGCCCAGGCCTATTTTTGGCCATCCCTCCCCTTGGTATCAATTATTTTTTAGAGGCAGGGTAGGGTGAAGCGAGAGTTAAAGCATTCTAAATTGGTACTCCGTCAATTAATTAATTATTTTTTAAATATGATTTTAAAATTTTAAAATGTAAAATTAACATAAAATTTATAAATTTTTTGAGAGGGTTCAAAGAGTTTCGGGTAGGGATCATGTCTCCCTTCCCGTCCTGAATGGGAGGAGCGGGGACATAGTATTTTTCTCTAGAAGCGTCTTTTTCCTAGGTTGGGATCCTACGTTCTCAATTAGCAAAGGTTGGGACTGTTGAGAAATTATATTGATTTTACGTGTAATAATTTATTTTTAAATAGAGAATAAATGGTTGGACAGAATTCCAACTTACAGTTTTCCTACGTGGTGTTGGCATTTTCCAATTTCCCACCAATTTTTTATTTCCAATTTATTTCAACTTCAATTGGTCATCTTTTGACCTTAATTTCTCATTCACCCTTAATTGGTTTTGAGAAAATAAATTCATACATTAATTTACTCATGGAGTGTGGACAACACTTAACCAAAAAAATCATTTACAAAACTAAGGGGACTCATTTAAATAATTGGTCAAACCAACTAATTAAACCAATTTTTCAATAGGGACTTGGCTGAAATTTACCCCAAAAATGCCAAGTCCCGTTTGCCCATATTGTAAATTTTTACTCCAACGTTTTTGTTGATTTTGGGTTGCCAATAATTCTTCCGGTTTTTTCCCGGAATCCGCGTATGAAGGGCTTACTTTCTTTGACCATCCTCTTCACTTGTCTCTCTCTATATTTGTGTATCTTTTACTGGATGGTGTGTATATATATTCCTGTTCCACAAAAAAAGTGATTCAAATATCAAGCTTTGAATTGGTACAAATTTGAACCAGACCCATCGTTTTCTCCATTCTTTCAAGAAAATATATGGAAATTTCTTTGTTAAACTGATACGGGAAAGAATTCATATCCGTGTTTGAAGGTCCAGTTGACTCTACTTTTTGAATTTATTTTCCAGCATTTCACACATTGGAGCAGGATATATAAGCAGGGTTGTATTCATTCAGAATCATATTACAATAAAATCTTTTCCAGAGTGCAAGAGGGTTTACATTTCTGGTGAGTGATTTATGATTATTTTTGAAAAAAACCCGAGATGATTATGGCTGTAATTACAATTGCAAAGGTTTTGTTTTTGCCGGTGATTGGTATTCTTGGTTGTGTCAAATTTTTTTGGTCAAATTTAGCTTTTAGTTTGATGAAGATTGGTCTTTATTAATAATTGCAGTATAAATTTTTAGGAAGCATTTCTTGGGAATTATGTATTGCTTATGATGCTGAATAAAAATAAATAAAAATAGAACTTGGTGCAGACATTTCTGCAGATGAATTGATGGATTAAATCTTCAATTATATTTTGTAATTGTATCAAGTTTTTGTCATTTTTCGAGTTTTGTAATCCTCGTTACAGTTGCTTTTTTCAGCTTTGTGAAGAAATTATCAGAGGAAGAAGTTGTTTTAATTTGCCATTTGGTATCAGTTTATCTTCAGGAAACCCCCGGGGATGACTTTAAGAACGAACAGCTTTGGTAAAGCGGATTCAACTGCCATCACAACGGCAAAAGGATGCAAAAAGATGGTTAGGGCGAATTCCATAAACTTGAGGAACTTCGAGCCTGCAAAATTAGCCCTTGAAAACACTCTTTCATTCAAAAATTTAGTTCAAGAAATAAGAAAATCAGAATCTGATTATGAGAAAGTTGATACTAGTGAACTCCCGGAACCAGCCACAATGTTTTCTCCAAGACCTGTCAGTGAGCTTGATGCAGCTGCAGTCAAGCTTCAAAAAGTCTACAAGAGTTATCGGACTCGAAGAAACCTTGCAGATTGTGCAGTCGTGGTTGAGGAGCTATGGTTAGTCTTTAAGACATGTCTAGATTATATCGTCAATTATTCATGTATGTTATTTTCTGTTAACCGGTTATATTTGACATGTATAGGTGGAAGGCTTTAGACTTTGCGGCTCTCAAGCGGAGCTCTGTTTCATTCTTCAATGATGAGAAGCCTGAAACTGCTGTTTCTCGGTGGGCTAGAGCCCGGACGAGAGCGGCCAAGGTTGGAAAAGGATTGTCAAAGGATGAGAAGGCTCAAAAATTGGCCCTACAGCACTGGCTTGAAGCTGTAAGTCTCCCTTGAATCTTTCAAATGCATCTGTCCAATAAAAGTCTTCATATGAAAATCATTGATTATACAATTTCATTAGGTCGTATTAAACTTCTGTTTGATGGCCATTATTTGGCAAAACCAAAGTTTTGAATAGTAATTTTTGGAGGGTGTATGGTTAAAAAGTTGGAAAAATTTTGAGTTTACATGTAGAATATTTTATTGTGTGAAATTGTGGTTGAAAATGAATATGTAGGAAAAAAAAATTGGATAATGGTTGTCGAACATTCAGTAATTTTGTTACTCATTTGTTGCTATATTTTTATTGTAGATTGATCCACGTCATCGGTATGGACACAATTTACATCTCTATTATGATGTCTGGTTCAAAAGCGAAAGCTCACAACCTTTCTTCTATTGGTGAGTACGCACTTCAAACCCCTCTAATAAGCATTAAAGACTCCCTTTCCTAAAGAAAGGATTCCAATTCTTGTAATTTGTTATAAAGATAATATTTTTCGCTGACTTTCCGTACAATATCGATTATTTTATGTGAAGGCTCGATGTTGGAGACGGAAAAGAAGTGAATCTTGAGAAGTGTCCAAGGGCCAGATTGCAACGCCAATGCATCAAATATCTAGCACCTGTAAGTTCAAATTATCACAGAATTTATATTTTTATGTTGTGCATATAGACCGTAAAGTTGATGTGTGATCTACCTTTTCTTCCACAAGAATGAGAGAGAACCATATGAAGTCATCATAGAAGATGGGAAGCTTGTGTACAAAGAAAGTGGTGCCTTTGTGGAGACCGCTGAGGGTTCAAAATGGATATTTGTTCTTAGCACGACAAGAATTTTGTACGTTGGGCAGAAGAAGAAAGGTCTCTTTCAGCATTCGAGTTTTCTAGCTGGTGGGGCCATCACAGCCGCTGGAAGATTAGTCGTTCATGACGGAGTTCTTGAGGTAAATATTCGTATTTGATCGGCATATAGGCAATTTTAAGTTCGAAATGCAGATTAAAATGTGCTTCTTTTTAGATGTGAGTTTGATGATTTTGTAATGTCCTTGCAGGCGATTTGGCCATACAGTGGACACTACCACCCGACTGAAGAAAACTTCAGTGAATTCATAAGCTTCTTGGAAGAGCACCGTGTAGATCTTGTTAATGTAAAGGTAATTGCTCCATTTCATCTTTTTCTAAACTGAAACTTACCTATATCAATCTAGTTGATTAACCAATTTTGTCTGACACTTGGTCTTTCTCTTTTGTTCAGAGATGTGCAGCTGATGATGATTACCTTCCTTCCGATAAGGATCCTAACGAGGAATGGCTTCAAAGATCAACTTCTGAAGCCAAAGTATCGGAAAATACTAACACATCTGAGTTCGATGGTTCGACGAGGGAACGAGAAATTTCATCTTGTGATCAAAAGGATAAGCCGGTATTTAACTTGTCTAAGCACATGTCCTGCAAATGGACTACTGGTGCTGGACCGCGCATTGGATGTGTTCGGGAATACCCTGCTGAGTTACAACTCCGAGCACTTGAACAAGTTAACCTTTCACCTCGGGTGGCTTATGGACCTCTCAACTACCATGGTCCAATCCCGTCACCTCGACCAAGTCCTAAGATTCGACTTTCTCCACGAGTGTCTTACATGGGATTGCCTAGTCCGAGGACACCTATTTCTGTAGGTAACTAAAGTTTTATAGGAAGTGGAGGCTGCCCTTCCTGGTATAATCTGACTGTTGAATGAGGAAACTAACACAAATCTTCATTCTTTTATTCACTTATTCAGTTTGTTAATGGCTCAATTAAGTGCCGAATCATTTTTGGCTCATTTTAGCTAGCTGGAGGTCACGTTTGATTGATTTTTTCATTTCTTCTGTAAACAAAGTATTCAAGAATTAATAAGTTGAAAATTTTCATTGTTCTTTTGTAATGTGAAATAAATGGCGAAGCTAGGATTTTGGGTTCGGATAACGAGGTGGGTTATTGGATGACACAAACAGTTGAACCAACAAGTCCATTTCACTTTATTGTTCCAGTTGCGGAAACTCCTTGAAAAACCTTGATCTAGACTCAGAAAAATCGACCAAACAAGCTTGACCCAAAACTAGGGCCCGGGAAAAACTCTCAAGCCAAACCTGACTCGAACCGAACTGAATCGAATCGAGCTGTTTTTCTTAAGTTCAATAACCGAACATGTATCTGAATTGAGAACCGACAGGTTCAGTTCTGTTTTTGGTTCTAGATCAAGAACCAAATAAGAATCAAATCTTTCTAATTTTTTTCATTTCTTTATTTTAAATAAGTCAAGTTATTTTATTATTTTCTAAATAAATTTACTAACCAAAAAATATGATTTTCCTATTTCTAATTTTCAATTCAAGCACAACTTAATCAAATTGACTTAAATTTTTATCAAAATCCGTTATTTTACCGTAGTGCCATTTCTTTTGGAGAAATAGAATTGAAGCTCGACAACACCTCTTTTAATTATTGTAAGCTTGCTATCGTCCTCTTCATGTGAATTTCACAATCAAATGCATGAAGAACTCAGCAAAGAAAGACATAAAAGACACATAAAATTGGATTACATTATTTTGTAAGAGATAAGGTTGTACATGCCATTAACTGAATTAATGTAGCTTTGTAAATATATAAAATATAAATTATAGTACAAAACTTGAGAATCGAATGAAACCGAACCTAATCGAACTGAACTGAACTCGAACAGTTCTATAGCGATCGAGAATTTTAAATTTATTTTTCTAGAAAAACGTGTCGCTAAGTCCTAACCCTGAGTTTTAAAAATAAAAGCGTGTTCGTCTAGCCGTTGTTAAACAAATTTAAATTTATTAGAATCGAGTCCAATTTTGAATATTTTAACGTATCAAATTCCTTATCGTTTTAAATTAGAAATTTAATACGATATATTATTATTTCGGGTCCAACGTTCATTAGTCTAAATAGGTTTATTTTAGCCCAACTCTTTAAGTCCAATTAGAAAATTCTTTAGCCCAAGATTTCTGGCCTACTTATCACCTAGATTTCTGTGCCCTAGAAAATTCACTGTTCATATAACACCCCATTTCCTCCTCCTCCTCACACCACACGTAGTAGCCTCCAAGCAGCTGGGGTAAGAAAAATGTCACATTCTCCAAATTCTTCACTCAATGCAGTGAGTTCCAGCCACCTTCCTAAATTGGAAACTTACAATTGATGCTAAAAAATCAATTTCTAGCATCAACTGGGAGATCACGATGGTGCTAGAATCAGTTTCTAGCACCAGTGACATGAAGTTTTTCACACATTAGCACCATTAGAAACCAGAACCACCAACGCCTCTCCACCTCCAACCCACAGGCTCCACAACACAAGCTTCACCATTGCAGCCACCACTGCAAAAACGAATCACCACAAGAACACACAAACTCCATCCCTCACCCAGATGAAATTCACGTTGGAAAAACCTCCAGCTCACAACTGATGCTAGAACACCCATTTCTAGCATCAACAATGTTGGAGATTCACGTGTGATGCTAGAAAACCAATTTCTAGAATTAACACCACCAAACTACAGCCACCCATCCCACAACCCAGAACCACCACCTCCAACATCACTGCAGCCATCCACATGAGCCTCCAACGCCTAAGCTGCAGCCATCACCCCACAACCCAGCCCAATCGAACCACTATCACGGCCACCTCCTGCAAGCCACCACATCAACACCACCGCCACCTCACTGCAACCCAAAACCACCTGCCATTCCCATTTTCGAGCAGCCACATACCACCAATCGACAGCCCCTTTCAACCCAAAAAAATCAACCTAAAATCGAACCCCAAATCAAAACCAAAACCAAGAAATAAGCTTGACCCATCTTCCAGCGATTGCCACTGGAAAACCTAAGAAAAACCCGAACTCTAAGCCTCGGTTAACTCCATTAGCCTCCAACCCGAACGCCAAAAAAATCACTCCCCCAGTTACCCCTACACCACCGGCGCCACCACGCGACGGCGGCGCTGGCGGCGCCAGCTGGAATCGGAGGAAGGGGCGAAGCCCCTTCCCGTCGCCTCCTCTCTCTACTCTTGAACAAGAGAAGGAGAGAGAGAGAGAGAGAGAGAGAGAGAGAGAGAGAGAGAGATGTTTTTATTAATTTGATTTTTGAAAATTTCGATTTTAGCCCCAAGTTTAGAAGTTAGTTTATTTTAGTCCCCCAAGTTTTAAAGTTATTTATTTCAGTCTCAAAATTTCGGTTTTAAAGAAAACAGTCCCATAATTTATGTTTTAAAATAAATCAGCCCACAGATTCTGAAAAAGTCCATTTCAGTCCTTAAATTCTTATTTTCAGTTTTAATAAATCTCAATTAAGTCCCTAAACTTTATTTTTATCGTTTTAATCTTTAAAAATTTCGAAACACTAATTCCAAGTTTATTTTCTATTTTTGGCTAGACGAAACGTACGAACGATTGAGGGATTGAGATTTCTTCCCGCTCCACTTTTCACGCAAATCGAGATAGATTGAGGTGCCCCCATTAATTAGTTTAAATTATAATTGCATGTATTATGTGACTTTATGTGATTTATATGCTTTAATGCATAAGACGAGAATCTCTTATGAGATAGATTATGTTATTATACTTGTCATAACTTATATGTTTAATTGCATGAGAAGAAAGAGAATATCTTATGAGATAAGATGATGTTATGCATAACTTACTTGCTTAAATGCATGAGACAGACTACCCATACCCTATGATTTTAAAGAGCCTAGATTTTTCAAATAAAATAAGCCCATGAGAATATCACTGTATAGATTGCATAGTTATGTGTTCAATTGTTCTGTAAATTAATTACTGGCGATGAGTCTACTGAGTATTTCTTCGAAATGCTCATTCCATTATTTTAACAATATTGTAGATTTTGGAGACGGCCGAGTCTGATGGGCAGTGGTGATATGAACAAATAAATGTAGTTAATTGTTTTTAATTTACTTTTAAATTTCATTCATTTGAACATTATGAATTTACCATGTCGTTTCCGCTATTTCAAACTTGAGTTTAAAGTTTAATCAATTTTTCTTAAGTTAATTCAAATGAGATTTTATTGCCACTAAAGTTCACAAATTTTAAATGTGATGTTTTTAAAAGTTAGTTATTCCGCCAAAATTTTCAGTTAAATTAGGGTAAAAAGACGATGACGTGGCAATCCGGGTTCGCGGAACTCAGGGCACTACATCTTAATATCAGAGTCAGTCTGCGTTTCTTTAGACTGGCAAATTTTAAAAAAAAAAAAATTCAAAAAGATATTTTACATTATTTAATTCTTATTAATAAGAGTTGCCACTGCCATCATTCGATCAGCCGACTCCAAAGGTAAAGAAGTTTATGAAGTTTAAATATTATTTTAATTCGGATACTTGTTTTGATGATTTATGAGATTTAGAAGAAAGAAAGAGAAAGAAAGTGTATCCGAATTAGAAAGAAAGAGAGAAAGAAAGACGAATTTGAGCATAATTTGAAAGAATTTTCTTTAATTTTTATGTCCTCATAATTTTAACTAGGAGAGATGAATAACCCTGCTTAATTGGACTTTGCATAATTGAATTAGGACATGGCACCTATTCGTAGAAATGCACTCAGTGATGCAGAACGAGCCATTAGGGATTATGACCGCTTCAGGCCCGAACTTGAGTGGACAATTGCCCAACATGTAGAGCAGTTGAATATCGTACGTGAGCGGGCCATACAACATGGCTACGTGACCAATAATCACCGATCGATCCGTCACTTACTCTCGAATTTTTGAAGTGACTATGCGGAGGTAGCTAATAGCATATATGTAGATGCTCTAGTGTCTCTGAATGTGGAAATGGAGTATGATGCCTTCTGCACGCGATTTGTGGCATATTGGCCCATGTATTTTGAGTACCGCTTTGGGTTTGCTCTCGAAGAAGACTCAGAAGAAGAAGAAACTGAGGAAGACGCTGATCCAGTGCTAGGAGAGTTCTCGGACGCTGAATCAGGCGTAATCGAAGGAGAATAGAGGGATAGAAATTAGAGTAGGCTCGACATGTTATTGTAAAAAAAAAAATGTTCGGCATACATGCCTTCCTACCCATGTATTTTCATTAAAAGAAGTCGAGTTTTGAATGAAATGATATTTGGGTTCCAATTTTCATTTTTTTATCTGTTATCGTTTACGTTATTGGTACACTTAATTCAACCTTTATGAACTACTTTTAAAAATTTTATGAAGGTTATGACACCACCAATTCAAACCGATATCATCCGGGAATTACTCAACGTGGTGCAAGAGATGAGACAAGCTCCACAGTCGGTTAACCCCTAGTACCAGTAATAGAACAGTTCTAGAGATACCGCCCACCTACGTTCGATGGTGGAGATAGTCCACTAGCAGTGGAAGAATGGCTCCAGGCCATTGAGAAGATATTCAGGCACATATCTTGCCCTGAAGATAAGAAGGTGATCTGTGCCGAGTTTATGTTAATCGGAAGAGCTGGTTTTTGGTGGGAATCTGCATCCCAGACAAGGAGTGAAGAGCAGCTAGCAGCTCTGACTTGGGACAAGTTTAAGGCTGAGATCAGGAATAAATTTTTCCCACAAGCCCTCAGAGATCACAAGGAATCCGAATTTCTACGTTTGGTACAGGGTGAAATGGACATAACCGAATATGAGAGGAAGTTCGAAGAACTGTCGCGTTATGCTCTACATCTGGTGGAGACTGAGTTCAAGAAAGCATGGCTTTTTGAGAGGGGTCTACGCCTTGATATCCGACCGATTGTCAGTTCACATGAACTGCCAACTTACGGAGATGTTGTGAAGAAGGCTCAAGCAGTAGCCTATGCCGGTGTGAGAGTTGGGAACCAAGGCAATCATAACGAGTATCAGGGAAAGAGAAAGTGGCAAGGTCCCAATCGCAATCAGAATCAGAACCGGAATCAAGCATTTACCAAGAGGCTGAATCTAGGGCCAACAGAGAGACAGATGACCAACTTCACTCCACCCTGCCCTAAGTGCCAGTGGTCGCATAAAGGAGAGTACCTTTTTGAAAAGGGTGTCTGCTACAAGTGTGGCCAGTCGGGTCACTTTGCATTGAATTGTCGTGCCTCGTCTGCCCAGGGTTCCAATCAGAAAACGAACCTGGACCAGAACAGAAAAGGGAAAGCAAGAGTATTTGTTATGGATGCAGCCGAGGATTCTGACGTGATTGCAGGTATACTAGTTATTCTGGTTTTCTTGTGCATGTCTTAATTATTCTCCATACTGTATTTCCTTTCCCCATTTTGAGCATGATAATATGATAACAGGTATACTATCTATTTCTAGTATTCCTGTATATGTTTTAATAGACTCGGGAGCTACACATTCATTTATAGCTGAAGCATGTTTAGGAAGACTGCACTTAATAGGAGAAGAAACTGGTAGTACTCTCGAGATTAGTTTACCGTCAGGAGGAACTATCGATACCAATAAGATAGTCAAAGCAGTACAAATAGATTTTGATGGCCAAGTTTCAGAAACAGACTTGAATATTATCCGAATGAACGATTTCGACATTATTCTGGGTATGGATTGACTCAGCACCAACCGTGCCGTAATCATGTGCCACGAGAAAGAGGTTATTTTCACAAAGATGGTGAACAAGTATTCAGGTTTTACGGGACGAAGATCAAAGCACCTCCTCGCCTTATCTCGGTTTTACAAGCGGAGAAGCTATTAGCTAAGGATAATTGTCATGGCTATTTGGTTAGTCTTCAAGACAAACCCGTAGAGGAGATTACTCTAGATTCAGTGCCAGTAGTATGCGAGTACAGCGATGTCTTTCCAGACGATCTACCGGGTACTCCGCTAGATAGGCAAGTGGAATGTTCCATTGATTTGGTACCAGGAGCTGCCCCTATTTCTAAAGCTCCGTACCGTATGGCGCCGAAAGAGTTGCAAGAACTGAAGGTGCAGTTGGAGGAATTGCTAGAGAAGGGTTTTATCAGGCCAAGTGTATCTCCATGGGGAACACCTGTTCTATTTCTAAAGAAGAAGGACGAAAGCATGAGGATGTGCATCGACTATCGAGAACTTAACAATTTGACGATAAAGAATAAGTATCCCCTTCCCAGGATCGAAGACTTGTTCGATCAGTTGAAAGGTACATCTATCTTCTCCAAGATTGATTTAAGATCTGGTTACAATCAGCTAAAGGTTTCGCCAAGTGACGTACCAAAGACAACATTCAGGACACGATACGGGCATTATGAGTTCACAGTAATGCCTTTCGGCCTTACGAACGCACCTGGAATATTTATGGACTTGATGAACAGAGTTTTCCATTAGTATCTCGATAAATTCATTATTGTTTTTTTATCGATGACATACTGATCTACTCCAGAAATTCTGCACAACATGAAGAACATTTGAGGATTGTGTTGGAAACACTGAGAGCAGAAAAGTTGTACTCCAAATTCAAGAAATGCGAATTTTGGCTTGAGCGAATAGGTTTCTTAGGTCACATTGTTACAGCTAAAGGCATCGAGGTTGATCCTTCTAAAGTTGAGACTGTAACGAATTGGCCAACACCTGCAAATGTCGGAGATGTGAGAAGCTTTCTTGGATTAGCTGGATATTATCAGCGATTTATAGAGGGTTTCTCTAAAATAGCAGGTCCTATGACCCAGTTGACCATGAAGGGAGTTAAGTTTCAGTGGACAGAACCATGTGAACAAAGCTTTCAGAAACTTAAGAACAGACTTGTCTCAGCACCAGTGTTGACTATACCAGACGGGTCCGATGATTTCGTTATTTACAGCGATGCATCCAAACATGGTTTAGGTTGTGCATTGATGCAGAATGACAAAGTGATAGCATATGCTTCAAGACATTTGAAGCCACATGAAAAGAATTACCCGACGCATGATTTAGAACTCGCAACTGTCGTGCATGCTCTTAAGATTTGGCGACACTATCTGTATGGGAGTAAATGTGAAATCTACACCGATCACAAGAGTCTCAAGTATTTCTTCACTCAGAAGGAACTCAACATGAAACAACGACGATGGTTAGAGCTAGTAAAAGATTATGACTGCACCATTCTTTACCACCCGGGTAAAGCAAATAAGGTTGTAGACGCTTTGAGCAGAAAGAACGCTGGACAGTTATCATCTTTGGGAATAACGCAAGATCAATTGATTCGAGATTTTCAAAATTTAAGAATCGAGGTACGAGTCCCATTAGTTCAAGGATCTAATAGATTGGAAAATCTGATCGTTAAACCAGACTTGAGAGGTCGGATTGTAGCAGCTCAAGCCGGAGATAAATTCTTAGAAAATATCAGATCCGAGGTTGGGACTGGCAAGAGAATAGGTTTCGAGATTGCTGCTGATAAAGCGCTTATGTTTAGAGGACGTCTTTGTGTGCTGAAGGATGAACATATCCGGAATGAGATTTTGATAGAAGTTTATTCAGCACCATATGCATGTCACCTAGGAGAGACAAAGATGTATCGTGATTTGTGCAATACCTTTTGGTGGAGAAACATGAAGGGTTGCATTGAAAAGTTTGTCTCTCGATGCATGACGTGTCAGCAGGTCAAGGCTGAACACCAAAGACCATCAGGGTTGTTAAATCCCTTGGATATACCAGAATGGAAATGGGAGAAAATTTCCATGGATTTTGTGACAGGGTTACCAAAATCAGTAAGAGGTCATGACGCTATTTGGGTTATTGTAGACCGACTTACGAAGTCAGCTCA
This sequence comes from Osmanthus fragrans, assembly GCA_019395295.1. NCBI lineage: Eukaryota > Viridiplantae > Streptophyta > Magnoliopsida > Lamiales > Oleaceae > Osmanthus > Osmanthus fragrans. Next base: position 27,629,514 of record CM033344.1, read on the forward strand.
TTTCCTACGAATCAGAATGACCATCAATATGGATCAATTAGCCCAATTGTATGTTAAAGAGATCGTTCGACTTCATGGAGTACCAGCTTCCATTGTCTCTGATAGAGATTCAAGATTCACTTCGAGATTTTGGAAGAGTTTACATGTCGCAATGGGTACTAAATTAAATTTTAGTACAGCTTACCATCCCCAGACAGATGGACAGTCTGAACGCACTATTCAAACACTGGAAGATATGCTTAGAGCTTGTGTGCTAGACTTGAATGGTAATTGGGAGACTCATCTTCCATTAGTGGAGTTTGCCTACAATAATAGTTTTCAGGCTACTATTGGTATGGCACCATATGAGGCACTATATGGGCGACGTTTTCGATCACCAGTTTATTGGGATGATGTAGGCGAGAGAAGAATTTTAGGTCCAGAATTGATTGAGAGGACAATTGAGGCTATTGAGAAGATCAGACTACGGATCAAAGCCGCCCAAGATAGACAGAAAAGCTATGCCGATCAAAGGAGAAAAGACTTGGAGTTTGAGATTGGAGAGAAAGTATTCTTGAAAGTAGCTCCGATGAAAGGTACTATCCGTTTTGGCAAGAGAGGGAAGCTAAGACCTCATTTTATCGGACCATTTGAAATCTTAGAAAAAGTAGGTAACGTGGCTTATCGTTTGGCGCTACCACCCGAGCTTCCGTACACAATGTTTTTCACGTTTCTTTATTGAGAAAATATATCCATGACCCGAGCTATGTGGTAAATTTTCAGACTATTTCGATTCAGAGGAATCTGTCTTATGAGGAGACGCCCCTGCGCATTGTGGAGAGAAAAGTCCATGTCTTAAGAAACAAAGAAGTTCATTTAGTCAAAGTCCAATGGGTAGACAGGATAACGATGAAGCTACCTGGGAAAAGGAGGATGAGATTCTGGCTAAGTATCCAGATATCATAGATCAAGTAAGTTTAAATTTCAAGGACGAAATTAATTTAAGGGGGTTAGGTTGTAGCGATCGAGAATTTTAAATTTATTTTTCTTGAAAAACGTGTCGCTAAGTCCTAACCCCAAGTTTTAAAAATAAAAGCGTGTTCGTCTAGCCGTTGTTAAACAAATTTAAAATTATTAGAATCGAATCCAATTTCGAATATTTTAACGTATCAAATTCCTTATCGTTTTAAATTCGAAATTTAATACGATATATTATTATTTCGGGTCCAACGTTCATTAGTCCAAATATGTTTATTTTAGCCCAACTCTTTAAGTCCAATTAGAAAATTCTTCAGCCCAAGATTTCTGGCCCACTTATCACCTAGATTTCTGTGCCCTAGAAAATTCACTGTTCATATAACACCCCATTTCCTCCTCCTCCTCACACCATACGCAACAGCCTCCAAGCAGCTGGGGTAAGAAAAATGTCACATTCTCCAAATTATTCACTCAATGCAGTGAGTTCCAGCTACATTCCTAAATTGGAAACTTACAATTGATGCTAGAAAATCAATTTCTAGCATCAACTGGGAGATCACGATGGTGCTAGAATCAGTTTCTAGCACCAGTGACATGAAGTTTTTCACACATTAGCACCATTAGAAACCAGAACCACCAACGCCTCTCCACCTCCAACCCACAGGCTCCACAACACAAGCTTCACCATTGCAGCCACCACTGCAAAAACGAACCACCACAAGACACACAAACTCCATCCCTCACCCAGCTGAAATTCACGTTGGAAAAACCTCCAGCTCACAACGGATGCTAGAACACCCATTTCTAGCATCAACAATGTTGGAGATTCACGTGTGATGCTATAAAACCAATTTCTAGCATCAACACCACCAAACTACAGCCACCCATCCCACAACCCAGAACCACCACCTCCAACACCACTGCAGCCATCCACACGAGCCACCACACCAACGCCTAAGCTGCAGCCATCACCCCACAACCCAGCCCAATCGAACCACCACCACGGCCACCTCCTGCAAGCCACCACATCAACACCACCACCACCTCACTGCAACCCAAAACCACCTGCCATTCCTGTTTTCGAGCAGCCACACACCACCAATCGACAGCCCCCTTCAATCCAAAAAAATCAACCCAAAGTCGAACCCCAAATCAAAATCAAAACCAAGAAATAAGCAGACCCACGCACTTACCTCGTACCTCGACCCATCTTCCAGCGATTGCCACCGGAAAACCCAAGAAAAATCCGAACTCTAAGTCTCGGTTAACTCCATTAGCCTCCAACCTGAACGCCAAAAAAATCACTCCCCCAGTCACCCCCACACCACCGACGCCACTACGCAGCCGGAATCGGAGGAATGGGCGAAGCCCCTTCCCGTCGCCTCATCTCTCTGCTCTCGAACGAGAGAGAGAGAGAGAGAGAGAGAGAGAGAGAGAGAGAGTGATGTTTTTATTAATTTGATTTTTGAAAATTTCGATTTTAGCCCCAAGTTTAGAAGTTAGTTTATTTTAATCCCCCAAGTTTTAAAGTTATTTATTTCAGTTTTAAAATTTCGATTTTAAAGAAAACAGTCACGGAATTTATGTTTTAAAATAAATTAGCCCACAAATTTTGAAAAAGTCCATTTCAGTCCTTAAATTCTTATTTTCAGTTTTAATAAATTTTCAATTAAGTCCCTATTTTAGAAAAGTTCAATTTCAGCCATTAAACTTTTATTTTCTGTTTTAATATATCCCAATTAAGTCCCTAAACTTTATTTTTATCGTTTTAATCTTTAAAAATTTCGAAACACTAATTCAAAGTTTATTTTCTATTTTTGGCTAGACGAAACGTACGAACGATTGAGGGATTGAGATTTCTTCGCGCTCCACTTTTCACGCAAATCGAGATAGATTGAGGTAGACTCGTCCCCATTAATTAGTTTAAATTGTAATTGCATGTATTATGTGACTTTATGTGATTTATATGCTTTAATGCATAAGACGAGAATCTCTTATGAGATAGATTATGTTGTTATGCTTGTCATAACTTATATGCTTAATTGCATGAGAAGAAAGAGAATATCTTATGAGATATGATGATGTTATGCATAACTTGCTTAAATACATGAGACAAACTACCCACACCCTATGATTTTAAAGAGCCTATGATTTTTCAAAGAAAATAAGCCAATGAGAATATCATTGTATAGATTGCATAGTTATGTGTTCAATTATTCTGTAAATTAATTACTGGCGATGAGTCTACTGAGTATTTATTCGAAATGCTCATTCCATTATTTTAACAATATTGCAGATTTTGGAGACGGCCGAGTCTGATGGGCAGTGGTGATATGAACAAATAAATGTAGTTAATTGTTTTTAATTTACTTTTAAATTTCACTCATTTGAACATTATGAATTTACCATGTCGTTTCTGCTATTTCAAACTTGAGTTTAAAGTTTAATCAATTTTTCTTAAGTTAATTCAAATGAGATTTTATTGCCATTAAAGTTCACAAATTTTAAATGTGATGTTTTTAAAAGTTAGTTATTCCGCCAAAATTTTCAGTTAAATTAGGGTAAAAAGACGATGACGTGGCAATCCAGGTTCGCGGAACTCGGGGCACTACAAGTTCCATAATTAAATTTGGACCCGACGATTCCACTTATTATATACCCGAAATTTTTGGGTTCAATTCGGATCTTGTTAGAACCAAACCGTGCGCAGCCCTACCAAAACTAAAACGCACTTTTGTAGCCCTCTTTCTACACACTATTGTTGCTCTCTTCCAATCGACAAAGGATCAAAAGGGTGGTGATGATTTGCAAGCCACAAAGAAAAGGAAAGAGAAAAGGAAAAATAACGGTAGAATTTCACTCTCTGTTGGAAAAAAATGGATTGAATGACTGACTTTGACATAAATTTTGAGTGGGACTCGTTTGTTTATTTTGGAAGATTAAGATTGATATGTGTGCCTTCTCCATGATAACATTAAAAATGATACTCAGGTGAATAAAAAATTGGAGTTCAAAGTGATGTATTGAAAGAGGTTTTGTATTGGAAGGAGAACTAATTTAAAGTTATCCCACATAGGAAAATGGATAAAGATAATGACAACTTTAAATATAATTACACTTTGGAAGGTAGCATAGAGACTCTATTTATGTGCCCGAGCGGGGTATAAATCACAGATCGAAATAGGAATTGAATCTTGAACTTGTGTGTTGACATGACCTGAGAACACGAATATTGGACCGAATGGACCAAAAATTGGCCCTTAAAAGGGTCCACGTTTTGCCTTTATTTTATTATTTTCCAAATAAAAACCTTTTAAATTCTTTTAACTCCTGAAACTCATATGATTATGTTGGTGGCATAACTCCTGGTTTGTTAATTCTCATTTACAGCCTATTTATCCAGTCATATATCTCTCATCTCTGCATAATTCTTACTTTCTGTGTGAACTCATTATTTTACTTTCGGTCAAAATCTTGGTGATAGTGTTCAGATACTAAGTCAGTTCACCGCAGTAGTGTCTGCAGTGCTCAAACTTTACTGTTTTTCCATTGTATCCTGAAAAACGATGCTCAAACTAAGCCTCAATCACCTATGGTGAGGGGACAAATCTGTTTTAAAGAAACTGTGTTTACACAGACCCCAGTTGAAAATTCATTCGCTCTTTTTTATTATTTCCTGCAATTTTAGATTACTTGTTCTATTTTTATTGTAATTAATAAAATTATCTTAATTTTCAATCTTTTGTGTAACACTCTCAACTCTCAAACTCTCAGCTACCTCCTTCTCTTTCTTCTCATTGGTGATACTATACGTACATCAGAGTGTCCACATAGTTCTCAAGTCATACAGATATTCTATAGCACAATTAAATATTTTCACACTAAAATCAGGAATACAACCAACAAATCTAGTAATCTTAGAGTTCACATCATATTTGTTTTGAACTCTAAATCAAGGAGAAGACCAACAGAAGAACATCTTCATCGAACTCATCTTCTTCCATAGTAGTTCGCTACTTCTACTGGGGTAACGGTGTCATCGGCGTTGGAGTAGGTCGTGCTGGTTTTTTTGAGTGTTTCCATTGGTGCCCATGGGTTGTGGAGAGTAAATGTTGAAATTGGTGCCACTGGTGTCCAAGGAGTAAACTGGAGAGAGAGAGAAAGAGAAAGAGAAAGAGAGAGAAAGTGGATCCGTAATTTTATTTTTATTTTTTTTATGACTGGGGAATTCGCAACCGCTACCCTTCGAGTGTGCATTGCCTGTAATTTTCGCTTTTGCTTTTTATTCTATTTCTTGTAAAAGAGCTTCTTGAAGAGCCTAGTTTAGATTAATTTTCTCTAAAAACGCTTATAGTCAAACAAATCACTTTCAAAAAATTATCTAACATATTGAAAAATAGTTTCTAAATCTCCTAAGTATCTTTTGATTTTTCAAAAATCTTGTCAAACGGACTTGTAGTAGAAGAAATAGTTTCAAATGATCTCCATCCTTTTGCATTAATGTTATCTACACTAATGAAATATGAACTCAGTGAATGTAAGCGAATTTACAATACAATTTATCTAATGCATTAGGTGGATTATTTAAACTATACAATCGTAAAGGTAGTGCATATGTGGCTCCAATATTATATCACTCTGCGAAAGCAAACCCAAAAGGCGTCGATATAAATAATACACATTTAATTTTTTTTCCTATCAATATTCATAATTACTCTTTGTAATGGAAATAGTATTTCAATATTGAGTGACTCCTTTCTTGATTGGCTTGATACTCTTAAGAAATACATTGACTTTTATAGCTTGAATGACTTATGTCGGCTTTGTTATACTAATATGTCACTTGTCTATTTTGTAAGAAGTTATTCGATGTTCATTTTGCGTAATATTGATCTTTTAGGTTAATGTCCTATCAGTTTGTGGGATGAAATGAAACAAGTATTAAGTAATCAATACGCATCTATATAATTATGCTAGATCAATTCTTTTTGTACTATAGATAATGTACGTTCACTGTTGGGGAATATCTCACTCACATCGAAGAGCTATTGCACACTTGTGACAAGTGTTCTAAATGGCGGCGCTTATGCAAAAGTAGGACCTATGCGTTAATTTAGTGGAGGCGTGCCCAAGCTCGCATAGGTGCGCTTTGGCCGTCATTATTATTATTAATTTTTTTTCACTAAATGTTTTTCAAGTTTTAGGTCAATTGGATTGAAAGGACCAAAAATTAAAAATAATAATAATTTTTTCAACTTCTAAGCCTAAATTGAAAGGTCTAAAAAATTGCTTACTCATTTATTGGTCCACTAATTTATAGAGGACATCTTCAAGGATTTTATTGTAAACTTTTGATGTAGGATAAGAATCCTTTTAGCTTAGCTGTAGTACATTGTAACTTTGATTTGCCTGTAATGTAACTCTCCTAATATTTCAAATAGCACTATTATAATATGAACCATGCTAACTGTACAACCGGGGTTGACAATCACTCAGATGGGAGGGGGCCATGATGAATAAAAAAATTGTGGGCCTACCTACTTGTGAGATGGTTGTTGATGCTACAAAAAATCGTACCTAGACAATTCTGAGCTTGACGACTGATGACGAGCACAAACGTGATCTTTCGGTACCTGAAACAAAGGCGTCGAGGTGTGTCTTCGTTACCCCTTTGATGCTTAAGTTAGAAAGCTGATATATATGCGAGGCTATAAGCTGAAAATTATGTATATTGTGTACCTGAATAATGAATTGAAACCTTGTATTTATAGTACGTGGTGGTTCAGTTCTAATAGGTCTGAACTAATGGAGAATCTTTTATCCTAAGGAGTCCTCCCAGAGATGGGCGTTGGACATGTATCAGAAGTGCGAGACCACTATAATTCCATTAGCTGTAGAATTCCTCCGTGCTTAGGAGTCTTTGGCTGAGGTGGTTGAATTGGGTTAGGATTCTAATGGAACATGAATCCAAACACGTTGCTAGGATGGAAAGTTAGTGATTTCGATCGAGGGAAAAGGTCGAGGATACACCTAGATGGAGGATGATAAACTCGAGGACAAGTACCTGAGGACATATAACATAAAATATTGGGAAAACATTCATAGAGTGCTCGAGCAATATAGAATATCCCCGACCACTAACTATGTGGAGAATTGAAGTTTGGAATCATCGGGTTTGAGTGGTCGGGTAAGATATATTGATCATATCACTGGCCCCCATACATCCATGCTCAAGATTCGAGTGTGTGATATATAGTCGTCGGGTGATTATGGTATACAAGAGAAATCGAGGGCTATTGTGACCATGACATCAGCCCTAAAAATGGAAAGGCCATTTAACTTGAGGGTCCCTCGATGGGTGACATGTGTCCAGATCAACGGTCCGGGATGGACAACCCTTGGGTTTCACTTTGGGGCCTGTAAATAGCTCAGTCAATTTTTCATTTTTCACCGTTTTACTCTGTATGAAATTTTTGCAATCCTCGAGCTCAAGATTTTTTTGGATTTTTAGGTCGTCGATGTTGAGGTAAGAGATCGAGAACTTAATTTTTTCTTTTATGAAAAATCATAGGATGCCTAGTTCCTCGTCTGATTCATCATCCTCGGGGCAGAGAACAACACCTGAGGATTTAAGGACCTTGATAATACCTGTTGCTATCCCAATATACGCTACACCTCGAGCTCAGGATAAGTTCCCATGTTGACATACCCCGACCAACCCTGCACCCTTAAAGAGCATCTAGAAATCTCGATGGCTAGGGAGCACGGTATAATGCCGGGCTGTAACATTAGAGTGCCCAAGCAAGGGGATAGAATGGCTATAGCTCGGGGTGGAGAGTTTGTCATTTTTAGAGATTCTTTAAAGGCGGGGTTTAGGTGGCCCATACATCTATTCTTCGTTTCCCTACTTGTCGACCACAATATGAGCCTAGGGCAATTAGTGCTAAACGGGTGGAGAACGCTCGCCTACTTTTTATCGCATGTAGGTATCTAGGTATCACCCCATACCTTGACCTTTGTAAGATGATCTTCGACCTAAAACAACTCTACCAGTACACCTGTTTTGCCTACCTCTCAACCCGATGAGGTTTTAAGATCCCAAAAATGCCGAGCTCTTTGAAGGGGTGGAAAGAGAAGTGGTTTTATGTCCTTCCCCAAGATCCCGACCTATCCTTTAATCCTCAATGGGGGTTACCAGATACGTCGAGATTTTGTGAGGGTCGGGTATATTTTGAGTCTTTAGAGAGGGACACACAAATGCTAGAAAATCTCGAGCCTCTGGTTTTCGACATGGACGACATCCCCAATCGTGCGGACATTAAAGGTGTCAGGGGTAAGACTTGTTCTTAAAATTTTTATATTGTTTCATTATTCACATGCTCATGCTTAATGAGTCGTCGATATATTGTAGGAATGATGTTTGATCCAGCTGCTCTACGACAGTCCGTGCAGTCTAAGTTGAGGGCTTCCCAAATTCGAACTCCCAGGTAGAAGAGAGGAAAAAAGAGACCTTGAGCTTTTGGTTTAGAGATTAGGAGGGATAGGCATGGCGAGACCTCGAAGCCGATGAGTACTTCGCCGAGAGGTGAGAGGGCAACCCATCAACGTTCCACTCCTCGACTTGTGCCTCAACCTCGAGATCCTGCCATCGTTGATCTTGAGGACAATGTCATGTCCCTGAACACTACTTGTATCGACGATCTTAGTCGAGAATACTTGATGCTGGGCCTTGTTGCCACGTACTTGGAGATGCTCGAGTATGATGCGGCCAACAAGGACCTCGAGTCCATGACATTCCAGGTGAGCTTCAATGTGTGAATTCTGAGCATCTTTATATCTCGACGATCTAACTTTTGAATTTTTCTTTCAGGCACTGAGCATAGCCCAAGGTGTGGCCTTGAAAGTGGTCGAGCTTTTGGAGGTTGCAGAAGCTTGGGACAAGAAGATGTCTGAACTTACGGTCGAGCGTGACCAAGCTAGGGTTGACCTTCGGAAAGCTCGAGATGAACTGGGCCTCATGAAGAATGAGGCGGAGGAGTTAAAGCTTGAGCTCGAGTTCGTAAAAAAGGACTTTGAGGAAAAGTTGGCCATAGCATGAGCCCCAGCTATCGAGGACTTCTAAAAGTCCTAGGGCTTTAATAAGCCGAAGGGCGATTATGCCGTGGGCTCGTACTTCCATAGTTTGAAGGAAACTCAAGTCTTTCTAAGGTTGAAGCTCGATGCTAAACCCGAGGATTGAAGACGATCCCTGAAATTGTTGACGACCTCGAGCTTTCGGAGTCCGAGGGCACAGCTGACGAGGCGAAAGATGATGTCGAGCTCTCTAAGGACGACGACACAGTCCCCGGGGATGAAGATCTAGATTAGGGAGTCATTCATTGACCTATGTATCCCCGATCCCTTTTTGAATTTTTGTCATGTACATTGCACGACCATTATGGCGGGCTTTTATGAATCTTTTCATTTGAATGTAGTGGACGATATTTCTATTCTTCTGTTGTTTTCAATATTCGATGACTATCATAATATCGAGGAATTAACTCGAGCATAATCGAATAATTATAATGTTGAGGACTTAAGTCGACCATAATTAAGTGATATAATATCGGCGATGTAATTTGACCATAATCAAATAATTATAATATCGAGGATGTAAGTCGACCATAATCATTAGTTTTAATATCGACGACTTAACTCGACCATAATGAAGTGATACAATATCGGCGATGTAATTTGACCATGATTGAATAATTATAATGTCGAGGTCAACCTAGAGAATTAATCTCGGCGATTATTATAATGGAACATATCGTGGTCAAAAAGTAAATCAAATTTTACCTCCTGGTGGATGTTTGTCCTAAACATTAAGTGAAATTCTCGACGAGTTGGACGAAAGGAGACGTTAAATCTCGATGAATCATTTCGATTGTAACCCATCGATGAGATTAATATTGAGGACAAGTCTTTGGGTGGCTTGTCGAAGACAAGGCTTATAGTGCTTGTCCGAGGACAAGGCTTTTGAGTGCTTGCTCGAGGACAAGTCTTTGGGTGGCTTGCTGAAGACAAGGCATAAGTGCTTGCCCGAGGACAAGACTTTGAGTGGCTTTTCGAAGACAAGGCTTAAGGTGATTGCCCGAGGACAAGGTTTTTAGTGTTTGCACGAAGACAAGGCTTAAGGTGCTTGCCCGAGGACCAGGCTTAGATTGTAACGCCCGAAATTCTCTATTAACTCAAGGCGCTACTTAAGTCAAAATATCTTGTAAATAAATATTTTCAATAAACGCCAAAGTGCGTAAATATATAAATATTTTTTTTCCTTTTAATACTATAGCAAGTTAGAACAAAATGCGGAAGCATCATTTGAATAATTTGCTCACATCCAAGAGTCAATAACAAATATGATGAGCAAGTACCAACATTTGCAAAAATACTAAAATTTGATACTTAATTGTCAAAATGGAAACTAGCTATTAAAATACTTACTTCAAAACTTATAAATTAAATGGTCTATTATTTAATCAAGATTTGCCCCACTCATTGCCTTGCTTTGCCGAGCTCCTTAACCTGAAATGGTGAAAAAATATTGGGATGAGCATAACGAATTATACTCAGTGGAGATACAGCAATCAGTCCAAGTTAAGTCTAAATATGAAATCAAGTGATGAATATAATACCAATACAATATACTGTAGAATATGTACTGTGGGCATTCCCAAGGACCCAATTACGATCCCTGACCTATTTACGGTCCCCGACAACATGTTATTAGCGCTTAACAAATTTTTGCACTGTGAGACAACCCCAAGGACCCACTTTCGATCCCGAACCTATTTACGGTTCCTGACAACCTTTTCATATGTATAAGCATTATATCACAATCAAAATCACACGTCAAGAATTAACACTGACAAAGATAACCACAATTGCTTAAATGTAAATCTCACCTCAAAGTCTTGAAAATTTTCTTGAAATTGAACGGATGTGATGTTACCGTGCTTTAAACTTTTCCCGCGACCTCGTCTAGCAAGAACAAAATTAATATAATTTAGGATACTAAGTCCTAATTAATACTTTAAAACTTTTAGGGACTTAATTGAAAATGTATTAAAACTGAAATTTAAAAGTTTGAGGACTGAAATAAACTTTTTGGAATTTGTGGGCTGGTTTAATAGTAACTAAGACTTAGGGATTGAAATAACCAAATTGTAAAAACTTTGGGGCTAAAATAATAATTTTCAAAAATTAAATATATACGTATCTCTCTCTCTCTCTCTCACCCAATTTCGAACCAGAGAAATCGAGAGGAGATGGAGGCGAGGGGAAGAGGCCGATTCAACGGCCAAATCAGAGGCGCCGCTGGTGGGTGGAGGCGATTGGGGGGTTTTGTTTTGGTGTGTCGACCGAGAGTAACTCGAGGCTAGGAGTTCTAATTTCTTGGGTGTTTCCGGCGGAAATCCGGCCAAAAACGGGTATGGAATTGAGGTTAGTGTTTCGGTTTTATGATTTTTTGGTTTTGGTGGTGGTTTGATGTTGAGATAGTGAGCTTGGTGTGGCGGTGGTGGCTCAACTGTGGGATGGATGTTGAGTCACTGCTTGCAGGTTGTGTGAAATCAGTGATGGTGGTGGTTTGTGGAAACTGAGTTTCTGTGTGTGCAAAATGGTTCGAGGTTGGAGGATTTCGGCTGGGTGTGATGGTGATGATTGTGTGAAATTATCATTTGATTATTGAGCAAATTTGAAGGAAGATGGACGGTAAATTCTTACCCAGTAGCTGCAGTGTTGAGGAGGCTGTGTGGACATGCTGATGGCTGCTATGAGGGTGAGGTTGTGATGGTGATTGAACAGTGAATTAACAGTAGATTTAGGGCACAGAAACCTAGGAAATAATTGGGCCAAGAATTGGGCTACAATAGTTTTGGGCTAATTGAATTTAGGTATATTGGACTAAAATGATAAAAATTTGGACTAATAAAATTGGACTCTAAATAAAATATCGTACATAAAATTATTAAAATTTGGATTTAAAACGATAAGAAATTTGATACTTTAAAATGTTCGAGATTGGACTCGATAAAAAAAATATTGAATTTTTAAGATTAAAATCGTTTTGAAATCTTATATTAAATACTTTGCTAGACAGTTCGATGGACATAAAATAAATTCTAAAATTTGATGGAAATGTCGTAGCGACACAACTTAAGTTATAAAATTTGCACTTTAAAAATTCGGGTCTCTACAACCTCCCCCACTCAAATAAATTTCGTACTCGAAATTAAACTTATTTGATTTGAAAATGTCTGGGTATTTGGCTAAAACCTCATCTTCTCTTTCCCAAGTTGCCTCTTCTCTACCATGCCTGAGGACAAGGCTTTGAGTGGTTTGTCGAAGACAAGACTTAAAGTACTTGCCTGATGACAAGACTTTTAGTGTTTGCTCGAAGACAAGGCTTAAGGTGCTTGCCCGAGGACAAGGCTTTTGTGGTTTGTCGAAGACAAGACTTATGGTACTTGCTTGAGGACAAGGCTTTGAGTGGCTTGTCGAAGACAAGACTTAAGGTGCTTGCCCGAGGATAAGGCTTTTGAGTGCTTGCTCGAGGATAAGTCTTTGGGCGGCTTGTCAAAAATAAAGCTTAAGGTGTTTGCCCGAGGACAAGGCTTTTGGGTGCTTCTCCGAGGACAAGGTTTTGAGTGGATTGTCGAAGACAAGACTTAAGGTGTTTGCCCGAGGACAAGGCTTTTAGTGCTTGCTCGAAGATAAGGCTTAAGGTGCTTGCTCGAGGACAAGAATTTTGAGTGCTTGCTCGAGGAGAAGTCTTTGGGTAGCTTGTCAAAGACAAGGCTTAAGGCGCTTGCCTGAGGACAAGAATTTTGGGTGCTTGCCTAAGGACAAGGCTTGCGTATTTAGTGACAGAATGTAAACTTTTATAGGGACATTGTCCCGACACCTAAAAGTAAATTAAGCGAAAGTAGGCGCGTAGGCTTGAAAATTAAAAGCAAAAGTCGGCTCGTAAGCTCGACCAGTAAACTAAAGGTAAAAAATAAAAATAGAATTAGGGCATGTAAGCCCGACCGACAATAAATGTAAAATGGAAGACGTAATTTACCGGATGGAGGTAGGGCGAACTGCGTGTAATAGAACTTCAAGTTGTTGGCATTCCATGGCCTTGGAAGTGGTCTACCCGGGGTATCTCTTAGACTGTATGCTCCTCCTCGAACCTATTATATGACTTCAAATGGTCCTTACCAAACAGGCCCGAGCTTGCCGGGGGCTTGACCAGCAGCTTCGGCCCTTCTTAACACAAAGTCTCCAACTCTGAACTTTCGGGATTTGACTTTGCTATTGAAATTGTTGACCTATGGTTGATTATGACCTTATTGTTTTGATTATAACAAACAAATCATCTTTGTTTACTAACAAATTGAATTGAGTAATTAAGTTTTCAATGCTATCAAAAATATTTCTCATACTCAAAGTGAAGGTTAAACGAGGATTCAAGACAAATTATTCAAGACAATAGCGAATGGCATATGACGATCAAATTGGAACTTAACAAAATGCAAATCAATATACAAGTCAAAATGAGGCTCGAAGAGAACAAGAACATTGAAGATAGAGTTATTTATCGAATGTCATTATATATGTAAAGGTATAACTTATCAATGTTTAGCAATTGCATAAAGCTCAACTTATATTTTTTCATCTCATCACTTGCATAAAATTAATTTTGCAAAAATCAACATTTTGATAGAAAAAAGAAAAATGAATTTCAACACATTTCGGTCGACCGAAATGTGTACCGGTCGACCGAAACCCTTCCTTTGGTCAGCCGAAAATTCAAATGTTTAAAATCTTGTAATGGCTACGAGTTCCGGTCGACCGAAAGAGCTCAACCGAAACTCCTTGAACCTCATTCTTTCATCTATAAATAGGGTACTCTTTTGGCATTCAATTCCACCAACCTGCAAGAGATTTTAAGAGAGTTTATTTATTGAAAGACATCGTTTTTATTTGTTTTGATCTTCTATTTCATCTATTAAAAAGAATTTCTTGATTGATCCAAAACTTGTTTTCATCTATTTTATCAAGAAATTTCTCTAGCAAGAAAACTTTAATCTCATCTATTTTCTATTCTTGAAAAATGTTTTCTTTGCCAACACTTATATTGAAGTGTAAATATCTCTAATTACTTAACTTATATTATTTTGTTAAGAGAGATTGATTGGTTGAAAACTTCGATACAAAAGTACAAACTATTTCATTATCCATCATCTATCAAAGTTTACTTCATAAACACTTGAGCTTTACTATTTGCTATCTATTGAAGTGTTATCCTAACTGTCTAAATACTTGACTTGATTATGTCAATTGTTAAGAGAGTTCTTTCTATTGTAAAATTATCATTTACTTTGTGACGGTTTTGAGAGCCTTGTGAAAATTCGATTGTTGTTAAGGATTATGTACTCCTTGTTGTAAGTTACCTAAGGTTAAGTGCACCTTATTGTAAATCACTTAAGGATAGGTGCTCCTTGTTGTATGTCACCTAAGGATTTGGTACTCCTTATTGTAAGTTACCACTTTAGTGAATTTGGCATTGCTCGTGACGGAGAGCTTGGTAACGGGGACGTAGATCACATTGTGTTCGAACCCCTTTAAATTGGTGGTTATCTTTACATTATTGCACTTTACTTTACATTGTCATTTATTTTGTGCAATATCTATACTTGAACCAAGTTAACAAATTGTATATTTACTTGTTGTATTACACTTAACATTTGTTATTTGTGTTTTGAGTAGTTTTGAGACTAAGTGTCGAAATAGTTTCAAAAACCAATTCACCCCCTCTTGGTTAGTTAATCTTGGGTTATCAGAAATGCCTCGCCACTTTGTTCTGGTAGGAGGCCACTTTCAAAGCGGCATGTTCTCGAGCTTCCTCGAGAAGGTCGAGATGTTACGTTGTGTCTTTCGAGGATTCGGGCTCAAGTCTCCTAATGATGTGATCCAGGATGCCAATACAACAAGAGCAAGTTAGTGGAAGGATCCGTTGATTATTGAAGATGGACCAATGACACGATTGAGGGCAAATCGAATAAAACAAGCTATGGGATTACTTGCACAAGCAACGGTGGATGACGTCATGAGCTACACACAAAAAGAGGCAAGTTCCATGTTGGGGTCGAAGTCCGAATCAACGTGGATCAACGTGTTGGAAGCAGCCGAAGACGAAGGTGAAAATTACTTCTATGCGGCCGCATAGAAGTAACTGGGGTGCGGCCGCATACAATGGTCAGAGACCCCAGAAGAGGCGACCGCATGAACTATACGGCCGCATATAATACAACTATGCGGCCGCATAGTTGTTTTTTGGGCAATTTCGGAATTTTCCATATTTTGACTAGAATTTATTTCCTTTCCATATTATGGCGAGATTTTATGCTTTTGCACGTTTTTTGCTAGGTTTTTGGGATAAGTATAAATACTTATCATTATTGACATTGTTGAGGTTACACATTATTATTGAGAGAATTAATTGGCTTCAATTCCTTTGTTCTTAATTGGGCAATCTTCGAACTTATCAAGAATCGATCTTGTGGCGTTCAAATCCATTGGGTAAAGTTCTTAATATTGGATTCAAAAGGGGTCAACGTTTCTTTCGGATCGTTGGTTGTTTTCGATTCATAATTTGAATCAAATCTACAAACCAAGGTTTAATTGGGTTTTTTTTACGTTATTCAACAAACGACGTGGGTTTGGTAGTTCTAAGCTATCCGAATTCTCATCATTTGGTATCAGAGCACAAGCTCCAACGAATCAAGGTTATATCCTGTCTATTTTTTTGTTTGAGTCTTGTTTTAATTAATTTCAGCGTCGTTCGTGTTCTTGCGTCCAGTAAAATTAAAGAGTCTTTGATCCGTTCTTCTTCTGCCAAAATTTCAAAAGGTGTTTTTGGGATGAATTTTCATCCAAAGCAATTTTCGTTTGTTTTGCCGGATTCGTAGTTGAATTCTCGAGTAAAAAAAACTGTACTGTTCACATAAAAAAAATTTATTGTTAACTCAGAACAATTCCCGGCAAATTCCTTGTTTCTTGTATCAAAATTCAAGGACCACTTTCTTGAATTTAAAACTCTTCTCACATATCCAATTCAATTCTTGTGTCTTGAGTCCTTAAAACTTCAAAAAGGATTCACTCAATTTTCGGTTGAATTCTACTAGACTAATTCCTTGATTGAGTTCTATTTTTCCATTTTGAAGCACTTGGGTGGAACCTTTGAGTGAAAAAAGGCAGAGTGGTGAGATTAATAGAGGGAAAAAGCCTAAATTGAGTGATACACGAGAGATAAATTTGTGAGGCAGAAAAATAGATTTTTTTACAATGTCTGACAAGGAAATAGCGACACCAGCACAAAACAACAACAACAATCAAATCAACATGTCTGAGGAGATGATTCGTAGGTTTGAACGTTTGTTTGAGGATGTACGGGATTGGTTGGATAGGCAGGATACAGAACTTGCTGATTTAGGTAGGGGAGTTCCAAATGCGAGGAGGCAGGGTCGACGGGAACATAGGCAGGAGATTAGAGAAGAAATTGAATATGAGAGTGAGGTGGATGAGGAGGTGATTATGGATGCTGAAATTGGTAGGTTGAGGAATAGGGGAGCTAGGCTTGATAGAAGGGGTAGAAACTTGGTTGGAGACGGGTTACATGGTGAAATGGGCAACATCAAAATGTCCATTCCACCATTTAAAGGAAGGAGTGATCTGGAGGCTTATTTGGTGAAAAAGGTTGAGATGATCTTTGACTGTTAAAATTATTCGGAGGCGAAGAAGGTGAAAATAACAGTCCTTGAATATACTGACTATGCTATCAATTAGTGGGATCAAGTGGTGACATCCAGAAGGAGAAATAGGGAGAGACCAATTGGAACATGGGAAGATTTGAAGGCCATCATGAGGAAAAGGTTTGTGCCTAATCACTATTACCGAGATCTTTATCAAAAACTACAAAGCCTCTACCAAGGGTCGAAGAGTGTGGAGGATTATATAAGGAGATGGAGTTGTTGATGATTAGGGCGGACGTACATGAGGATAGGGAGGCCACTATGGCCCAATTTTTGAATAGTTTAAATAGGGAGATAACTAATGTGGTCGAGCTGCAACATTATGTGGAGTTGGAGGACATGTTACACATGGCTATGAAGGTAGAGCGACAATTGAAGAGGAAGGGAACAGCAAGGTATTCATCGGGCCCTTCGGGTTCTAACACTACTTTGAAACCAAGGTGGGACGACAACAAAGTGGATGGGGCTGCTCCTAAGGTTAAAACGGAGTTGCCATGGGGGAAGGAAGAAAGTGCTAGCAAGAAGGCGGAGTTACAGCCATCGAGGAATTGAGACATCAAATGTTTTAGGTGTTTGGGAACTGGACACATTGCTTCTCAATGTCCAAATAAAAGAACCATGATTTTGCGGGATGGTGGAGAAGTGGAGAGTGCAAGTGAAAGTGATTATGAAGGCATGCCAGAATTGGAAGACATTAGTGATGAAGACCAAGTGAAATATGCCGTAGGGGAGTTGTTAGTCACGAGGCGAGCTCTCAACACTCAAATCAAGGCTGATGCCTTGGAATTACAAAGAGAAAATATTTTTCATACGCGGTGTCACATCAATAATACGGTATGTAGCTTAATCATTGACGGTGGAAGTTGTACTAATGTAGCTAGCACTAGTTTGGTTGAAAAATTAGGATTAATAATGCTTAGACACCCTAAACCCTATAAATTGCAATGGTTAAATGAATGTGGGGAAGTTAAGGTGAATAAGATGGTGGTGTTGAATTTTTCAATTGGGAGTTATAATGATGAAGTGATGTGTGATGTAGTACCCATGCATGCGGCTCATATTTTATTGGGAATGCCATGACAATATGATAGGAAGGTAGTACATGATGGGTATAAAAATAGGTACAGCTTGATCAAGGGGAAACCTATTACATTAGCACCATTGACACCTGCACAGGTGTATGAGGATCAGCTTAAATTGAAAAATGAGAAAGAGAAAAGAAAGAGAGTGCTAGGAGAGAAGAGAGAAAAGGTGAGACACGAGAGCATGAGAGAAACTAGTGAGGTGGCTAAACGTGAGAAAAAAGGAGAGAGACCACATGAGAGAAAAGAAGAGGGGTTTTCTGAGAGGAGAGAAAAGTCGAAGGCGAATTTCTTTGCGAGAGAGAGTGAATTGAAAAAGGCAATTGTGGACAAGAAACAAATAATTCTCTTGGTTTACAAAGAGTCATTTCTCAACTTTGAGGAAATTAACATCCCTCCCTAGTTTGGTATTTCTTTATTGCAGGAATTCGACGATGTCTTTCCCGAGGTCGCGCTAGTGGGTTGCCACTCATTCGAGACATTGAGCATCAAATTGACTTTGTACCCGGCGCAGTCATTCCAAACCGACCGGCTTATCGAAGTAACCCCGAGGAAACGAAGGAGCTTCAAAGGCAAGTTGAGGAGTTGTTGAGCAAGGGACACGTGCGGCAGAGCATGAGTCCATGTGCCGTGCCCGTACTACTTGTGCCAAAGAAAGATGGATCTTGGCGGATATGCGTGGATTGTAGGGCCATCAATAATATAACGGTAAAGTATCGTCATCCTATTCCTACGTTAGATGATATGTTAGATGAACTATTTGGTGCATGCCTATTTAGTAAGATAGATCTTAAGAGTGGTTATCATCAAATTCGCATGAGAGAAGGAGATGAGTGGAAAACTGCATTTAAAACTAAGTATGACTTGTATGAATGGTTAGTTATGCCGTTTGGACTCACGAATGCACCAAACACGTTTATGCGTTTAATGAATCATGTTTTACGTGCTTTTATTGGTAAGTTTGTTGTGGTATACTTTGATGATATCTTAATCTATAGTAAAGACCTCAATGAATATATGGAACATTTGACATGTATGCTTGTGGTGCTAAGAAAAGAACAACTTTATGCTAACTTAAAGAAATGTACATTTTGCATGGATAGAGTTGTGTTCTTAGGATTTGTCGTTAGTGCTAACGGGGTGGAAGTAGATGAAGAAAAGGTAAAAGCTATTAAAGAATGGCCAACACCTACTACTATAACCGAAGTGAGGAGTTTTCATGGATTGACTAGCTTTTATAGGCGGTTTGTTAGTGATTTTAGCACTATTACCACACCACTCACGGAAATTGTTAAGAAACGTGTTGGGTTTAAATGGGAACATGAACAAGAGCATGCATTCAACACTATTAAAGATAGGTTATGTGAAGCGCCGGTTTTAGCATTACCTAACTTTGACAAAGCTTTCGAGATTGAGTGTGATGCTTCAGGTATAGGCATTGGAGCAGTTTTGATGCAGGATAAAAGGCCGATTGCATATTTCAGTGAAAAGCTTAGTGGAGCGGCGCTTAACTACCCTACGTATGACAAGGAGCTCTATTCATTGGTTCGAGTATTGGAAACATGGCAGCACTACCTCATCCCATTCGAAATCTCGATTCCCCCTGAGGACCTTGAAGAAGGGGAAGCACTTGTTGACTGCTCGAGACATAAACCTGTTGAGGGCTGCAACCCGACCTATTAATTTCTACATCTCATTCTTATTTTTAGGTGACTCCATTGATGCCAAAGTCTGTATTTTGTCCTGATTAGCTTCGATTCCTCTGTGAGTAATCATAAAACCCAAGAATTTGCCCGAGGATACGCCTAATGTACATTTTTCCGGGTTTAGCTTCATTCTATACTTTCGTAGGATGGCGAATACATGCCTCAATATTTCTCCCGATCATGGTGGCAAAGACTTTATTGATGAGTCTTTGGTAAGTTGCCCCTGCATTCTTCAAACCGAACGACATGACCTTCTAACAATATATGGCGGAGTCAGCCACGAAAGACGTCTTCTCGTGGTCTTCCCCGGCAATGAGAATCTGTTGGTACCCAGATAATGCGTCCAGAAAGCTGTACAATTTTTACCCCGACGTACTATCTACCAAGTCATCAATTTGAGGTAGTTGTAACTGTATTTCAGACATGCCTTACTGAGGTCGGTGAAATCAATACATACTCTCCATTTACCATTGGCCTTTTTTACTAGAACGGCATTGGCAAGCCAATCAGGATAGTGGACTTCCCGAATGAACTGAGCCCTGGTCAGTTTATCAATTTCTTCGTGTACGACTTGTCGGCTTTCTGATGCAAACTGTCTTTTTCTCTGCTTGACTGGACTAGCCCCGGGGGTAATGTTAAGCCTATGTACCGCAACATCGGGGTCTATCCCAGACATATCCTCAACCCTTCATGCGAAGACATTGATGTTACGAGATAAACAACTGATAAGTTCGGCCATGAGGATTGGCTGGATATCCCGACCAACTGTTACCTTCTTTCCATGCTCGAGCTCGACCTCCATCAATTCTTCCACCGGGGAAAGTTTGCCTCGCTGCTCGAGCTCGAGCTCATTTTCTGAAATTTGCAATACGTTAGTCTTCAATTCCCGAATTCTAGTAACATAGCACTGCCTAGCCGTAGTTTGATCTCTACGCACCATCTCGACACCATGACCGGTGGGAAATTTCATGGCGAGGTGGATGGTGGACATAATGGCCTTTACCTTGTTGAACAAACAATGGTCTTCCCAGAATGGCATTGTATGCCATTGATGCTTGAACTACCTGAAAAGACATGATCTCCGTTACCTGTTCCTTACCCGAGCCCAAGGTAAGAGGAAGTTCGACTACTCTCTCTGGGGTTATAATACCTCCTCCGAATCCTTGAAGGGGGGGTTTTCACTATCTTCAGCTGTTTGGGAGAAATTCCCATTTTCGTGAAGGCCTCGTGGGAGAGTATGTTAGCATCACTTCCATTGTCAACTAATATCCTCCTTCCCTCAAAGTTTGCCACTATCGCAGAGATGACCAATGTATCATCGTAAGGAAAAGATATGCCCTCTGAATCTTTCGTTCCAAAAGTAATGTCCTCGAGGTTGTCATGAGCTATCCTCGAGGAAGCTGTGTATTGCCGGGCATCCTGGTGAATGACGTCGAGGGTGCCTCTTGTCTTTGCCTGTTTCGAGGTATTTCTTATCGGGGATTTGTGTCGTGCGACCTTTTTGTTCGACTTTATTAGAAATCGGTCCTACTTTCTTTGGATTCAATGTCCCATCCATATTAATATATTTCTCTCCTCGGGTTAATAACTCTGTTACTGACTTTGGTGGAGTTTTTGATAGTGAGATTTAGAATTGCTCACACCTTATGGCATACGTGAAGGCCGATACTGCCTTTCTTTATTAAACCTTGTCATAAAATCACACAGGGTCTCATTTTGCATGAGGGACATCGCTATCTTCTTGATGCGTTTACTACTTGAAAAAAGGCAGAGAACTTATCGGCCAAATATGAGAATGAGGAGATGGAATTGGGTCTATCTAAGGTTGAAAACCAATCCCTGACAGCGTTAGTCAAAGTTTACAGGAAGGCCTTGCACATAACCTGATCTGGAGTAACTTGTAAATTCATGACGTCGGTATATATGTTGAGATGGTTGATAGGGTCTGTAATCTCGTCGTATTCTTTTATGCGAGGATATTTAAATCTGTCCGGTAGTGGATACGACAATATCTCATGAGTGAATGGAGTGTTGGGGGTGAAGCCTTCCACCCCCTTAGTATTACGGATCAAACCCGTTGTTATCCCCCCTTGAATAATCTGGTGAGTTTGCCAGAGTCCACGGTGACTGATCTCGAGGCTGATGCCACATGTATGCCCGAGGTCCCTGCTCCACCTATATCATGAACTTCTCGTGGAGCCCGAGCTCGAGCATCGACCATGAAACCTTTCTCTGGTGCTGGTGTCGACGCTGGCGTCGGTGGTGGATGTGAATTTCCCTAACTTAGCAGCTGAGTCAGGGTAACCACTTGTTGGCGGAGCTCCTCAAATGCTCCGGCGGTCACGACAACCGACGGAGGCATTGGTATTTCTAGCGATTCTTCTTGAGGAGTGACGGGGTCTTCTTGGGGAAGAGGTTCTGGAACAGATGTGCTTACCGGAGGAACGCCTGAACGTGTGCTTATCGGAGGTAGCATTTCCCACAGACG
Source organism: Osmanthus fragrans (assembly GCA_019395295.1). Taxonomy (NCBI): domain Eukaryota; kingdom Viridiplantae; phylum Streptophyta; class Magnoliopsida; order Lamiales; family Oleaceae; genus Osmanthus; species Osmanthus fragrans. The sequence continues at coordinate 27,651,586 of CM033344.1, forward strand.
GCGCCAATGATGCTTCCAAAAATCGTACCTAGATAATTTTGAGCTTGACAACTGATAATGAGCACGAATGTGATCTTCCAGTACCTGAAATAAAGGCGTCGAGGTGTGTCCCCGTTGCCCTCCGATGCTTAAGTTAGAAAGAGGATATATGCGTGAGGCTATAAGTTGAAAATTATGTATATTATGTACCTGAATAATGAATTGAAACCTTGTATTTTATAGTGGGTGGTGGTTCAGTTCTAATAGGATTGAACTAATGGAGAATATTTTATCCCAAGAAGTCCTCCCAGAGATGGGCGTTGGACATGTATCAGAAGTGAGAGACCACTATAATTCCATTAGATGTAGAATTCCTCCGTGCTTAGGAGTCTTTGGCTAAGGTGGTTGAATTGGGTTAGGATTCTAATGGAACAGGAATCCTAACACGTTGTTGGGATGGAAAGTTAGTGATTTCGATCGAGGGAAAAGGTCGAGGATACACCTAGATGGATGATTATAAACCCGAGGACATGTACTGGAGGACATGTAACATAAAATATTGGGAAAACATTCATGGAGTGCTCGAGCAATAGAGAATATGCCCGACCACTAACTATGTGGAGAACTGAAGTTTGGAATCGTCAGGTTTGAGTGGTCGGGTAAGATATATTGACCATATCAGTTGTCAGCTGGGGTTGTCAACCCCGGTTGTACAACTAGCAAAATTCTTATAATATACCTTGTTTATTGTTCGAAAATATATTTATTTTGTTAAGCTGTTAAAATTGCATTTAATACTATAATTTGTATGTATTATTAATTTATTTTTAAATTGATTAAAAATTTAAAATAATATTAAAATAGGAAAACATTTTTTTATGCCTAAACTTCGCCTAGGCTCCATCGACAGAAACTTAGTCTTCACGCATTGCCACACATTATGCTTTTTAAAACACTGATTGTGATATTTATGAAGCTCACATTACATATTCTAATTTCACAATGGATTGAATCTTGAAATTATACGTCACAACATTCTCAAACCTCAATTCTTAGATGAAGTTTATCGACAAGACAACCTATTGGACGTATCCTTCTATCTTCGTCAAGCTTGTCATAAGACAGGTTTATCACCCTAGTCTTGACAGACACTTCCCAAGTCTAGTCGTGTTACTCTTGAGGAAGATATTACTATTTCTATTATTAAGACAATTGAATATTTTGATAGCGAGAACGACGAATTATCTCTAATGTTGTCACCTGAATCACACAGTCCGCGGGTCCATGATTTCATGCCGAAGTTGTTTTTGCCTAATCTTTTGTGTAATTCTAACGTTGACTTTAATATAGCTTTATCTCCACCCTGTGATACTATCCGGGTAGTCACATTTTTCAATGTCATTGTTCGTTCACGTAGTTTTCCTATCGATATTCGGTTATTCCCTATTGATTAACGTCATATTGCTTTAGCTATGTCCTTTGTTGGTTTTCATGCCGTGTTTCTCAGCCAAATTATTTTCAGCCATGACACTTGAAAGCTTGCATTTGATGGAAAATTTAGGCACATATCCTTTCATGATAATTTTTATGCTTAGTTACGTGTTTCTTTGGTACAATTTTCAAAATATGTAAGGAAAAAAAATCAGACGACTCACTTGAACTTAATCTATTTGATGGGAGATTACACTTAAATAAATGTATTGTTTTCTATATAGCAAAATTGTTTTTTTTTTTTTATCGAAACATATTTCGAGCCACTGATATTTGCACTCATTTGTTTTTGTAGGCTACTCTACAGTGCTAGTGCTTTGTGCTCCTCTTGTGAATTCCGTAATAATTTTTGTAAATGAGTTGCCCATGTACTTACTCATTGGGTTTCCTTATTGCTACTTGATCAAAAGGAAAGATCGTCCCTCTTAGTTGTATCAAATTCTTGGGAGTGTTTTTCCGATTCAGTTGTTAACATAGGATGGTATCGTTATTTGGTTAGAAAAAATATTGCCCTCATTGGTTAAGAAGTTGCACTCTATGTTGTCCGAGTGTAGCTCTTTCAATCGACGAGAAATGTAAGAATATTAGAAAAGATATTATTATATTTAGTTTTCAATTTTGATGCGTATTTTGAAAAAAAAAAAATAATTAGGATTTAATTTAATAATTTTTATTAGATATTTCCTATTTAGAATAGGATCCACTATATAAAGTGACCTTTTGCATTGTAATTGTTAAGAAATATACAATAATGCTCTGATACCATGTGAAGAAATATAAATTGTATTATATTATGGTCTTGTAAATATTACAATGTAGGAAACCCTATTTATAGGGTTATAAATAACTGTACAAGGAAATAAATATAAAAGGAAAGATTACACAATCAACTACTATAGAAAGTAATCATACACTAAAAAGAAATATTACAATAGAAAATACTCCATATTTTATTTCTATATTTAACACCCTCCCCTCAAACTCAATATGAGGTAGAATATTGAGTTTGAAGAAATCGATCCAATCAAATCTTTCAAATTGAAGAATTCCAAGCACTTGAGGTCTTTGTCATTGTTGATGGAGATAAGTGATTTCTTGTTTGCTGGAAGAAAATATTTGATGGACATTGTTTTTTTTTTTTTTAGCATAAGAAAATCCCGAATTTATCAAGGGCCAGGGGAAGGGCCGATAAAGTTCAAGGTACCGACTCTTCAAAGTTTTAAAAACCTCTAGTTAGTTTAAGAGGCATGGGGAGTGCCAGTAAAATTTAAGGTACCGACCCTCCAAAATTTAAAAAAAAACTCTAGGTGGTTTAAGAGGCAGGGGAAGAGCCGGTAAAATTCAAGGTACCGGCCCTCCAAAGTTTTAAAAATCCTCTAGTTAATTTAAGAGGCAGGGGGAGTGCCGGTAAAGTTCAAGGTACCGACCCTCCAAAGTTTTAAAAATCTTTAGGTAGTTTAAGAGGTAGTTTTGTTTTTATAAAAAAAACCTCTAGATGTTTAAGAGGTAGGGGGAGTGCCGGTAGTAAATTTCAAGGTACCGACTCTCCAAAGTTTTTTTTTTTTAATGTGTGTTTGGGTTTTTTTTTTTGACATAATAAAATCTGCTTGTGAAAACATGTTATAAAAATCTATCAAAAATTTTTTTTTTTTTTGACATAAAAGAAAACTTATTTATAGGGTTACAACCAACCTCGGTTTGCTGAGCATATGAATTCCAGCCCACCTTTACTCCAGCCACAAAATTTGACTACCAACAGCTGTCTTCAATTCTGCTGTATTGCGTGAGCATACACTGAATTCAACTTCAATTCTTTATTCCCCAAATCAGCCACCTTTTTGCTCCCAAAGTTGAAAGTTGCCTCAATTTCCGTGTGTGTATTCATAACTTCAGCACTTCCTCCACGTTCTCTGCACCGTTTGTTTGTTTTTTTTTTTTTTTTGTGCATGTTTAACCCAAGACCAAGTTAAACCTATTCTGATACCATGTGAAGAAATATAAATTGTATTATTATGGTTTTGTAAATATTACAATGTAGGAAACCCTATTTATAGGGTTATAAATAACTGTACAAGGAAATAAATATAAAAGGAAAGATTACACAATTAACTACTATAGAAAGTAATCCTACACTAAAAAGAAATATTACAATGAAAAATACTCCATATTTTATTTCTATATTTAACAGTAATAAAAACAACTTTGATATTTCCCTTTTCTTTCTCTTCTTCTCTGTCACAAGCCACCATAGTCAGAGTATCTTTTTGGCGATCCCAGGACGTTAATTGACCTTTTGCATTGTAATAGGAACAACTTTGATATTTCCCTCTTCGTTCTCTTTTTCTATGTCCTTTCGTCTTCTCTTATAATTGTTTGATAGCATTCTACGTCATGTAATTTCCCCGCATTGCTCTTTTCTCATCCTCTTTATGTATGTTATTAAGGAGACTGACAAATTCAAACAAACAACAAATTCACTGGGAATCTTGTTATTCTTGTATAATATTCTCATAGTGTATTGGTTGTTCCCCAAGAATAATATTCTCATAGTGTATTGGTTGTTCCCCTTTTCAAGACGATCTTTTAACACTGCGATTAAGAGTATTCTTTTGTTAACTTTATTGCAGACGAGGAAGAAGGTAGGCAATGCAGATCATATAAGCAGATCCTTCTCAAAGGAGGAGCTAGGGACAACTTATAAATGCTCTGAGTTCATCTAGGAGAAAAGAGTCCAGTTACTAATGTTTCCTTGGGCAAGGATATGCTATGGTAAGCTGCGATTAGAGTCATATTCCTATTGTAGATTAGAGCTTTCATTTCTGGATTCGAGAACTAGCAATTCACATAGTTGAAGAAATCTTGGACTGGAGACAAATCTTTTGTTGACGTGCTGATTGAATTGTACTATTGGAGTTGAAGGATTTGATAGCACCCTGCTTAGTGTAAGATCCATTTCTTGGGCAAATATAGAACATCATAACAAGTTGGGACAGCTAAGAGATGCAGTTTATTATTCAATTCTAATGTCAAATAGAACTTTCTAGTGTTAAAACAAATCAGAATTCAAGAATGAATAACTAAGTCTTAACAGATGAAACCAAAATGTGCCCGAAAATTATTATATCAGCTTGTAGAAAACCCTTAACAAATACAATATGTACAGATTTCCCTGGGTGTAACAATTCTAGACAAAATTTATTAGCTATTCTAAACACCAAAAAGCGCATAGATTTTGTAATAGAAGGAATTGTAAGGATATTCAGGCATGTTCGTGTACTGAATTGGACAGGATAAGGGGAATAAATCTAATACGTTTCTGCCTTCTTTAACCCTGTCTACTCCTATTCAGTCCCTCGTACTTAACATTCGCTAATGAATAACAATAGATGACTTGACTTTGTGTGTGCAAATCCCTCTTAAATCTGTGCACTGCATATAACCCGAGCCAAAAATATAAAATCATGGAGCATATTGTGCATAGGATCTTCACAGGGAAGCCAAATTTTCATTCAATTAAATACCACAATCAGCAGGAAAGCCATAAACTTTCTCAGAATTAGACAACCTGAAAACTATGAGTTTTCTTGTTCAAGTCTACAATGTTTGTTTTTAGATATTTGTCATGTTATTATACGGGTTTGTTATTCTTAATGAATACCGGACAACGTATAGATGCACATTGTACTTGGTAACAGGAATTCGAAAAATGAATATACATATTGTTGTGATTTTGCAAAAAAGAAAGCCAGGTCTGCCCAAATCTTTCATCTAGTGCACTTGCTATATCAAACAGATGACTCAATTTTTATAGAATACAATACACTTAATTTTACACTCATATTCAAGAACACCAAATATATATAGTACACAAATTATATCAATTCATCAAAAGAGGGATTCATTAAAGCATTACACCAAATAAAAATAAGTTCTCATAGTATGAGAATGATCATCAATACCCATAAACCATTTGTGTATACCTCTCCTTGAGCCACCTAAAGCTCTTCCTGATAGATCCCTTAACTTTCCCTTCAACAGTGTAGACTTTATAACTGGCAACCCTCTTTTTCCTCTGCGATTCTGGGTCATTAAAACTCCAATTCTTCGAAACTGCTCCATTTGTTGACTTCCCTTTCTTGAATTTCCACTGATCTGCAGCCACAATATCTATCTGGGCATTGTTTTGTGCTGATGAAGATGATGCATATGATGCACTGTAGCACCTTATATCTTGAAGCCGAGGTGGTTTTGAATTGGGCTTGTAACTTGGAACTCCATTGGAGGTGTAGTCATAGTTGCTGGGATTGTAACTTTCAATTTGAAGGCTTTCATCGTTAGGGGATTTTGATCTGAAACCCTCCATTTTAGCTTTAGTTTTCTTGGGGTTGAGAGGTTTATGTGAATGAGGTTTGATTTTTGGGTGGCGGCTTCTGAAGACAAGTGTGATGATGAAGCCTAGGCGGTTGTTTATAGCGTCGGTGGAGTGTGACAACTACAGAGTTGAACGGTTGGGGGACTTGCATGTTGAAATTAGGGGTGCTAAATGGACTTAGCCGTTCGTCGGCTAGTGGGTTTAGCTCGTTTGGGTTCGATTAGTGACTTGTTCAGGCTCGTATAAGGTCGAGTCAAGGATTGAGACAATCACTCAAAAAATTTCACAAGTCGGACCTTTCGTATTACAGCTAACGAGTCAAGCCACGTATGAGTTCTTTTGGCTGACCCACCCACGAGCCTGGACCATGAGTATTGTCCATGAGTCCCGCCACAGAGCTTGATGGTTGGAAGGAGAAGTGTGTATGTTGAAAGTAGGGTGGATAGTGGATTGAATCACTCGTCTAGGTTCAGTCAATAAGTCGTTAAACTCGTATAGGGACGAGTCAAAGGCTGAGCTAATCTCCAAAAAATTTTGCTCGGTTCATGACACCCTGTGACCTTGGATTAGGAGTATTGCCTACCAACTAGCTCAACTCAGGGGTACCTTTAAAATTGACCTGATAGAATAGGGAATTTTTAATATTGACCTCTTTGACTAAAAAGTGATAAAATGTCTATATTATCCTTAATGAAATTAATTTTTATATATTGCAAGATATATCCTTATCTTTAGAATAGTTTTTCAATTTTGTCCTGTATTATTTCTATCTCGGATTCTAGCATATAAATTCATCCTTTGATCTAATAGATTGACATAATTTTTCATATATCTATCAAAATTTTCTCTAAGTATATAATATTCTTCAGACAATGATTGATCTATTCTTTCCATTTGAGAGATAATATTATTTATTTTTTCTAATAGAATTTCTAATAAGTTATCTAATCTTTCAATTGTATATCCTAGCATGTTATATAAATCATAACATGATAAACAATGCAAATAAAATAAATATTAAATACAAACATTTAGATAATTTAGCCATGCAAATATTCAGATAAGTAATCCCAACGATTCTTTAAGATTTTAGAAAATATCTTTCTAAATTTAACAAAAATAATAGTTTTTCCTTAGTTTTGATCTCAAATCTTTATTCTTAGAACCGAGTAACCTTCAGGTTCTGGATCTGCAAATGACTCCCTTCAATGACTTCCTGCCTCTACGGGATAATTGTTATTCCAGCTTTCCACCTTCACTGTGTCAGTTTTTTGAATTTGGATTATAGATATTAACTAAAGAAAACTCTCTTTCTGTTAAAGTAAGAAATGAATTTTTCTTCAATCTTTCAAGAATCTACAGGGTGAGGTGTTTAGAGACTCAAGATATCTTTTAAAGACAATTTGGATATGAAATAACTTAGAATTTTATTGATATCTAAAGGCTGAAATATGATTACAATGGAAGACAGGAAATTGTTTGGCTAACTCACAGTTTGAGTGCTCAACCAACTCTGCCTTTTTCATTAGCTCAAAGGCTTATATTTATACACAAATCTGAAGATAAATTATATCATTGCTTACATCATACTAATAATATTTTATTGTCTCGTGCTTTTCAGCAAGAGCCTCATGGCCCCTCCATCTTTTGTTGTTTTATTGCATTTTCTTTGATAAAGGACACAGTCCTTCTATGATTGTCCTTCAAATCTTGTTTTTACATACATTTGGTAAGATTCTCCTGTAGCATTTTGGACACCTTTCCTCCATGTGTTTATCATTTTTATCTTTGATTGTGTCGGCAAGTGGGGCATTCTCTTACTCTGAATGCCTCTTGTATGGTTGTAATAGGTCCATTGATTCGATGAGTGTCAAATTTCTCAATGTATTCTTTCAGAATTGTTGATTTCTCTCCTCCATTATTGGTGAGAAGAGTCCATCCTTCGTATTGACACAAGCATTTGAATTTTTTGTCATACAAGCTTATTGCCATTTTATATAAGACTTTCATTCCTAAAACTCTTCGAAATTTTATCCATGATCTGGTGATTTTTGGTAATGGCTTTTTATTGTGACTGACCTCAATCTGAAACTCTCTACTAACATATCCGATTGTTATAATATGTTCAGCAGGATAAAATATCATTCCAGCAATTTCAGGACTGATTGAATAAAATTTTATATATATGGACCTTCCTTTGGCAAATTTGGATACTTCAGATTTAAAAATTTCATCAAATCTTTCAATTTCTTTTAGATCTTTTCCTGAGTAGATAAGATCTAAAAGTCCATAGTCTACTGCCATTTTGACCATGACAGGATCTGCATCATTGGTAATTAGTAACCTTGGATAAACATGATCTCCTGAAGATATGAAATATGAGTCATTTTCTTGTAACTCATAAACAATTTTGGCAAAAGATCTATATTCTTCTTCTTTTGCTGATAAAGGGGTATCATCATCTTCATCAGTTCTGATTCTAATAACCCTTATATGTTCATCATTGGATTTTATGGTCAACTTTCTAGGACTTTGTGTATCTCTTTTGATAGTGCTGGGTCCACTACTGCTTTCGCATTGTGGATCACTCCTTCGTACCTGTTGGTATCCCTGTCTGGTATCATAGGATTGTGCCAAGACATCAACCCTTGTATTATTTGTATCAGTAGACATTAATTGTGCTTCAAGAGCATCAATTTTGTCTTTCATCTCGTTTGTAACCTTGGCATGGGATTCATTGATCTCAAGTAATAATTTAATATTATGACTTAAGAGCTCAGCTAATGTCTCCATCCCAATTTTTATATCATCTGCTTCTTCTTTGGCATAGGCTGCCGCAAATTTCATTTCTGATATCATCTATTTGATATTATCCATCTCCAAATTCAATGTTTCTGCTTAAAAAATCAGCAAGATAATTATTTGTACCTTTAATATGAATAATATCAAAATTATAGAATGATAAATATGCTTGCCATCTATGTAACCTTCTATATTGGGGTTCCATTGGTAATTTATTTCTAACAAGTCCTGCAACTAGAGAATTGTCAGTTTCAACAATAATTTTTTTAGATAATAAAAATAATGAAAATTTCTTTATTCCTCTAATAATTGCTAATAATTCTTTTTCATGAGTAGTATAATTTATTTCTACTTGATTAAAAGTTCCACTTGAATATTTACATATTTCATTTAAATTTGTTTTTAATATTGCTGCCCAATATTTATCTGAGGCATCAGTATTAACTATCAAATTATCCTTTTCATTTGAAAATCTTAATTTTGATAAATTTTTACATTCTTCTTTAAGCAATCTAACTATTTCTGTATGTTCTTCATTCCATCCTTTAGTATTAGTTTTTCTAAGTAAAATTTGTATTTTATGTCTCTTTTTTTAAAGATTTTCAATAAATCCTTCTACATAATTTAAACATCCCAAGAATTTTTTTATTTGTTCCTTAGATTCTGATTTGTCAGGAAAACTTTCTATCTTTTTAGATATATGAGACTGTAATTTTATTCCATTTTTATCTATAATTAATCCAAGAAATTCTATCTCAGGTTTTTCTATAATAGCTTTCTTTTTAGATAAAACTATTCATTCTTTTTGACATTCTTTTAGGAATTTTATAATATGATTTTTATGATCATTTTTATTTTCTGAACATATTAGTATATCATCAACGTATACCAATAAGAAATCATTATATTTTCTAAAAATATTATCCATTTTTCTTTGAAATATTTGAGGTGCATTTTTTAATCCAAATGGCATAACTATCCATTCGTATTTACCTTAAGGCGTACTAAATGTCGTATATGGTATTAATTCTTCTTCCATTTTGATTTGCCAAAATCCTGACTTACAATCAAATTTTGAATAATACTCTTTTCCTTTTGCAAGGTTTATTAAAACATCTTTATTTGGTAAGAAATATCCATCAAATTTTGTGTATTTATTTAATTCTTTATAATTTATTACCATTCTTGGTTTTCCTCGTACTTGTTCAAAGTGTTTCATTACCATAAAGGCTGGACTACTATGTGGTCCATTACTAGCTCTGATTAATTTCATATTCTTTAATTCTTCAATTTGTTTTCTAAATTCTTGAGTATCTTGTATAGTGTACATCATTGGTTTTACTCTTATTATTACATTTTCAGTTAATTCTATTTTTGCCCTTGGATGTTCAGGTTTCCAATAAACTAAAGGATTTTCATTATAGACATTTCCTATCTTTTTTATTATTTCTTCTATTAATTCTGATTTTTCTGTTGTTTGTATTTTTTGCATTTTTATTGGTATTTTTATTGTCCTTTCACCACGCTGGGCTGGCTGAACTCTATATGGTTTAAATTCTCTTGAAATTTTTAGTAAATGTCCACATGGTGTTTTTAACATAATCATATAGTTATTTTGTTGGTAATATTGAAATTATTGAACAAAGTCATTTCCTAATAATATATCACATTCTAATAGATCATATGCATATACTTTATTTATAGTTATTTGTTTACTTCCTAATAGGATTTCTACATTTTCTTTATTTTAGTAATGGGTGTCGATATTCCCGTGACACCTGTTATTTTTATAGTATTATCATTATTCCAATTTTTTAACAAAAATATCTTGATAATAGTTATATCACTTCTTGTATCTATTAAGGCACATGTTGTTATATTAGTTTCTACAATAGTAATTTATATATATACTGCTAATGGAAACGTTATTACATTATCCATTCTTTTGGACAAAACAATGTCTTATTATTATGTGTTATATAGATTCCTTCTTTATTAATATTATAATGGTTTAAGGCTTGTAAAAAACTCATTCCTAATAATATATGGTAATGATCTCCCATACTATTATCTACATAACATGGTATTATCATTTCTTCTCCAACCAAAACTATTGGTATCTTTACTTCTAATTCACTAGTATATGTTTTTCCATCAAAATTGATATATTTATAAGGTTCTACCCTTCTTTTTGTTAATCATTTATCTCTATTTCTTGATATATGACAGTTTGCCGCTCCTGTATCAATTATGATATTTTTTCCTTTTATATATTCTATTCCATTAAAATATTCTCCATATATTTGCATACTTCCTATATTCCTTTTTACCATTATTTCTCGACTTATACTTTTTCTTGGTATTATAGATGTACTATTATTTCTTCTCAATATTCCATCTTTAAATTCTATTAAAGAATTATTTTCTATTTTTTCTGTTACATCTGGTTTTGTTTTAGATATTTCTAATTCATATATTTCTGGTAATTGGTTTAGTTGTTTGTTTGGTTCTACAATATTTAATATGTCTTTACATTTTTTGGGAATTTCTATATAGGATTTTTTAGAGTAAATGTTTCCATAGTTTGAGTTAGTAAATGTATATAATACTCTATATTCTATGGTCATGATATGATTTCTTTCTTCCATAATATCTTTTCTATGTATTTTAAAATGTAATCCTAGTACTTCATTAAAATCTTTATCTTTTATTGATACACAATATTTTGGATAATATGTAAATATTAATTTTTTATATGCTAAATTTCCTTCTATAGTTCCTAAGTGACTATCATTAGTATTTTGTATTCTTCCATCATGTAAACTTACTATTATTGGTGAATCTATTCCTTCTCTAAATAGGGATTTGAACATTAATTGTATTCCTACTAAATAAACATATTGTATCTTTTCTTTTTGTTTTCATTTTACTTTTGCCATTAATTGGTCAACTGTAGATTTTGTTAGTAATGCTAATTTATGACTTCCTGAAACTGTTCTTATATCTATTGATTTTTCTATCTTATGATATTCACTTATAGATACCCTTTCTCTTCTAAATATTTTATCGAATATTTTTCATTCTCCTAATTTTAAATCTAATGATAATTTTTCTATTTTTCTAAATGTATTATTATCGAATGTTACTTTTAATCCATATTCTTCAGAATTTTCTATTTCTTGTTTTTCTTCTATAGTTTCAGCTTCTTCTATTTCGTGATTCATTCTGATTCTGATATGTAAACCTCTTCTGCTTCATAATTATTAATATCTGTTATTTTTTCTAAATCACTTTCTATTTCGTCATATTCTTGTTGTAAAATTCTAACTTTCTTTTTTGTACAATCAGGGCTTATATGTCCTATTTCTCCACAATTCCAGCATTTGCATTGTTTTTTTTATCCTTTTTAAACTCTTTTTTTTTTTTTTGATATTTTCTCTTATAATATCTCCTATTTGATTTTTGATATTTCTTTTGAACTGTTTATATTTTTTATACTTTTTTGGTTTGAATTTTCTTTTATATTTTCTTTCTGGTCCACATCCCCAATTAATAGGTCTTTCTATTTCTTCGCAACAGATTCTTATTAGTTTTTCAGATTTTTTCATTAGTTGTCTATTTTTACATATTTCTGCTAATCTTTCAAATAGGAATTTTATTCTATTTCCTAATGTATCTGGTACAGGATTATCCTTTATATATCTTTCATATTCTATCTTAAAATATATATTCCATGTTCCTGGTAATTTAGCAAAATACATTTCTAAGTATGGTCCTTGATTTTCGTTGCTATAAAATTGGGTATAATAGAAATTTCTAAATTGACTTGTATATTCTTTTATTTTACACATATCACATATCATAATGTTTATTAATCCTAATCTTGCTTTTAATTTTTCTCTTCTAACTTCTTCTTCTGAATTTTTTATCCAATTTTCTCCTAAGAATTCATCTGATATATATTCTACTAACTTTTTTATTCCCTCTTGTGAGGTTTTTTGCATTTCTGTTTGTATATTTCTTCTCATTAATAATTTAGTATCTTCAGTTACTCCTTCCCACCAATTTCTTACATCTCCTTCAAATGATGCTATTAAATAGTCAATTCTTCTGTCTGTAGATTCCCATGTATCATCTTGGTTATATAAAAAGAATAATATCATTGTATCTGCCCATTGTAATAAGGCTTTCTTAGTATCTAATTTACAATCTAAGTCTAGTTTTGCTCCTCCATGATTTATAGGTTTGTTGTAGTTTGAGTTTGGGGTAAATTGATCTTTATATTTTTCTATTTTATGTTGTGGTATAATTCTATCATAGTACTGTCTATAAGGTCTATGTGGCATTGGTGCATATCCTCCTTCTAATTCAGGAAATTCTAATTTTGAATTATTGCTAGTACTTCCTGGTGCTGGTGTTGGTCCTCCACCAGTATTCATTAATATTTCATAATTTTCTAATTCTTCTATACTTAATTGGTCAAAGTTTTCTATTAGATTATCTATCTATTTATTCATTCATCATCTTTTTTATTTTTTCCTCTTTCTTCTGTATATTTTTCAAATTCTTTTTCTTGTTCTAGGATTATTGGTAATATTTCTTTCCTAAATCTATCATCCATACTTCCAGGTTCATAATATCCTTCTGTTTCTACATGTTTCTTTCCTATTCTTGTCATTTCTTCTTTTATTCTATCTTTATCTATTTTTTTATCTGTTGATTTCATATTTTGTTTCATTTATCTAATTTCTATTTTTAACATTCCTACTTCATCTTTTAATTCTTTAGTTTCATTTATTAATTTTTTTAGTTCATCAAATGATTCTGAAAAAACCATTATATTTTTCCACTTTTTACTTCTAATAAATATGATAATCTGCACTTTTTATCTTTATTTTCATTGATGATTTTATTCAGACTTTCTATTGCTATTTCATTATCAGGTAATTGATCATCTCTTACAGTTTCAAAATATTTTGCTTTTAATTCTAGTTTTTCGATTTTTAGTTTCCCTAACATTTTTTCTTGTGATTTATTTATCTCTCCTGGTGTTCCTAGTATATTTGAAGTTTTTTCTTGTATTTTGTTTAGATTTTTAACAATATTATTAAGCTTTCTAGCTACTTTATCATTACTCATTTGTAATTTATGATGATTCATATATTTCTCTATAATATAAAATACTTTCAAATTCTTTATTAATCATTTCATATACATATCTATCTTTTATAGATCCTATACTTAATTTATGTAGTATTTGTTCTTTTATTTCTCTAGATAATTTTTTAATTATATTTAATGTTAATATTTTTGATTTATTAGGAATAGGTTCATAAAATATTTTATATCATTTTTCTTCTTCTAATTTATAATAGTTATCTATCTTCTTAATTTTAATTCCCATAATTACTTATATTATTTTATATTATAACAGTTATTTTTTCTCGATCTATAGTTTCTATGATAGTTTCCCATATCATAAGATCTCTTATTATACTAATTTCTGTATTTTCTATTATTTTCTTTCTTATATTTAAAGGTATATCTTTTAATTTTATAAGTATGACTTTTAAGGCTTCTTTTTCTATTATAGGTTTTCCTATTATTATTCCAAATCTATCTTTTTTAATTTTATATCTATTTCCTAAATCTTCTATTATCATGTTATGATCTATGGCTCTGATACCAATTAAAGTGGGGGATGGGGGAGGGGGGATACTAAGACCGTCTTCAAAATCTCAAAGTTTATTATTTTCGTAAATAGTTAATAAATCGCAATAAAATTTATAGAATTCACTATCTTTTGTTATGACCTTTTTTTCAATGATTATATTTAGTTTTTCAATTCTTCTTTCTAAATTGATAATTTCTTTATGTATATTATTTTCAATTCTAATTGCTTGACTATCTATATAAGTATTTTTATATCTTAATTTTGGATCTAAATAATCTAAAAAGAAAATTTTTAAATTTTCTTTTAAATAATTTAATTCTCTTTTTGTTGCAATTTTTAGATCAATAAAATTTTGTATAATATCTGGATTTAAAGATTTTGAATTCATAGTTTAGGACCTTATTGTATTTCTTTTTTTATTATAATGATTTGGTTGCAATATTTTAAGGTTAAGGGTATTTTTGGTAGTTAAAATGGTCATAGGTCATTTTGAAAATATTGATTCATTTTTAAGTTACTTTGAAAATATGAGTTTAAATTTAGGTTATTTTCATGTATTTCCTCCTCAACTCATGGGCACAAAAAAATATGTTTGACCTGTTCAAACCATCATTTTTTCAAATAATATGATCATTGGCCAAAAATGGTAATATGTTTTTTTAACGAATTTCTGTCTCCTATAAATATGCCATCTCCACGTCATTTTTTGTGATGGCACATTTTTTTCTACATTCTCAACATATAATTATAATATTCTACAATACAATTCATACTGTCTAAATATATAGTTATAATTTTTAAATGTTCTTATTTGAGTTATTTTCATCCAATCATTATTCCAATTTCAGAAAAATTATAGTAAATTGTTGGATACTAGTGACTTTAACAAATGTATGGTGCTTCTAACACACCAAAAAGTACATTGGCTTTCACTTTGTCATTAGATCACGATTTTAGTTGGCTTAATGGTATTTCAATTCCTGACGACTTGGACAATGATTGTAGGCATGGGAGCACGAATCCAATTGATTTGAATGATAATGAAGAAAAGTAAATAACAGGTGTTGGAAACACTTCGAATTAGTAATCACAGGTGCTAAGATGAAAAGCTAGAGCACAATGTAAATGCTATACCGAAATGTTAAAGCTTGAGAAAAGGGTATCGATACATTCCATCTGAACAGACACTACAAAAATGCATAGTCAAATACTGAGCTTGGGACCCTATTAAGTCTCAACTCCAATTTTGTTTTCCTAGAGGTACAAGTTTTGGTTCTATTCTTAACACCTAATCTATTCACTAGAGGCAATGCACGAATGTATGATGATGTTAGTAGCTTGTGGTGAGTTTTTGCTTAACATAGTGAAAACTGGAAAGTGAGCACTTAACCAAGTTCATACAGATATATCTCAAATTCAGGTACATGGCATAGAAATACTCTTCATTTCAATGCTATTACTTTATAAAATGAGAAAGGTTTGGATAGTAAGTGATCTAAATAAATCTACTGGTGTTTTATCATTTACGTGTGACTTGTGGTCCGGTAATAATCATAAAGGTTACATATATAGTTGTTAATGCACACTATCTATATTGCAATTTCTCCTAGTAGAAAACAATTATTCATTTAGTTATGTAAAGAAGCGATACAATATTTGTCATGAATAGATGTCATAAATGAAATTCAACTTATCTTATACTATGTTCGTGTGAAGGCAATGAAAATGTTATTGCTACTTATTAAAATACCCGATACTCAAGTGATCTAGAATCTGATCGACAAGAACATGATTGAGAAATTTCATTTATTGAGAAAAAAAATTGAAAATATTTTTTGACACTACGAATGTATGTTTGAATGTATATTATCTCACTAGTCCACTCTTTCTCACTCACTTTTATTATATTGCTAAAACTTTCAAAACACAAAACATGATCCATTTTATCTAATATCAAAGTAGGGATAGAGTTTAGGTTTACAAAATATTGGGAGGATTTTCCCATGTTGTTTCATTTAGCCTACGTAATGGACCCTAATTTCAATTTGAAAGGGTACAAACTAGTTACAAACAAGTTTTTAAACATATTAAATTTTGAATATCTAGTTACACAGTAGAGAGATGCTACATGGCCAGGGTCTCATGCCCATATATCTTTTTCCTACACAGTAATATCCAGAAAAGTTTATATGAAATGTATAAGATGTAGGCCAAAATGATCAATAAAAATGTTCGACGACACCTCGTACCAAGGGCTTGTCCGTCGTCACAAGAAGTCGAAGATAATTATCATTATTCAACTATGTCACTGCTTGTAAAGTTAATCAATATTCTAATACTTCTTCTTCACTTACCTAATGTATGAATATATCTACAAATAGAATGTCGTAGAATTAACTAGGTATTTTTCTGACGACATGCTTAATATTGTAGACGAGAAAGAAAGACAAACTTTTCACATACTTAGATTTTGGAGAATGAATGAGCATCAATATCCAATTGTTTATATTATTACAAAATGATAAAAGATTTGTTAAAATTTCTCCTTAACACAAGGTCTAAGCATAATATGCAAGAAGCTGATTTTGGATCTTCTTCAATGTTGCAACAACATTCTTCATGTTGATCCTCTCCTTGGGACTTTCCATGGTGCAATTCAAAGCCAATTCCATAATGGAACATAAACAACTCAACTTTTCATGGAAATGTTCTTCGTCTGAACTCAATAAGTTGGAATCTATTATTTGAAGAACTGCATTCGGCACATTACCATTTACCCAGCTTCTTAGGATCAAATCTCCGGAAAATGTTTCGTCACTTGGCTTAATTCTTGTAAAAACTTCCATCAACATAATCCCATAGCTATACACATCGCAACTTGTTGACACTAATCCTCTCGATCCATATTCTACAACCAAATTATGAATTTGATCAAATTTTCTTGACAAGAAAATGAATCAAGGCTTGAAAACTGAATGCTGAAGACAAACGTTAGCTAGTTATTAACCCTCACGTTGATTTTCTCATGCCTCTCACACACGTAATTTTGACCCTTATAAAGTACGATACAATGACTTTTTAGCCTCTGTTTTCTCCATTTTTGAAGAGTTTTTGGGAAAAAAATGATTTTTGAAATAGTGATTTTTTGGAGAATGTGTGGTTAGAGTAGAAAAAGAAAATTGGATTTATTTTATTGTGTGAATGTGTAGTTGAAAATCAATTTTTAAAAAAAAAAATTTTGAAAAAAAGGGAAGAATAAGGGGGGGATAAATAACCTAAACCAATATACACCATAAAATTCACCGCAGTCGATGAATAAATATATAATATAGCCCTTGTTTGAGCCTCATCTTGTCAAAAAAAAAAAAAGTGAATGTTTGAATAGTGTATTGACGGAAAATGTGTAGTTAAAAATTAAAAAAAGTTTTGAATTTGCGTGTAATATTATTTTACCGAAAAATGTGTGATTGAAGTGAGGTCAAATCACTATTGAAAAATGTATTTTGATTGGAAAAATGGGGCACAAACAAGGGCATAATTAGACTATACAAACTTCTAACAAAGTAGGAAGAAAAGAAAGGAAATCACCTGGTGCAATATAACCCAACGTTGATAGGGTAATAGTGTGTGCAATGCATTCCCCTTGACGCAATAACTTCGCGATTCCAAAATCGCTCAAGTGGGCAACCATATCATCATCCAACAGTACATTACTTGGCTTCAAATCACAGTGTATTATCGGTGTTGAGTAATCATGGTGGAGATACTCCAATGCGGCTGCTACGTCTATCATAATGCTGATTCTCTGCTTCATATCTAAGTAGTAGTTATGTGAATATAACCACTTCTCAAGGCTTCCATTCGACATGCAGTCCAATACCAAGGCCTTAAAGTCTAGATTGGAGCAAGAGCTTATGACTTTACACAGATTTCGATGGCGAAGATTGCGAAAAACTTCACATTCTACATCAAAACTTTTGAATGCATTTTGTAGTTGCAAATCGAACACCTTTACAGCCACAAGTTTTCCCATTTTAAGAGTCCCTCTATAAACAGATCCAAAGCTTCCAGTACCAAGCAAATTACTCTCACTATAACCATCCGTTGCTTCAAAAATTTCATTATGTGAAACTCTTAATGGTATTGTGGTAGACAAAAGGTCTGTTTCAGTTGGGACATTATCTTTCCTTCTGTATCTCACAAAAGCATATGTCAAAGCTAGAAAAAGTATCAATGCTAATGTCCCTAACACAATAAAAACACCTTGAAGCATTGCTTTTCTCTTTGATCGGTTATTAGAAATTGTTCGACATGGGGGGACATTGTATCTTGGATCACCACATAAACCTTCATTGAACATGAAAGATTGATTCGTGATGTTTTTGAAAGGACCACCAGAAGGAATTTCTCCACTCAAACGATTGAAAGAAACGTTCAAATCTGTAAGATATCGAAGTGCTTCCAAAGATGTAGGTATCATACCAGAAAGATTGTTGTGGGATATATCAAGATTCTCCAGGTTTAGCATCTTACCAATTGAGTCAGGAATTGATCCTTGCAATTTGTTATTTGCCAAAGAAAGATTAACCAACTTCTGTAATCCTCCAACTGTGCTTGGAATAACACCTGAGAACTAATTCAGTGACAGATCAACCAGTTTTGCAGCCTTCAAATTTCCAATTTCAGGGGGGATAAAGCCACTCAAGAAATTCGAAGAAAGATTTAGCTCTAGAAGATTTTTAAGCTGCCATAGATTCCCAGGTATGCCAGAGATGAATCTGTTGGAATCTAAATAAAGATAATACAGAGTAGTAAGATTCCGTATACAGTCTGGAATTGCACCAGACATTTGATTCTGCTGCAGCAATAATCCGTACAGATTCTCTAACTCACAAATGGGCATCGGAATAGATCCACTTAGCTTATTGCCGAAAAGAACTAATGCTTGAAGATTTCTCATATTTCCCACGGTTGATGGTATCAATCCCGTCAAGTGATTTAGAAATAGGCTTAAAACTATTAAATTGCTCAAGTTTCCAATTTCGTATGGAATGGTGCCACGCAGATCACAATTAACAGCATAAAGATATTGAAGAGAACTGGACAGATTCCCAACAGAAGCCGGAAGAATTCCACTCAAAGTATTTCCATTAACACTCAAAGTTCTTAAAAATCTACAGTTTGTCAATGAAGATATGAAGCTCAATTCTGGAGATGCACTAGTCAAATTGTTCCAGTTCAAGTACAGAATTTCGAGGAATCTCAACTTGCCAAAAGAGTTGGATATTGGTCCAGTAAAATTGTTGAAAGAAAAGTTTATTATACTGAGTTTAGAGGAGTTTGAGATGGAATCAGGTATTCTTCCACTGAATCTATTTCCAGTCATGTAGAGTTCTTCAAGATTTGGTAGTCCGTAACCAAAACTCATCGGAAGGTTGCCTGACAGTTGATTATTTGAAAGTGTAACTACAATTAAATTTAGAGAGATTGAAGAATCCCATTGGCATGGAACCACTTAAGTAATTATTGCCCAAATCAAGATGCTCCAAATTGTAAAGATTGCCAATTTCTTGTGGGATTTCACCTACATTAAAATCATAAAGTATGTTTAGAATGTGATAGAAATTATAGGGATACAGAATTCTTTGTTATATGCTTCTGGAAGGAATACCTGTTAATTTGTTAGTAGAAACATATAGTGCAGTAAGCAATGTTAAATTCCCAATCTCTCTTGGAATTTGCCCACTAAAAGAATTGTTGGTTAATGATAAGATCTGAAGTTCTGAGCATTGATGTATTCTTGTTGGGATTTGGCCATATAATTGATTAAGATGCATATAAACAACTTCAAGTTGGGTTCCATCAGTGCACATATTTGTTGGGAGAGTACCGGACAGGTTACAACTTGAAATATCAAGATATTTCAGTGAGGGAATGTTAAAGATACTGGTTGGTATAGAACCTGTAAGAAAATTTCCTCCAATAGCTAACCTTGCTACGTTCTTAAGATTACCCAGTTCTTGTGGGATTGCACCTGTCAAACGATAAAATCGAAATTTAGATAAATAAATGCGTCCCACGTCTATAGAGTTAGAGTTTTAAGACGACGTGGGTTACTTCTGAAAGCAACACAAAAAAACTACTACTGGAGTTAGAGTTCGAAAAGAAAGGTCTTCCTACCACCCGTTAATAATAATAATTGTGGAATTTGATGAATAAATAAATGCAGCGTCCACATGAAAGGACACTTTGAAGACTAAATTTGAGAAATGTGACTATTCTATAATAGTATAAGCTTTAAGATCTAGTGGTTTAACGTAACCTACATATATCTGCATGTTGTGTTGAACCAAGTGTTTGAGAAATTTGGCAAGGCTGAAATGAAATATATTAACTATCCCACCTTGGTTATTCTCAGAAAAAGTAATAGTACCTGTCAAATAGTTTGGTCTGAGCCGAAGAATCTCAAGTGTTTTTAAGTTACTAATTTCTCCTGGTATGGATCCACTGAATTTATTGTATGATAAATCAAGAAGATGAAGTTGTGAACATTCTGATAGACTAGAAGGAATTTCACCATCAAATTCATTTGAAGATAAATAAAGCCCTTTGAGTCTTGGAACTCCATGACATATGTCAACAGGAAGATTACCAGATAAGCTGTTCCCTGTAAAGGCAAGAATTTCCAGAGTCGAAATGTTGAAAATAGCCAAAGGTATCACGCCAGAGAGCCTGTTATATTGTAATTTTAGTGTTGTCAAGTTATGAAGATCTCCAATCTCTTCTGGGATTTTCCCTTGTAGAGGATTGAAAGAGAGATCCAGATCCTGGAGAGTGGATATATTAGACAGAAAAGGTGGAATGAAGCCAGTAAAACTTTTATTTCTAAGATACAACACTTGTAATTTAGGTAAGAAACCAAACCAAGATGGAATTTGTCCACTCAAACTATTGAACCCAAAATCAACTATTCTTATTCGTTGAAGTTGAATGAATTCTCGAGGCAGACTCCCCTGAAAATAGTTTCTGCTTAAGTTGAGAGAATCAAGAAACGTCAGATTTCCCAATTGAGGAGGTATGTTTCCAGTAAGATTCATGCTAGAAATATCCAAAGCAGTTACTCTTTGGTTGAGAATATCACATGTAACTCCAGTCCATAAACAAATAGAAGTAGAAACCGACCAATTATTGGATAAAATGTGTGAAGGCTCTAAATTCATGTGGGCTTTGAAGGTGAGTAGAGAAGATTGATCCATGGTAATATTGGTTGTTGCCATAGCCAAGAAGGCCATTAGAAAGTGGACTAACAAAATTGCTGGAGGAAATCGATAAGCTGTCTGCATGACTACCATGCTCATACTTTCTTTCTTGCAGCAGCCAAAAGGCTTTACACTAGATAACTATTGAATTTTCTGGGGACTCAGAGCTTGGGGAATTGAAGTTAGGAAAAGTAGGATAGGCATCGACAATTTTTTTATATCTTTGTCGGCTGATGTTTTCCCATTTCAGTTGCATAATCTTCAATGTAATAATGTGAATTGTTACACACGTGACAAGCAAAATGAGAATGTAGAGAAGAACATCTCCAATGAGACAGTAAGATACATTAATTGTGGATCGTATGTACAAGAGAGAAGATGTAGAGAAGGCGTGAAGGGAGGGGCTGGATAAAGCCCAGGCCTGCCCAAGCTCTTTTTTATTTTATTTTTATTTTTGAATTTTTTTTCTGCGTATCAGTTCAATATAAAAAAAATTCACATGGCTCCGCCCTTGAATTGTTAAAAAAAAAAAAAAATAGTGAAGTTAAATTATAAAAAATTACATGGAGGATGTCTAACACACCCTATATATTTTGGAATTATGTGACATTTTTTTAGTACAATCCATGGCTCCATTGCTAAGAAATCTCAGCTTGAAGGTATTAAATGAAAATTCTTGAAAGTTGACCACTGCAATAAAACAAATTGAAATATTATCATTGACCTCACCATGATTCTGATTGATGATTGTAGATTATTAATATGAATAATAATATAAATTGGTAATGGTACATATAATGTAGTGGGGACCTTCCAAAGCATACATATAATTTCCCATTTAAAAAAGATAAGAATTATGTAAGTGCAATAATTCACTTGGACGTTATGGTTTTCAGTTGAACTCCTTGAACAGCTTTGAAATGAATTCAATGAAAAATTAAACAATAAATGCAGCAAAATTTAATCTTATCTTAATGAATGCTGACTTTTTTTTTTTTTGTTACGTCTCCATCTCAAGTGACCCGTCTACGTCAAACTTGAACCTAGCTGCTCTGGCCGGTTGCAAAAATAGATACCGAACAGCCAAGAAACCACGAGGGTCGTCTAGTTTGCCCATAGCCTCGATGGAACTAGGCATAATTGTAGCCGAGGTCATGAACCCAGCTTCTGACCAATCATAACCTTTCGAAAGTTCCTCCCAAAGCCATGGGAATATTATTAGCTTTTGTTTGGTGCAGATTAAATTTCAACTCAAAGTCAACAATTAATTTTAAACACATATCTCATATGGACCCACAACTTTTTGATTATACGTTTTATCAACTTTGTCATATTCTATTATAAATCAAATTTTAATCAATCACCAAATAGCAGCTTAGTATGAACTCGTTGGGTAAGAGATAAGCCTTCCATAAATGAGTTGTTTGCATATTCAGTCGACCTACGTAACCAACTCAAGGCGTAATGTGAATCCCAGATGTAGTAAGAAACTCGCACTGTATTCGTTGGGCCGGAAATCTACTGACGGCAAATCTTTTCCCACAAGATCTTTTCAAATACTTCAACGATCATTAACAATATTTTATATTTCGGTTGCTAGTGAAGAACTTCAACCCATAGAAATGCAAATCCTCCAAAGTTGACCAATATAATAAAACCAATTGAAATATTATCATTGAGAATTATGATAATTAAGGAGACACTCGTTCTTATTTTAAAAAAGGGTAGTAATGTTCAAAAGTTTGTTGGCTGAGTCCAAGTATCTCAGAAACTGCAAATGCAAGATTGAAAAACGGTGTACCGTTTCACTGATTCCTTTGCTGCTTGGTAGATGTTAGTGTTAGATTATTGTAATTAGCTATTCTGTGAACAAAATGATAAACTTGAACATTTTAGAAGTTTAGAGACTTAATTGTAAAGTTTCATAGTTGGTTGTATAGTGTAGGGTTTGGGATCCAAGTTTGGAACACGAAGGAAACTCACCGCATTTTCGCTAGATGCTCGCGGGAGTCATGCTTGAGCGAATGAAGCAGAATATTCAGCGCTCGACCTTTGCCCACCTGTCGCTCAAGCGACAGTTCTGCTCGATTGAGCAACCATTTTACGACCTCACCTAATTCGCGATTTTGCGGGATTTTTATTGGCCAAAGTTACCATATTCATCCAACATATAAAAGGGGCGCTGCGCATTCGGGAACAGAGATTGAACATTATACATTCAAGAGAAAACATTTATTCTCTCAAAAGCTAAACATTCATCCAGTTCAATCACTTTATTATATGCGCCATTTGGATTGAAAATATCAAAACTTTCAATCAAATACACTGGTGTGATTCTTTACTTGGATTTGTCAGGAAGATTGTGTCACCAACTTGGCTGGCTGCGCAAATCAAGGAAAATACTCAAGAACGAGGAGTTCTTAGTGGATCTATAGGAGATAAACTACGAGAAGAGTTAGGATTGGTGTTCGTGTGCACATTTTTTGAGAGTTGCTTCAAACTTCAGACAGGAGATCAGAAAGCTAGTGTCGTCAACTTTACTGGTGATCTGTAAATTTATAATACAGTTTATTGTGGATCTTTGACTGACAAAGCGCTCGGAGTTTTTCCCACATTGGGTTTCTCCGTGAACATATTGGTTATTTATTGTTTTCCATAATATTACAACTGCAGTAATTCAATATAGGAATTGGACTTGTTTGCCTAATCATCTAAAAACTAATTAAAGTGACTTGTTGCTTTGGTTAGATTAATTCCGCATATAAGGTCAAACTAAAAACGGGTAATTAGTAACGGTCTAGTACTATCCTGTAACTTTCAAGTGGTATCAGAGCCTAATTGAGTGTCCTGGCCTTAATTTTGTCTTGATGAGTAGCTCTTTACATGCCCCCATATTTTGATGGCAGTAATTATGCTTACTGGGAAGTGGAGATAAGAGCTTTTTTAAAATCTATGGATGAGACAATTTGGTTGAGTGTTGTGAAGGGTTGGAGTTCTCCTAGTACAAAATTAGGTTATGCTGTCACTCTCACTCCGATAGAAAACTGGTCTAAAGCTGACTTAGATGAATGTAACTAGAATAGCAAAGCCCTGCGTGCCATGTTTAAGTTTGTTTCTCCTGATGAGTTTAGGAGAGTGCCTATGTGTGAGGTAGCCAAAGAGGTTTGAGATATTTTAGAGATCACACATGAGGGAACACAGACTGCTAAAAATTCTAAGTTACAAATGTTGACCACGAGGTTCGAGGAAATTAGAAGAGTGAAGACGAGTGCTTTGATTCCTTCTATGCGAGTTTAAATGACATTGTGAACTCGAACTTCAACTTAGGTGAGAGGATCCTCGAGCCTAAGATAGTGAGAAAAATCTTAGATCCTTACTTGAGCGTTTTAGGTCGAAAGTCACAGCCATTGAGGAAAGTAAGGATATTGTTTCTATTAAAATTGAGGAGTTAGTTGGATCCCTGCAAACTTATGAGCTAACGTTAGAAAACCCTATTAAGAAGAAGTCTATAGCTTTGAAAACTACTAGGACCAACCAGAATGAGTTTTCTGATTCTGATTCACCAAATGATGAGGAGTTGACATACCTTGCAAAAAATTTCCAAACGATGTTTAGGAATAAAAACAAATCTCAAGAGAAACACAGAGATGTCTCGAGTGAATCTAGGAGAAGATCTAAAAGTATGAAATGCCATAAGTGTCAAAGGTTTGGTCATATGAGGAATGAGTGTCCTAGCAGGAAGAGATCTCAGGAGAAGGCCATGAATGCTACTCTCACTGACGACGAGTCTGACTTGGATAATCAGAGTGAGAAATCTACCCCTAAGGAGAGTGGAAAAATTGTTACTCTTGTTGCTAGAGTTAAGAGTGGATCTGACTACGGAAGTAAAAAGGATGAAGATGTAAATAGCTGTGAGGAATCTGGTGAAGATGATGAGAGTGAGGTTGATATTTATGAGGTCTATGATAAAATGTATAAGGAGAATCTTAAGATTCTTAGCAAGAACAATGCCTTGAGTGCAAAAAATGAGGAAACTTAATTTGGAAAATGAGAAATTGATAGCGCACTTTAAGAAATCTACCTTGACTTTAGAGACTCGAGTTAAGAAACTCATTAGTGAACTTGATAGGTCCGCTAGGAAAGTGAGTGAGTTGACCATAGAGAGAGAGACTTTAGAGATCCATGTTAAGAACTTTCTAAGTGATCTAGAATATTCTAAGTCTCAGTTGCTTGCCTTCTCTTGCAGTTCTAAAAAGTTAGATAACATTCTAGGAATGGGCAAGCCAGCAGGTAATAAGGGAGGTCTAGGTTTTAAGGAGAACGTTGCTAGCACTTCTAAGATCACATTTGTCCCTACAACTGACCGTCCTAAACATGTGCCTAACCCTAATCCTAAGGATAAGAAATTTGTTAGACAGAGGCCTATTAGACAGCGTAGACACATGAGCTTTAGTAGGAATAGAAATCAGAAGGTTGTTGGTCAGATAGGATTCCTTACTACACAAGTGAGTCAGTTGCCCAAGTTGGTGATAGAGTTGTCTAGAAATCATTCTATCACTAGACAAGTTTGGATAAAGAATAGTTATCTGAATAACTTTGATATAGATCACCTTGCTCTTAGAGGTAAGAACAGTCATGTACCTATTTGATTAGATATTTCTGATACTTGTCTATGCTTAAGGTTATATGATGTTGACTTATGCATGCATCACATGTTTTTGATTACTTTTTAAGATGTAGTTTCGTGCATGTGCATTTTCCTTATATTTGTTTTGGCACATGCACACTTTGTTTTATTCTTGTGTGCTTGATTAGTTTATTTTTATTTGTGTGTGATGCTTTTTTTTTTTTTTTTTTGAGAAACACAAAAAAAAAAAAAAAAAAAAAAATTTGATTGAAAAATTTAAAAATAAAAATTGGGAATGGAAAGTTTAATGTTGTATGAAGTATAACATGTTTGAACGTGTATGTTGTGATCATGTTTGAGTGTAATTGATTAGTTATAGCACAGTTTCCATTATTTGTTTAGGATGATTTGGAGTACTTAGTATATGTGTTTTCATGTACCATCTGCACTGCACACACTATGAGATTGTAAATTGGACTTCACCGCATGTGTGAGATTTGGGATGACAGACACTTGTTGATAAGTTGACTTTGAACATGAATTGTCCATCATTAGTAGACCTAAGCTTAAGTATGCTCCCTTATGATAAAAAAAACTCATATCTTAATGTTCTTTTTCGAGACTATTTGACTCGAGCAATTAAGTCTAAAGGGTATCTTAAAACTTGGTGCCCATGGTCTACTGATTTGGGTTAACCGACCTAAAGCTCGTTACAAGGGTTATATTAGTTGCTCAATGAATTAGAACTTGCACTTAAGATGAAAAATTATGAGTTATTGAAAATAAAAGAAAAATATGTTGAGTTAAGTACAAAATTGAAAATATGAAAAACATATATGCTCAAAGTAAGGGAGAGTAAAAGAAAAATTTGAAAGATATATGCAAAATGAGTTTCATATGACAGGTCCTACTATTCTTTAAGGTTTGACTTTCAGTAGTAGGAGAATACAATCTTTGGCAGTGATGCTTTGCATGTCCCTTCTCACAAAATTAAGGTTTGAAGTTCTATTTATCTTGGATTAGTGACACTTTACACACATGAGTCACTTATATTATTTACTCCATTCTGACTTATTCTGAGTATGTGGTGAGGTCTATTACTTGTTAATTCTGCTCTTGCATGCTATCAACTGTATATTTGATTGGTTCTTATGATGTTATCTCCCATTGCGTTGCTTTGGTTATCTTTTTCCTTTAGCGTTTTTGACAAAAAGGGGGAGATATTTGATAGTGAGAGGGAGATTTTGATTTGATTTTGGCTTGTTATTTGAGCAACTACATTGTCATTTGCATGCTTGTCTTTTGGGGTTGTTGGGGGTGAGACATAGATAATTGTTACTTATACACATGCATGCTTTTGATATATATCTTTTGGGGTCGTTGGGGAGAAACATTGACACTGTTTGACATTTCACTTGATTAATTTTGATATGACATTTATACTTATGTCTTATGTCGTTTGGGTCGTTGGGGTGGGGAGAGACATAGATACTATGTTTAAGACATTACTGTGCTTTCATTATATATATATATATATATATTTACGTGTCTTGTGGGGTCGTTAGGGAGAGATATAGATACATTTACCTACTGTTTTAATTTCAAGTGAGTTTGCAGTAAGGGGGAACTTGTGCTTTACATGTGCATTGCATATCATGCACTGATATGGAGCATGTTATCCATGCATTTGTGTTGCACTTTATGCATAGCTATTTGAATTTTGATATTTTGTAGTATTAATGCGTATATGGTGTTTTGATTAGCATTATTAATATTGCATCTCAAACAAGCATGCTTATTTGATTGATTACGTGTGTAAGTTTTTAAGTGCTTTATTGTTTATTTCATTATATCGTGTGCTTTTACACTGGGTATCTGAGTTTTGATTTAAGGATACAGGTTGAACAAAATGGAAGCTACATTCAGATGATAGTTGTACTTAGTTATTTTCTTTAGGCTTAATTTTTACCTTGTAATTGATTTTGTCACAAAATGTCAAAGGGGGAGTTTGTTAGTGTTAGATTATTGTGATTGGCTATTCTGTGAACAAAAAGATCAACTTGAAAATTTGAGAAGTTTAGAGACTTAATTGTAAAATTTCATAATTGGTTGTATAGTGTAGGGTTCGGGATCCAAGTTTGGAATACGAATGAAACTTGCCTCATTTTCACTAAATGCTCGTAGGAGTCATGTTTGAGTGGATGAAGTAGAACATTCAACGCTCGACCTTTCGCCCACCTGTCACTCATGCGACAGGGCTCTCGCTCGAGTGACTGTTTTATGGCCTAACCTAATTCGCGATTTTCGCAAGATTTTTATTGGCCAAAGTTACCATATTCGTCCAAGTATATAAAAAGGGGGCGCTGCACATTCGGGAACAGAGATTGAACATTATACATTCAAGAGAAAACACTTGTTCTCTCAAGAGATAAACCTTCATCTAGTTCAATCACTTTTTTATATACGTCATTTCGATTAAAAACATCAAAACCTTCAATCAAATACACTGGTGTGATTTTTTACTTGGATCTGTCAGGAAGATTATGTCGTCAACTTGGCTGGCTGCGAAGATCAATGAAGAAACTCAAGAACGAGGAGTTCTTGGTGGATCTACAAGAGATAAACTGCGAGAAGAGCTAGAATTGGTGTTCGTGTGCACATTTTTGGAGAGTTGCTTCAAACTTCAGACAGGAGATCAGAAACTTTGTGTTGTCAACTTTGCTGGTGGTCTGTAAGTTTATAATACAGTTTATAGTGGATTTTTAACTGGAAAAACACCCATAGTTTTTCCCACGTTAGATTTCTCCGTGAACATATTGTTGTTATTTATTGTTTTCCATAATATTACAAGCTGCGGTAATTCAATATAGGAATTGGACTTGTTTGCCTAATCATCTAGAAACTAATTAAAGTGACTTGTTACTTTGGTTAGATTAATTCCGCACATAAGGTCAAATTAAAAACATGTAATTAGTAACGGTGTAGCGCTATCCCGTAACTTTCAGTAGAGTTTAGAAGGATTATGCTATTTGTCAGCAGTTCTTGTTAAGATCGTTCTATTTGAAGTTCTTTTATTTTTTTTTCTAAGGAATGATTATAGAAATAAATATGTGGTATCTCTTGTCATATGTAAAACATGACTCGATCTCTTTAAAACTGATATATGCTATATTGTTCTTGAACATTTGATATATTTGGTTCGCGTGTCTTGACTGTAAAAATCATTTGTTTATATTGGTTTCACTAAAATTTAATAAAATCATTTGTGAAGTTCAAGATTCTTCTCATTATATTAATTTGTGTTTCTTTGACTGAAATTGAGAAATAGTTTTCAATTTAAAAAAAAAAAAAAAAAACTTTTGCGCTCATTTGGTTATCTAAGAATTAAGATCACTAAATGATCTCAAATACAGTCCATCGTTTTACAAAATCTTCCATAGGTTCGAGGGTTGAATGATCACAATTTAATGGAAAAGAGTATTATTCAATTTGGAAACAGAAAATAAGGGTTATATATATATTTGGATTACGCCCCATTATTGACGCCCCCACCTGCCTTGCCCTGGGTCTTGGTGGAGGGGTAAATCCTAGGTTATGCCTCCAAGGGTGCAGGATGGAAGGGTGCCCTTTGATTCCCACTTACCAAAGACCTCATCCATATTTCAGAATTCGAACCCTCACCCGGCAGTTGCAAGCGAGGCTAGATTTTTTTCACCCTCTCCTTTCATCACTTGGAGATGTGCCCTGTGGGCGAAAATAAGGGTTATATTAGTCTAACAAAGAGTGGCTAAAGCCCTTAAAGATCCTGGAACTTTTTCTGATGAACTCAATGCTAAACTTGATGAAATTGAAGATATGAATAAAAAAGCATATAGATCTATAATCTTTGATGAGTGTGTTTCATGTATCTTATTAATGCTACTTAATCTTGAAATGTCATTTGAGTCGTAGAATTTTAGAACGTTTTGATTTATGTTTTCATACTATTTTATAGCTAGGTGAATTGGTGTCAATAATGCAAAACTTGGAGAAAATGATGATTTTGGCATTAATCAAGGAGAAGTTGATGTTGATTAGGTGAACTTTGATTGTTAGAGGCTAAATTAGACTCAAATGCAACTTTTCAATAGTTGATTCGGACCACAAAATAATAATTGAAGATTACTAGGAGTCAATTTGATACAATTAGAAGTAAAAAAAATGAATGAAATAATAACAAAATATCTTCACAAATTAATTTCAATTCAACGCACAAGTATGTTTCAGATTATATTCGAACATAGAGAACCATTTTAGAAAAAGTAAATGGTCAAATTAGGAAATAATATCTGAAGCAAAGTTGTAGCTCTTTGAGTTATCTTTCTAATGAACCTTGAATCTCCTCAATTGAATATTGGAAGAAAAAGTTATAATAAAAATATTGAAAGATGCGCAATGATTATTTTCTACCAGAAAGTGGGCGCCGCAACCCCACCTTTCCAGATTTTTTTATAACAACGCAACTCCACGGTGCCATGATTGTGGTGCCGGGATGCCTCTTGGTGAGAAAAAGAACTTTGAATAATTTGATCTCTTTTAATGTCAATCCGACTCCAACATCTCTTGGGGCTTCAAGGTGAGATAAATAACAATTGAGAGAACACTTCTAAATTATAATTCAACCGACCAATTATCAAGAAATCAAGAACATCGCGAATGAGATTGAAGTTTTGCAAAAACTAATTTCTCTATTCTCTTCTCTATGTTGTTTTATTTGAATTTGATAATTTTTATAGCTTCCATCATGAACTAAACTCTATATCTAGGGTTTGGTGCAATCAACATGAGATTATGTTTTGATTTTATTATAATTATTTCTTTCGAGATTTTTATCAATCATGTTTTTTTTTTTGTTATTTATTCTTAATGTGTTTAATTAATTAGCCATAATTGAATGATTAGATGCTTTAAATTTCGACTTTCGAGATAGGAAAATTTGGTGTGATCATAGAATAACACAATCTACGAAAACATAGCTTTCGAGAGAAAGTATAATTCCTTTGAGGCATGTTCTGCATAAGAATCATGAAATTCGCAATTTCTAGATTTTAATTCAGAATAAGGATATTGGCATTAAAATATAGAAATATTTTTTATTCGGCACTCGAGAGAGAGAGAGAGAGAGAGAGAGAGAGAGAGAGAGAGAGTAGAATTAAATTAAGATTCTTGCTTATAAACTTGGAAAAATTGATTAGAAATAATTATGTAATTGAGAATCGTATTTGATGGGTGAAATCATAACCCTAGGCTTTCTCATCTTGATTATTCTTTTAACTTGCATTTATTTGTTAAATTTGTCACCACATTCGTCACATTAACTTAGTTAAAGCCATTGATTCCAAATTTCATTCATCTAGATCACAATTATAGTATTTAGTATAAAATCAAATTACAATCCATGTGGGTTCTACATTCATACTTGATCTTACATTAAAAAACTTGACACTGTACCCTTGTAGTATAATTTACATTGTATAAAATGCGTTACAAGTTTTTTGCCCCATTGCTGGAGATTATTTTATTTGATTTTTATTAATATTATCACCAAGTGGTTTTTGTTTTAATTTAGATTTCTGTACATTTAAATAGCTTACTTCGTTCTCGTTTCAAGTTTATGCAAAGATTGAGGAGCGTTGGATGATTATCCATTGATCTTGAAATCGAACGAACTTTCAGATTCTTAAGGAGCATATATAGAAGAAATGAGCTCAAAGCAATGACGGAACAAGCAACGAATCGAAACATTCAAGAGCGGGTCAGTAGAGATCATGTCCGACTAGTGGTCAACGACAACTACTCCAGTATTGCATGCCAAACTGTGGCTGTGAATAAATTCGAATTGAAGTCATGATTGATATACATGGTTTAATAGCCTCAGCTTAGGGGATCTCCAATAGATGATCCAAATGCTCATTTTGGTTCTTTTCTTGAAATATATGTGATATTGTGAAGATGAATGGTTCCAATTACCCATAGATGCCATCTGATTCTGCTTATCTTCCTTCCTTTTGAGGATAAGTCCAAAGCATGGTTCCAATCTTTGTCATAGGGATCCATCACAACTTGGGAGGGATTAGCTCAGAAGTTTCTTACAAAAAATTTTCCCACCTACCAAGCTAGCTCAATTGCAGAATAAAATATGTCAATTCAGACGGGTAGACTTAGAACCATTTTATGAGGCTTGGGAAAGATTCAAGGATTTACTTAGAAGATGCTCTCAACATGGTTATCAAGATTGGATGCAAATGGAAATATTCTATAATGGGCTGAATGGTCAAACAAGAACAATAGTGGATTCAGCAGCTGGAGGAACTTTGATGTCCAAAAATGCAAATGTGGCTTACGCCCTGCTGGATGAAATAGCCACTAAAAGTTATCAATGACCCGGTAAGCGTTTAAGTGCAAAAAAAGTAGTTGGCCTTTTATGATGTGGATCTCATTACAGACCTTATAGCTCAAATGTCCTATCCCACAACTCAAATAGTTTCATTGACATCACAAAGAACTTAAAAAAAAAGCATATTCGATCATGGTTATTTCTACTTCATACCATAAGTCTGAAACGGAGAATGAGCAAGCATAGTATGTGAATGGTAGAAACTTCAATCAGAGAGCAAATATTCAACAAACTAGTACCTTCTAGGACTGCGAAACCATGAGAACCTCTCTTATGGTAACAATGCGAACGAGCTGCAGCCACCACCTGGGTCCAGTACTCAGGCTTTTAAATGAAAGCCATTTTTGGAAGATATCTTAGGGAACCTTTATTTATGAGACAAAGGCAAAATTCAACAAGGATGAGTCTAGACTTTACAATCTCGAGACTCATATAACCCACATAGGAGCAACAATGAAAAATTTAGAAGTACAGATTGGTCAATTCACAAATGAAATAACCTTCCAACATAAAGAGAAATTTCATAGTGACACAGAAGTCAATCTAAGGGAGCATTGCAATGCCATCACATTAAGAAGCGAAAGAGCTTGAAGAGAGCAAGCCTACAGAGGTTGTGGTTCCTACACTTGCTTCAAATCATATTGATGAAAAACTAGTTGAAGAGCAGAAAATTGAAGCAGAGGTAATAAAGAATAACTATCGCCCTAACTCAATCTCATTCCTAGATAATCTTCCCATTTTGAAGCCACAACTACCTTATACATGAAGATTCTTGAAAAAATTTGATGTACATTTTGTCAAATTCTTGGAAGTCTTCAAAAAGATCTACATCAATATTCCTTTCGCTAATGCTTTGACACAAATGCCAAAAATTTTAAGGAGATGATGCCAAAGAAAAGAAAGCTAGTAAATTGAGATAGTCAAGCTGACATAAGTATGTAGTAACATTCTCTAGAAGAAGGTCCTCTAGAAACAAAAAGGTCCGAGTAGCTTCATTATTCAATGCACAATTGACACTTACACTTTTGATAAGGCATTATGTGACCTGGGAGCTAGCTATTATCATTTTGATGCCACTATTTATATTCAAGAAGTTGGGCTTGGGAGAAGTAAAACCAACCACAATCACTTTGCAACTAGCTGATAGATCCATCACATAACCTAGAGGGATCATTGAAAATGTGTTGGTTAAAGTTGACAAGCTCATCTTCTCGATGGACTTTGTGGTTTTAGATATGAAAGAAGATCAAGAATTACCATTAATTCTTGGTCAGGCCCTGCTTAGCGATTAGGATAGCTCTAATTGATGTGCAAGGAGGAATACTGACGTTGCGATTTAATGAAGAGCAAGTCATGTTCAACATTTATCGAACGAAAAAATCTTTAGAAAAAGTCAACACTTACTACATGGTCCAATCAATTGACACAATGGAGGGTAAAAATTTCAAAAAAAAATTGTTGTAAAACCCTCTAGAACAGCACGTGACAACCAGTTATTCAAAGATTGATACATATGATATTGGAAGATACATAGGGACCAAAGAAATAATGGATTTCATCTTAGCTAATCCGATCAACCTGACAGAAAGAAGAACTACATTGTAGAACATTTGAAACCTCACAACATTATTAAATAAAAAGAGGTATTGAAGGCTATCCAAAGTCGAAGTAACCTCCAAATCCTAGTGGCCATACACTATTGAAGAAAAATTGAAAGTGAAGGAAAAAGTTTCAAACATGAAGGGAAAAGTACCTTTTGAAGATCTAACCTAAAGCAGTCTGGTAGTGTCAAGCTAATGATATTAAAGAAGCGTTTCTTAGTAGGCAACCCAAGCTTTCTATCTCTCTATATCTTATCTTTAGATATCAGTTTATATTATTTTATTAGTATTAATGAATTTGATTTTCTTATGGAAAGTCTGAAGTTTGGATGATCTATCAAATCCATCATCACATCACCATTACGTCATAAACAATGCAGACAACTCATATTTTCACTCAGAGAATTTCTCCTCCTTTATCTTTAATTTTACATTGGGGACAATTTTTAGTTTAAGTTTGGGGATGAAATATAAATTGTCTAATTAGTCAGTTATATTTATTGCTTTTGTGTAATTTAAAAAAAAAAAAAAACCATTTTGCATGCTTGTGCGAGTTAGATAGCCTTGTCGGCTCTAATGAATATGCTTGAGAACATGCGTTTGTTTATGAATTGTGAATAAGTTATGTGCTTTGGTTAAAATTTTGCTTATTCATGTGAAACATACTTATGCACGTGAATTAATTATAGCATTGTACATGAATAATTTGGTTCGTGCTTATACGTGAAAATAAAGAACTTAGATGGTCTATCTCATAATCTTTCATTACTACATCTTTAAATCAAATCTAGAATAGTTTAAAGTGGTTGAACTGTTGTATGAAAACATGGAAATAGATGTAGATTCAGTGTTGCTATATATTGTTGGATTGTCTGAGACCAATGGGATGAAAATTGGGTAAAAACCTTCAGTTAGAGATTTATTTTCGAAAATTAGTGTTTAATAACGAACATTGCACTAATTATTGCATAAAAAGGAAAAAAACTATTTTTTGTTGTGAAGCTATCCTAAAAGATTCCAATGAAGACAATTATAATAATCTCGTTGTGAAACGTCTCTTCGTAACCTTGGACTTGAGAGCCATTGGCCAAAAGCACGCTACAGGGGTCATTTAAAAAATTTAATGGAAAGAAGTCTGAACATAAGATTAATAAAAAAATTATACATATTTGAAAAAGCAGTTGTATGAAATAGAAGAAGAATTGCATGCCTTGATTAAGCCATAAACACTTACTTTAGAGGATTAAGCCTTTGATAAAGTGTTAGTAACTTGGTTGATTCTTGGAGCTTGAAGTAGTAAAAAATAAAGAGAATCCTCATTTGTTGATATGTTGAACTATAATTAGTAAAATCTAACCAAATTGGAGAGTGTAAGGAGTAGTGATTTGAAAATCAACCTTAGATTACACCCTTGGGAAGAGAATAAAAGAAAACTAGTTTAAGGTGTACGAATCCCACGAGCGAAGAAAGGATAAACTTGACTTTAAAGGTCGGGAATTTGATAAACTTGTAAATGTACAGTGTTGCACTTAATTCTTCACACACATATTTTGCATTGAATATGTTAGAATTTAACTTTTGCATTATAATTTTGAAGTATTTCAAAAATTTGATATAATGTTTTCATTCCACAAAGGCAAGCTATTTAACTAACTCGTTCTATGTGAATTCTTATTTTTTGTTTTGTTTTGTTTTGTTTTGTTTTGTGTTTGTTTCATTAGTCATTTTCTTATATTTTGTGTTTTTTTCGAGAACTAGTAAATTATTAAGTTTTGGGGTGTTTGATGAGTGTTTTTCACTCATCATATTAATGCTACTTAATCTTGATATGTCGTTTGGGTATTAGAGTTTTAGAATGTTTTGATTTACGTTTTCGTGTTGTTTTATAGGTCAAGTGAATTGGTGTGAATGATGCGAAACTTGGAGAAAAGAATAATTCTTGCATGAATCAAGGATAAGTTGATGATGATTAGGTGAACTTGACTATTGGAGGCTAAAGTGAAAAAAAGAAGTGAATAACGACGAAAAATGGTGAATTCAAAGTTTGAGGACTCAGTTGCAACTTTTCAATAGTTGATTCAGACCATAAGATGATAATTGAAGATTGCAAGGAGTCAATCGGATGAAATTAAAAGTTAAAAAAAAAAAAAAAAAGAGTGAAATATTATGAAAATATCTCCACAAATCAATTTTCAAGTGCACAAGTATGTTCCAAATTTTTATTCGGAGATTGGGAACAATTTTTGACTAAGTAAAATTTCAAATTAGGAAATTATATTAGAAGAAAAGTTATAGCCATTTGAGTTAAATTTCTAACGCACTTTGAATCGCCTCATCTGATATCGGGAGAAAATGTTATGATAAAAAATACAATGTTGATGTGCAATGCTGATTTTCTACCCTAAAGTGGTGCCACCGTTGCTAAAATTTTACAGCAACACGACGTCGCTGAATCACGATTGTGGCATCGGGGCGCCTCTGGGTAAGAAAAAGAATTTTGAATTTTTTTTTTTTTTAGAGTCAATCAAACTCCAACTTTTTTTTGGACTTTAAGATAAGATAAATACCAATTGAGAGAACACGTCTAAACTACAATTAAATAGAGCAATCATCATGGAATCAAGAACAACATCTCAAAGGAGATTGAAGATCTACAAAAAGTAGTTTTTATATCCTCTTCTATATGTTGTTTTATTTTAATTTGATTATTTCTATGGCTTCCCTCATGAACTAAACTCTATATCTAGGGTTTCATGTAACCAACTTGAGATTGTTTTTATTTTATTATAATTAATTCTTTGAGATTTTTTCAATCTTGTTTATTTGTGTTATTCATTCTTAATACTTTCAATTAATTGGTTACTAATTAAATGATTAGATGCTTTAAATTTCGGCTCCCGAGAGGAGAAATTTATGCGCGATCATAGAATAACATAACCTAGGAAATTATAGAGTTCGAAAGAAAGTATAATTCATTTGAAGCATGTTCCACATAAGAACCATGAACTTAATAATTTCTAGATTTTAATTCGGAATATAGTTATTGGAATTGAAATATAGAAATAGTTTTTAATTGGCACTCGAGAGAGGTAGTTGAATTAAATTAGGGTTCTAATTACTTATAAACTTGAAAAAATTGATTAGAAATAATTATATAATTGAGAATCATATTTGATAGAAATCATACCCTTGGACTTTTCTCATCTTGATTATTCTTCTAACTTGCATTTATTTTGTTAATTTCGTTACCACATTCATCACTTTAACTTAGTTAAAACAATTTATTCAAAATTTCATTCATCTAGATAACATCTCAACGAAGTTAATCTAGAAAAAATTTCATACTGCTAAAAATCCATCTAATATGGGCACTAAAGTACTTTCAATTGGTAAGTTTAGCTATTGCATATCAGTTCTCCATATTGATACAACAAGAGAGAGCAGGTGTATTAGAGAATCAAGGTGAATGTTGAAGAAGTGTGTTTCTCATATACGACTTATTCAGGACATTTTGTTAATTACTCTTCCTGCTAAGTTGGATCAATGGATGGCTCACGTGGCAACCTTCAATTGGTAGCTTGGCATTCACTAAGATGGTGCTTATTCATGGCTATTTTGGACCGTTGGATTTGATCAAGGGCTGAGATTTATGACTTGGTTAGATATATATGGCCCTTGGTCTTCTAATATTAGCAGACGGTTAATTTTGACATGTGATTGAACTGTTCATCCTCTGTATTTTCTCTTTGATTTCTTGAGTCTTCTTCTTCTTCTTCCATTTTTTGGTTTAGTCTTTCTGAGTTTCTAGCCTAGATTTGATTCTTGTAAATTGGTCTTTCTACAGTAGATCAAAGGTCTGAGATATTGGTTGTGATTAGGTGATTTTATACAGTCTTAGCCTCTTAGGCCATCTTCAATTTTACACCAAAATTTGCATCATTTTGTACCAAATTTTGCACCAAACTAAAAATCATCTCCAACCCATTACACCAAATGAACAGTGCTTAATTTTTTTTATTTTTTTTATTGTTAACAATTTATATAGCTGAAAAATTATTTATTTATTTAATTTACTACTATATAAATTACCCACATAAATAATTACATTTCGTTTACGAAAATATTAAATTCGTTAATAGATTTTAAAAATATAGTACAATTAATAAAAAATCCACAATTGAGAAAATATAAAATCATGTTATGAAAACCAATGTAGTACATTTCAACCAAATAATAATTACATTTCGTTCCTTGATTAATTATTGAGTACAGTATTAAAGTTTAATAATAATAATAATAATAATAATAATAATAATAATAATAATAATTTATGTATAATGTAAAATGACACAAACACCCTTGATATCATTTGGTGCCAAATGAAAAAAGGGGCAAAAATGACTTTTATCAAATTTGGTGTTGGGTTGGAGTGACATTAAACCAAATTTTTGGTGCAAAATGGAGAAAAATGGTGTTTTGGTGTAAGGTCGGAGATGACCTTAGGGTTCATGAATAGCCTGTGGGTTAGATTCGTGTTTAGGTAGATTTTGTGGTTCTTGAACAAAATCATGGTCTGATTTTGGTTCTATGTATACTGTAGTCTCTCTGAAAGACTATTGATCCACATAATGGAATGAGCTGATTTTTCAGTCCCCATATTAGGCATTTGTTGAATTGAGTGAACAATTGTTTCGTGTGTTTACATTTGGTGCGTGTTGCTTAAATTTTTGTCGATTATCAAACCAATTTTACAGTGAACTCCCAACAAGGGCAAATATTTTGCCAAACTTTTGTATTTGTATTTGTATTTTTGTATTTTTATATTTTTGCTTTTTTAGAAATAAGAGTAACAAATAAGTCTTCAATTAATTGTACGAAAGAAAATAATAATATAAGATTATTGTGTCAAAAAAAAAAAAAAATTAAAAAAATCTGGAAGATTAGATAACCAATGATATTTATTTTCTCATCTCAAATGATATTATAACGTCAAAACTTTAAATTTTTGCTTTGCATGCCTATTTAATTCCCTGCAAGCAATGACCAGAAGAAGTGATTAAACTAGAATTTAAATTGCAAAATGAGGTATTGGTGAGGTTAAAGATAAAAGTGAGAAGGCTTCCGTTTAATTTATTCAATTTTTATCTATGTTTCATATTTCATTTATACTTAAAAGTTTTTAATTATCTTCTAGCTAGTTTGTATTTTTAAGTAAATACTAGTTGTTGCCCGTACGATGTACGGGTTAGGTTATTTTGTAGGAAATGTTTGCATGTTAAATGCGTGAAATTATGTTTTATTTTGAGGTGTGAGATAAGATAGAAAAAAAATTTGTTTTCAACATATAAATACATTTTTGGATTCATTTCTGTTAAAGCATTTGGAAAAATAATGTGTCATTTATAGAATGAGTGAAAAGA
The DNA here is from genome assembly GCA_019395295.1 of Osmanthus fragrans. NCBI lineage: Eukaryota > Viridiplantae > Streptophyta > Magnoliopsida > Lamiales > Oleaceae > Osmanthus > Osmanthus fragrans. The sequence goes on from CM033344.1 coordinate 27,691,247, forward strand.
TAATAACTTGTTCAATGTGAATAACTACATATTTGTACCTTATGTTATGTATGTATACAATAAGAAAACAACTACATATTGCAACTGTATAATCAATAGACAAATTATGTTGTAGAACCGAATATACAAAATATAAAAAAACAATGAAGATTTCAATGAATATGAAGCCAAGGGTTTTGAAACATTATAATTGGGTAGAGCTTCATTTTATTTTATAACTATATTCAAATTAAAATGATTAAAAGTACAGGATAAATGGAAATTTTTTTTGAATGTTTATGATTCATTACGGAATATCAAACGAAATCGAAATATTACATTCTTAATATCATTTTCAAGTACTCACGCCTATTATTTCACGACGTTGATGGTGTGCGAAACAGCCAATCGTAGCAAATGTTACAGCGCTTCAAAGTAGGTCGTTTCAAACTAATATTTCGAGAATTTTGATAACAATCTAACTTAAAAAATTCAAACGAATTCGAAATATTATATTTTTAATATCAAACGAAGTCTAAATGATATAGAAGATTTATCGATTCGACCAACGTACAATCATTTAGAAATTTTTAAAGTTAGCTTGTTATCGAAATTCTCAAAATATTAGTTTAAAACGACCTACTTTGATAGCCGTAACATTTGCCACGATTGGCATTTCGCACACATTCGTGAAATGATAGCCATGAGTACTTCAAAATAATATTAAGAATGTAATATTTCGACTTCGTTTGATATTCCCTAATGAACCCGAAAATGAAGAAAAAACATAAGTTTTATTAAAAAGATAAGTTGCACGTCTTTTTGAACACGCACGTTTGACGTTCGTTTAACTATTTTTTATATTCATTTAGATCATTCGATATATCTATGATATAGTTCTCAAAATGAGTTTCGAGATGATATAGAAGATTTATCGATTCGACCAGCGTACAATCATCTAGGAATTTTTAAAAGTTAGCTTGTTATCGAAATTCTCGAAATATTAGTTCTGCTTTGACGCGTCGTAACATTTGCTACGATTGACCGTTTCGCACACCATCAACGTCGTGAAATAATAGACCGTGAGTACTTCAAAATAATATTAAGAATGTAATATTTCGACTTCGTTTGATGTTTCGTAATGAGCCTGACAATGAAGACAAAAATATAAGTAATATATTCAAAAAAACGAGTTATACGTCTTTTTTAACACACGCGTTTGACGTCCGTTTAACTATTTTTGATATTCATTTAGATTATTCGATATATCTGTGATATAGTTCTCGAAATGAGTTTCGAGAGAATATAGAAGATTTATGGATTCGGCTAGCGTAGAATCGTCGAACAATTTGTAAAGTTAGTTTGTTATTGAAATTTTCGAAATATTAGTTTGGAACGACGTACTTTGACGTAACGTAACTTTCGTTACGATTGGCCATTTCACACACCATCTACCTCATGAAATATTAGGCTGTGAGTTTTTCAAAATGATATTAAGAATGTAATATTTCGATTTCGTTTGATATCCCGAATTAAGCCCGCAAATGAAGGCGAAAACATAAGTTTTTGAGGGGAAAAAAAAAGAGTATTGCTTACCTCGCACAGTGCGAGACATGCCCATGTCTCGCACTGTACGAGACATGCACCGGCATGTCGCACAAGGCGAGGCACTGCATCGCACTGTGTCGCACTGTGCGACACAATTTTGTTTTTTTTTTTTAACACTCACATTCTTTTTTTACAAAAATATCTAGTTATTTTTTTGGAGTATATAGAGTAAAATAAAAATTAAATAACAACTTTTTTTAAAATAATATATAACAAAATAAAAATAAAAAAACTCAGAACCACACGGTAGAGTGGATAAATGGTTAAAGACAGTAGCATCTATACGTGATTGCTTTTTATTATTTGGTACTTGTCTGAATTTTTAATTGTTTTTTGGTGGTAGGGTAGTTGCCTGCCTTTGGTAGTTTCTACAGTAGAGAAACATCCTACTCTTTTTATATGTGAGTGAAATACGGTATACAATTTTGAGAACTTTTAATTTTAGTCATTATCTAGAGTTTGATTGTTATCCATATTTCAGTTATTGCATTAAATAAGGTTTTTTAGCATGTCACGACGTTGTTTTTGAATTGTTATATAATTTATAATTGGTTTTCTCAAATTTATCAAATTCTTGGTATTTGATAATTAAAATCAGCGAGTCCGGATTCCCTATACTCGTGTGCAAATCAAAGAATTTTTTATGTCTAGATTTATGATATTCTTAGGATTCAATGAAAATTAGAAGGTGATCGTGTTTTAGGTTATTTCTTTGAAGTCAACGGAACTTTAATAACGTGTTTGTTTTGTCATTTTATGCTTCCGCCCTGCATCAATATTTGATGAGTGGAATATGAAAATGATGAACAAGGCTACATATTCATTGATTCTACAAATACTTGAACTTTTAGGACTAATATTTTGTTGATTCATTAAACAAATATCAAATGTTCTACAATTATCGATAATATTTTAAACCAGATCCCAATATTCAATGCCTAATTCCTATAGACAAGCGGGGTATTTATCACCCATTAGGAATCAAACATGTCAAATTATTAGATGTGAATAGTCTTAATTGAAGCAAAATCTAAGCAAGTAAAGATGGAAAGTAGGAAATATCTAAGGAAAAAAGTAATTTAAAGAAATATTCTCCAACCATTTGATTTGCCCATTGTCAGCAAAATCCAAATAACCATCAATTTCAACTTCATCATAAAAAACAGGTTTCATAGTAGTTCCCGTCCAAATCATCACTCATTCGACTCTAATGAATGAAAGGATTGAAGAGATTTTCGTAAAGCATCACCATTTTAGCCATTGAACTGATACAATAGAAAACTGAAGATGACAGAAGAATATAAGCAAAAAGGCTAGAAGGAAAATGCTTTCTATTATACGTTTATTCAATAAGCAATGACCTATATATATAGGCATTATAAAAGTAACAGAATGACAGAAAAAATTGCAACCACTAAACCACTATCTGAAACACTAATCAGATCTCTAAAAACCAGGACAAAATGAAACAACTACTGAACTTATTTAAAATAAAGACTTAGTCAAAACATATGACTTTACATTTTCTCCCTTAAAACTGATGTCTCTGAACTCAGTTTTAACAAATCCTTGATTGCAAAAACTTCCCTCAAATTGATTTCTCTATAATGCAAACTCCAAGTAGTTTCCTGAGTTTATGAAATGAAGCCAATTTGAGGGGCTTTGTAAATATGTCAGCAACTTGATCTTCACTTCTGCAGTAGATGAGTTCAATCATTCCAGCCTTTGTGTGATCTCTTAAGAAATGGAACTTCACATCTATGTGCTTACTTCTTCCATGAAGAACGGGATTTTTTGAGAGTTTGATTACTGAAGTATTATCAAAAAAAATTGCAGTAAGTCTTTGACTCTTGAAATGAAGCTCTTCAAGTATTTTCTTCAACCATATTGCTTGACATGCACATGATGTTGCTGCAACAAATTCAGATTCTGTAGTTGATAAAGTAACTATTGACTGCTTCTTTGATGACCATGAAATAGCCCCTGAACCAAGGATGAAAACATAGCCTGAAGTGCTCCTTCTATCATCTTGATCTCCTGCATAATCGCTGTCAGTAAAGCCAAGCAAATCAGATTTTTCTGCCTTCCTATAAAACAACCCAAATTCCAGGGTGCCTTGCAAGTACCGAAGTATCCTTTTGGCAGCTAGAAGATGCATTTCAGTTGGATTTTCCATGTATTTGCTGATGAGACTCATTGAATACATTATATCTGGCCTTGTTGCTGTTAAATACATTAAACTTCCCACAATTTTCTTGTAAAGAGTGCCATCAACCTTCTTTCCTTCATGATCTTTATTGAGCTTCAAACCAAATTCAGTTGGTGTACTCACCGAATTGCAATTCTTCATCTGAAATCTTTCTAAAATTTCTTGCATATATTTCTTTTGAGAAATAGAAATTCCAGCAGCAGTTTGAACCACTTCAATACCAAGAAAATAATGCAACATTCCAAGATCAGTCATCTCAAATTCACTTATCATGGATTTCTTAAACTTTTCAAACATGGCTTTGTCATTTCCGGTGTAAATTAAATCATCTACATATAAGCATACAAAAAGCATTTTTTCTATCTTCAATTTTGATAAAAAGTGTATGCTCATATGGACATCTTCTAAAACCTTCCTTCAAGAAATAAGAATCTATATGGCTATACCAAGCTCTTGGAGCTTGTTTTAGTCCATATAGAGCCTTTCTCAACTTATACACCTTATGCTCATTACCTAGCTGCGCATAACTAGGAGGTTGATTAACAAATACCTATTGTTGTAGGTCTCCATGTAGAAATGCTGATTTCACATCCAACTGGAAAATAGGCCATGTATTCTGAGCTGCCAATGCAATCACCAATCTGATTGTGTCATGCCTTGCAACCGGAGCAAAGACTTTTTGTAATCAACACCAAACTCTTGCTTATACCCCTTTGCCACCAAATGTGCCTTGTACTTATCAACTTCACCATTTTCTTTAAGTTTTGTCTTGTATACCCATTTCACATCGATGGTCTTTTTCCCTTTTGGAAGTTCCATTAATTCCCAAGTAACAGTTTTTCTCAATGGCTGCAATCTCTTCGTCCATAGCTTTCTGCCATTTTTTTTGTTTGACAGCAACTTCAAAAACTGTGGGATCACAATTTGAAAACAGGGCAAAATGCGTAAGTGGATCATCAGAATCATCTATCCCTGTTACCCCGTAGTCTGACATCCATGTAGGCTTTCTTCTCAACCGCTGAGGACGTGAATCCGCTGTAACATCAGCTTGTTCATTTGATTCAGTTGCTGGTGAAGTTTCAGAACCTTCATTTTGTGAATTTTCAAGTGTAGAAATTGCTTAAAGTTGATGTTGATTAATTTGTTCTGTTTCCTCTTCATTTTGCCGATCAAAATCTGCTTGGATTTGGCTTTCAACTGAGTTGCTGCCCCATAACCATGTCTTGTCTTCATCGAAAATAACATCACGGCTAATGACAATTTGCTTAGTAATAGGATTATACAATTTATAAGCTTTTGAATAATCACTTACACCAAGGAAAATGCATTTTTCTCCTTTGTCATCCAACGTTTTCCTCTTTGCATCAGGAATGTGTGCATATGCAATGCACCCAAAGATTTTGAAGTGATCAATGGCTAGCTTCCGACCACTCCAAGCTTCTTGGGGTGTCATGTTTTTAACAGCAAGTGTGGGACTCCGATTCAGAATATGGATGCTCCAATTAACTGCTTCAGGCCAAAAACTCTTGGGAATTTTTCTTTTTGTCAACATACTTCTTATCATGTTTAAGATAGTCCGGTTCTTCCTTTCCGATACACCATTTTGTTGAGGTGTGTAGGCTGCTGTCAACTGCCTTTTTATACCATGATCATCACAGAATTTTGCAAATTCAAGTGACATATATTCTCCCTCGTGATCAGTACAGAGAATTTTGATGCTATTCCCGCTTCATTTTCCACCAAAGCTTTGAAACTTTTAAACACTGTAAAAGCTTCAGATTTTTCTTGCAAGAAATAAACCCAAATTTTTCGACAGTAGTCATCAATGAAAGGAACAAAATATTTATTTTTGCCATTGGATATGGGGTTAATGGGACCGCATATATCGGAATGGATCAACTCCAATGGTTTATGTGCTCTCCATGCCTTTCCTTTGGGAAATTGCTCATGATGTTGTTTGCCAACTACGCATTCTTCACATATTTTTGAAGAAGGAATAATATGAGGTAGACCAGTTACCATATACTTTCGTGAAAGAGTTTCCAATCCATTGAAGTTCAGATGACCATAGCGATAATGCCAAAGCCGTGTTGGATCATTTGTCTTTGTCATAAGGCAAGTGTGGACACATTTGATTCGAAGTGGGAACAATCTATTTGATGTCATCTTTGCACGAGCAATTAAACCCCTTTTAGGATCATAAATTTCACAGGCTCCTTCTTTGATTGTAGCCACATATCCCTTCTCTTGCAGCTGTCCCACACTCAACAGATTGCTTTTAAGGTCAGGAATATAAAAGACATTTGAGATAGTCTCAATATTGTCTTCTTTAGTCCTGATTTGAACATCTCCTTTTCCCATAACATTTACTGTAGATTGATCACCAAAGCTAACAGTAGGGCGAAAATCTTCATTTAAAAAGAAAAAGAAAGACTTATTACCACACATGTGATTGCTGCACCCTGTATCCAGGTACCATATATCTGAGTCATGCTCATTCTCCTCGACATGGATTGCCATCAAGAGTGTCTCATCTTCCTCCCTTTTCTCTGCATAGTTTGCCTTCTCTCCATTTTCTGTTTCTTTATGAAGCTTTGCATCACATTCTGAACGAAAATGACCAAAACCATGACATCTATAGCACTCAATCTTAGATTTGTCAAAATATTGACCACGGCCTCTTCCCCGACCTTGAGAATGATCTTCATATCTAAAACTAGGTTGCTGTCTCCCCCATATCTATTTCCTCGACCTCCTCTACCTCTTCCTCTGTCTCTACCTCGGCCTCTTCCTCTTGAGCTTGAGGATTCAGTCAAGGTTGAAACTTTTAATACTTGTTCTTCAATAGTAGTACTTTTGCTCCAATTCAACTTCTGCTCATGGACTATCAAGGAACTTTGCAGCTCATCAATTGAGAGTTCATCTATGTCATTTGATTCTTCAATGGAACAAATGATATAGTCAAACTTTGTTGTCATTGAGCGTAGGATCTTTTCAACTATGGTGATGTCTGTCATTTTATCACCACGGAGCCTCATCTTGTTTGCAATAGTCATTGTTCTGGAGAAATAATCAGTCACTGACTCTCCTTGCTTCATTTGAAGGGTTTCAAAATGTCCGCGGAGTGGTTGAAGTTGGGAGCGGTTAACCTTCACCGAGCCTTTGTATTTCTTCTTCATTGAATCCCAAATTTCTTTGGAAGTGTTCTTATGAAGAATGGTCTCCAAAATAGTTCGATCAATTGCCTGGAACAAATAGTTTTTCACCTTCAAATATTTTAGCTTCTGCTCATCAAGTCTTATTTGTTGAGCTTCTGTCAAAGGTGCTTCTCCTGGACCAAGTTCATCATACCCACTTTCCATAAGTGCCCAATACTCCTTGGACCTCAGGAAATTCTCCATCAACATACTCCAATGGTCATAATGACCATCAAATTTGGGAATCGCAGGTTGAACATAGTTGTTGTTCTCTAACGCCATTTATCCTTGCTGCTGCAAGTAAGCTGCTGCTCTTTCCTTTACCTCAGGCCCAGTGGTGGCTCTGATACCACTGATACAATAGAAAACTGAAGATGACAGAAGAATATAAGCAAAAAGGCTAGAAGGAAATGCTTTCTACTGCACGTTTATTCAATAAGCAATGACCTATATATATAGGCATTATAAAAGTAACAGAATGACAGAAAAAATTTCAACCACTAAACCACTATCTGAAACACTAATCAGATCTCTAAAGACCAGGACAAAATGAAACAACTACTAAACTTATTTAAAATAAAGACTTAGTCAAAAGACTTAGTCAAAACATATGACTTTACATGAACTTCACAAATCGCAGCTTGCAGTTGCAATCTGATATCAACATAATGTAGTAAGAATGCACGAAACTTACTAGCCTTAACGTTATGCCACTCCAAGAGTGTAATCAAATCTTCTTGACCATTGATTGAACAAAGGCTCCTTTATTTATGACAGTTCATTTTCTTCTACGATGAGAATTTCCTTGTTCCCAGCAATACTTGTTTATTTTGAAAACTCCCTAGCTACTACAAGTTAAACCTGAACGAATATTACTTACACCAAATTTAATTGCGTGTTTGAACATCTGTTGAGAATATTTCGACAAACATAAACTACAGTTCTAAGAAACGCTTTTCACCATTAATTTTTTATGTTAAAGAATGGAGGAGAAACCATGGCAAAAAATCATAAACCCATACATTCCTGCATGTGCTTTTTCTTCGAGTAATGCTATTCATCATTTAGATGTAATCATGCGACAATATGGATTTAAATTCAGATGTTACCTAGCGAACTCCACTAGACTTCTCGATTTACTTTCTATACTCTCTATGTTTTGCTGACTCCACCAGCTTCCCAATCTTATGCAATTATCTCGTCCAAGTGGAACTCTAAGAATCTCCAATTCTTGTAATCTTCATGCGCTTGTAGTCCAACCTCTTTCAATCTCCAGCAACCTTTGAAGTTCAATTGAGAAAGTTCATTCCTTGTTGTATTAAGGAAGTCGATGTTTTGGATTCAATAACTTTAATATTTTCCCCAATACGTGGTTGTAGGATCTCAAGAATAAAAAGATTGAGTCAATGCATGAATGAGCTCTTAGATCTTCAAAGGATGTTATGAATGTATTATGAAGAAGAGGTACAATGAATAACCACCCAAAATTCGTGCTAGGGCTTAGGTATTTACAGTTGAATGTGTTTAAGTAGTTTGGGCCGTGTAAAACTCTTCAAAAATGTGAATTGGGGTGTTTTGTACGTTAGCCTGTCGCTCAAGCGAGGAGCTAGTGACAGACGATTGAGAGGCATTTTGTCTTTGTTACTCGAGCGAGGAGCCAGCGACACGAGAGCAATAGTTGAGCAATTTTCAGTATTTTCATCATAACATTTTCTCCCAGTATCCAATTGAGGTGATTCAAAATCGGTTGGAAATCTAACTCAAATGGCTATATTCTTCTAGGAATAGCCTTGTCCAAATTCCAATGTTTTATATGTGAAAAATTCGTTGCAAGTTACAAATGAGAATTAAGAACATAACTTGTACGGTTTGACACTCTTTAGACTTCTAATTGCATTCCCTTTATCATATGCGATCTTCTTGGACATCTTGGCCTCCTTCAAGGACTATAATACCAATTCTAAAAGATTTCTTGACTTTTATATTAATCAATTTGTCTAAAAAATTGTCAATACAATATAAACCTAACAAACACTTTATCTAATGCTAAAAGATTTGACAAAGGAAGTGACATTATTTTCATTGAAATTAATTAACAATGAAATTGAACTGAAAAAATACATTCATTTGGTAAAATTTTAAAACTTCTAGGGAGCCCAATATTGTAAAATCTGGCTTGTAACTTTTTAAGACAATTAATTATTAGGTTTACAGGTTGAATTAATATAGTTGTACAAACTTCGTTTACATACTTAGTGTTTGCCATTGATTTTCATTGATTTCAAAAACTGCTTTTGAAATGATTGACTTACATGTTGCTAACACATAGTTTGCAAATCTAGTTTTTCAACCGAGTTTGTACAAATAGCATAGGTTTAATAAAGTATAAGATACATCATTATGAATTATTATATAAGATGTTGAAATATACGCACGTTAGTTCATATAATTTTAGGTGTTGTTCTATTATGCCTTCCTAAATATTATGCATTTATTGCTTCAACCACCAAATCCGATGATATTGTTACACTCTAATTTATGTAGAGTCTATATAAGCGTCATCTAGGAGAAAAGGCCATGTAGGCTTATATGATCTTACCACATAGAGGCCTCGCATATGCCTCCCACACATTTCGCTTACAACGAGATAGAACAAACACTAAAACTCGCATAAATGTCAGTGTTTTGTGTTTATTCACACTACCTTTGTATGATAGTCACTTCATCAAGGCCTTGGCCAATGGTGAACCTAGCAAAAGTTCACGTGAAGGTGATAAACCCTAGTGGATTTAGCAAGTAGAGCTGATAGACAAAGTCCCTTGCCTTGGTTAATTAGTTTCTATATGATTTGACAGCTGGAAATGGACCATATATCTGTTTGTTAGGAAAATAATCCTAATCAATCTCTATATATTAGCATAGAATCTTGATAAGGGAAGAAAATAATCTCCAACAAGGTAATTCAGTTTGGAAAGGAAATAATACTAAAGCGATAACAATTCTTCCCAAATGAAGGTGTGACCAGTGGCGAATTCAAGATTGAACCATTGTTCATGGATCGTCGACAGTCAACTACTGTAATAACGAGGTCGTTTATTAATATTTAATTAAATAATATAAAAAATTCTTCAATCTATATTTAAATGTATTTAAACGTAAAAAATCATATACATATAAAAATATAATTAAATAGAACTCAAAAAAAAAAAACAACAATATCAACAATAACATACAACACTACTCTATAACTGTAAGCTTTGACAACTTTACTCTAAAAAAAATTTAAAAAAATAAATACATGTTGAAACAGGCATTATATATTAACAAAATGCTAATACTATTTCAGTTTACAATTAAAATTAGTTAGACATGCATTATATATTAACAAAATCAATTAAAATTGGTTTCAAATGAACAATCAATATTGTTCAAATCACATATAATCTACAATATTCTTCGAAAATCATTTAGTTTCTTGAATTATTTATAACATATTATAGTCGTAGCTCGTAAAACATAAATTGTAACTCATTTAAAAGATCGAGAGAGAGAGAGAAAGTGTCACGTAGATCGGAAAGGTAAAGAAGCTCGGAATTGGCGGTGACTCAACGGCAGCTGGTAGTGTTGTAAAATTTTCATCGAAATAGACAACAAGGCTTCCAAATGGATACAAAAACGAAATGATATAGAAAACCACAAAACAATGAAAAGGACTTGAAATACAAAGAAAGCTATCCTAAAAGCTTTATTTGCATCCTCTCGGTAATGAGAATGCTAAAGGTCCAACATACAAATAGCTTGAGCAGATTTCAAGTCAAGAACCGAGTTGCAAACAGCACTTTTAAAACTCAGAAATAAAGAACAAAGGAGAGATATAATATAATTCTAAATGAATATTGAGAGAGTTTTGGGGAGAAGATATCAAAGTGTAATAGAGAATTTGATGTGTTTTAAACCATGAATTCTATCTCTATTTATAGAATTCCTTCATGCACTTTCGTACGGGTGCCAACTTTTCTCAAAAGATGGAAATTTGAGGTTGAAAAGGTGTTAGATGAGTTCTGAAAAAAAACTATCTAACGGTCACATTTTTTAATTATGCGACCGCATAGGCCAAATTTATGCAGTCACATAGTTATGGCATAGCGGCCACACATAGGATAAGGTATCTTTCATTTTAAACCTTACATTAGTGCTAACGTTGCAAAGTAATATCGAGATTCCAGGTAGCATTAGCTTTGAAGCAATTATCCCTTATGACATTACTGGCAATATCACACACGTGAACATTCTATCTCAACATGTTCCACACAATTTTACTTTGGTGCGTTAATGGCCTTGCACCCATCCGTATTCATGAACTTTTCAGAAAGTAACTCTAACTTTCTTTAAAATAGCACCACTTCTAAGTTCACATAGGAGAAATTCTTACAGTGTCTTGGTTATGCTTTAAAGACACTTGTATTATATACGGAATTTCTTTAAGTTTTATTCAACCCTCTATACCATAACTCCATCACTTATATTTTTAAGATAGAGCTTTTAAATTATATATGCTAAGTGCTGTAATCAATTCACTTATCAAATGATTTGTTGTTACTCTTTGAACCCATAAATTACTCATTTGTAACAATAGGTAGGGTTTCCATCATTGTTGAGTTTTATTAAAGGAGTTTAAGCCCCATCCTACTCGATGTTGATCTTACCAACTCTTTGGTAAGTGGTTTTGTAAATGGATCGGCTAAGTTCTCACTTGATCTTGCATATGTAAGTGAGATTTTCCATCTTTTATTAATTTCCTGATATAATCTTGCCTAAAACTCATATGTCTAGACTTTTCGTTGTAGACTTCACTATAAGCCTTTGCTAGAATAGCTTGACTATCACATAGTATAGATATTGAAGACTCATTCTTCGTATCTAATGGAATTTCATAAAGAAGATCTTTAAGCCACTATGCTTCCTTTCCCATTTAAGCTAATGCTACAAATTCTGATTCCATTATGGAATGTGTAATCATTGTTTGCTTCTTTGATCTCTAAGAAACTGCACCGCCTTCAAGAGTGAACAACCAACCCGATGTTGATTTGTTTTCACTAGCACTTGATATCCAACTAGCATCGGTATATCCTTCAAGTATAGCTGGAAATTTAGAAAATTGAAGTCCAAGGTTTTTGGTTCTCTTTAAATAACCAAGTACCCTTCCAACTACCTTCTAATGTTCAACACATGGATTACTTGTAAACCTACTAAGGTTACTTACAGCAAATGCAATATCCAATCTTGTACATTGTACGACGTACATTAGATACCAATTGCACTTGCATATTCAAGTTGTCCAACATCTCTTCCAACATTCTTCACAAGTTTGATACTTGAATCAAATGGAGTATTTGCCTATTCAATGTTCAAATGTTTGAACTTCTCAATTACATTCTCAATATAATGTGATTGAGTTAAAGCAAATTCCCAATTATTTTTGATCACTTTTATACCCAAAATGGTATCTACTTGACCAAGATCCTTCATTTTGAATGTTGAAGATAGAAACCTCTTTGTTTCTATAATATCATCCATATGATTACTTATAATCAACATGTCGTCCACAATATAGTTATCACATTTTTTAGCATATAGACATTTATCTACTGTATTATGCAAAAAAATCGAAAGACATGATAGCATTATCAAATTTCTTATGCCATTTTTTGAGAGTTTGTTTTAAACCATTTAAGGATTTTACAAATTTACAAACTTTATTTTCATTACCCGGAAGAATGAAACCTTCCGATTGTTCCATGTAAACTTCTTCATCTAATTTTTCATTTAAAAACGCAGTTTTAACATCCATTTAATGTACACATAAATCATATATAGAAGATAATGCAAAGAAAATTCTAATAGTAGTAATTCTAGCTAAGGGTGCATAGGTATCAAAATAATAAATTTCCTCCTTTTGTCGAAAACCTTTAGCAACTAACCTTGTTTTGTAAGTTTGGATTGAACCATCGGTATTGTATTTCCTATGAAATACCCATTTACAACCAATAGCTTTTGATCCATCCGATAAGTCAACAATCTTCCAAGTATTGTTGGACCTTATAGAATTCATTTCATCATTTATAGCATCTTTCTAAAACATGCTATCTCAAGAAGTCTTGCTTCTTTATAGGTTTTAGGATCACTATCAATTTGAAGAATATAAGGAATAGTTCTTACTACATCTTCTCTACTTGCTTTAACCAAGTATAGAGAAATCCGTTGAGAATCAATATCATCATGTCCTAATACCTTCTCTTTACGAGTTCTCTTTCTTCTTCTAGGTTCACTAAACTCATTTACATCTTGAGGAGATGTTTCTAGTGATTTGTTAGAAGTCGGAATTTCCCTTTGAGTTTCCAATAGATTTTGAGCAATTTCATCCACACTTAACAAGTTCTCGAAGAAACTCACATCTCGTGATTCTATAATAACATTGGATGTTAGATCAAGTAGCCTATATGCTTTACTATTTATTGCATATCCAACAAAGGCACTCTTGATCCCTCTTGGTCCTAATTTAGTTCTTCTAGGATCGGTGTTTTTATAATAAGCTAAACACCCCACACTTTAAAATATCCAATGTTTGATTTTCTTTCTTTCCATAATTCATAAGGAGAAACTTTAAGTTTCTTTGAAGAAATTATATTACCTATATGACATACAGCAAGTAATGCCTCTTCCTATAAATTATTAGGCAATTTAGATCTTATTAACATAGCATTTACCATCTCAACTAAGGTTCTATTTTTCCTTTCTGCTAAACCATTTTGTTTTAGCGTTCAAGGTGCACTACATTGATGTATTATGCCATGTTCTTCACAAAAGATATCAAATTTCTTAGAGAAATACTCACCCCCTCTATCACTTCTAAGAATTTTAATCATTTTATTCCTTTGATTTCTACTTCATTTTTATGTGCTTTAAACATATGAAAAGCCTCATCTTTATGTTTCATTAAATAAACATAATAAAATCTAGAGTAATCATCAATGAAAGTTATAACGTATTTATTTCCTCCTCTTGTTAACATGTCATTAAGTTCACATACATCCGTATAAACTAAATCAAGTAATTTAGTTGATCTCTTTACACTTTGAAAAGGTTTTTTAATCATTTTTTATTCAATACAAATTTCACATTTATCAATTTTAGTTAATTCACATGATATCATTCCACATTTAACCATTTTATGTAAAGTAGAATATCATATATGCTCTAATCTATCATGCCATAGATTTAAAGTACAAACAAAGTAAGAAGAATTCATTGTATTAATATTGTCAATAGTAAATAGCTTGGTCATTTCATCAGTAGAATAGCCTTTTCCAACAAAGTAACCATTGCGAGATAGTACAAGTTTTTTCGACTCATAAACACTTTTAATATTCGATTTTCTCAACAATTCCCCACTTATAAGGTTCCTATTCATATCCGGTACATGTAAAACATTAGTAAGAGTTACAACTTTTTTGGATGTGAATTTTAATTCCACATTCCCTTTGCCTATGACCTTTGAGCAATGCTTATTTCCCATTTGAATTTGTTGACCATCATCAATATCTTGATATATCTTGTAAAGAGACTTGTCATAGCAAACATGAATGGTGGTGCATGTGTCACTAATTTATCTTTGTCAATGGAATTCACATTGCCTCCAATTTTGCTTTGTTTTTTATGTCGGCAATCTTTCGCAAAGTGGCCAATTTTTTCACATACAAAGCATTCTCCCTTGGGTTTCTTTTTGAATTTGTTGTTGTCTTTAGTAAACTTTCTTTTATTTACTTTGATGACTTTGTTGTTCTCCACGGTGTTGGCCTTAGATGTGCCAACATGAGAATTTTCATTCCCATCTCTTACCATTGACTCTTCCTCAATTCGAAGATTTTTTGAACTTGCTCCAATGAAAAGTCTTTGGAGCTATGAATAATTTTCTTCATATATCATCTCTAAGTAGAAGGTAATTTAGCAATAATTGCTCCTACTTGGATTGATTCCGGAAGCTCTATCTTCACTGCTTTCAATTTATTGACAATGACTTGCAATTCATGTATTTGGGGCAATAGGGGAATGTTATCTAAAAATTGGAAATCAAAGTACTTCGAAATTAAGAACTTTTTAGTACCTTCCTCTTCAACCTTGTACTTATTCTCAAGTGCATTCCAAATTTCTTTTGCAGAAGTTGTGTTGGTGTATAAGTCATAAAGACGATCCAATGCATTCAATATGTGGCCACGGCATATGAGTTCATCTTCTTCACGTTTCTTCCTGTCCACCCTTAATTGTTCGGTGTCTTAGTCGGATGGTTCGGGTAGATCTTCCAATTTTGGATTAAGTATGTAAAAGATTTTGAGTGCCGTTAACAAGAATTTGATCTTGTCTTGCCACCTTATAAAGTTTGATCCATCAAACCGGTCGATCCTTACCAAGTCTTGATTCATAAGTTTAATAGTTTCCATGGTTGTATCTCCTTAGGTTGCCATCGCACAAGATAAAGCTTTTAGATTGTTGTAGAATTTTCGTCGAAGTAGATAACAAGGCTTCCAAATGGATACAAAAATGAAATGATATAGAAAATCACAAAGCAATGAAAAAGACTTGAAACACAAAGAATGTTATCCTAAAAACTTTATTTGCGTCCTCTCGGTAATGAGAATGCTAAATGACTAACACACAAATAGTTTTAGCGAATTTCAAGTCAAAAACCGAGTTGCAAACAGCACTTTTGAAACCCAGAAATAAAGAACAAATGAGATATATAATATAATTCTAAATGAATATTGAGAGAGTTTTGGGGAGAAAATATCAAAGTATAATAGAGAATTTGATGTGTTTTAAACCATGAATTCTATCTCTATTTATAGAATTCATTCATACACTTTCGTATGGGTGACGACTTTTCTCAAAAGGTGGAAGTTTGAGGTTGAAAAGGTGTTAGATGAGTTCTGACGAAGCCATGCGGCCGCAAGCCTCAATGGCCATTTCGCCAGTTCTGTTTTTTTTTTCTTTCAACCACATTTCATCAATTCTCATTTAAAATATTTGAACAACACATTTTATATAACAGGTAGTAGGTCACATGATAGTGGTTGAGTGGTAGAGCGCAAGGCAGCGAGAGGAAGGAAGTTTAGTAGGGTGCACTGTTAGTTTGGAAATTGGAATTGATAATGGTTGGCTTAGGATAATAGATATGTCATACGATTTTCAATCGAACCAATCCCAATCCACAAACCTTTAAAGAATAAGAGGCCCAATTTTTATTTTTATTTTTTAAAAATGGGCCAATCCCAATCCATAAACCTGTCATCTTCATTCTTAGCTTCTTCTACTTGGGATTGTGATTCAAGATTGAAGCTTCCTCTCCTTCACTAGCTAGCTCCCAACGATGACTGTAAATTTCGATGGACCCAGCACAGGCTATTGTACCCCCTCGACGGGTGTGTAGCTCTACCACCGTGTGACACATCAAAAATAAGTTTACAATATCTTGACCTAATTCATCTAGGAAACTCACCTATAAATATTCATGTAAAGGTTATAGCAATGATATACAATTTTCTCTAAACCCTAATCAAAACTTTGCTCACTTGTTTCTTCCATACTCGGTTTTTCTTGTATTTTTTTTATTCTTATATTTCAATAGTTGACTTGACCATCATAGTATGAGTGGTGGTCGAACCTTTTTCTAGAACATGTTGGTATCTAACGGTTTATCCGAGTATGAAGGTAACATATCAAAATTAATCTAATTTTACTTCACTAATATGATTCGATAGAATATATTAATTATACAACAGAATAAAATAAAAATAAATATTAGTGTTAAAAGTTGAACTATTATTTTAAGATAAAACTTCGCTAAAGATCAAAATTTTTATTGGTCAAACTTCAATTTAACTAAACATTTTAACAAAATTCACAATCAACTTTTTAACCATAAATTTCATCAACTTTTATCAAAATATATTAAAACGTTTATCAAAAGCTATGTTAAGCAATTCCTAAATAATGGGCTTGCATGAAATTGATTGTTCGAAATTGCAGCGACCCAAATTTTTAAAAGTACAAATTTTATAACTTAAAGTGTGTCGCTACGGCAATCCCGTCAAAGTTTAGAATTCATTTTACGTCCGTCGAATTGTCTAGCAAAAAAAAAAACAATTAATTTAGGATTTCAAAACGGTTTTAATCTTAAAAATTCAATATTTATTTACCGAGTCCAATTTCGAACAATTTTAAAAGTATCAAATTCTTATCGATTTAAATTCAATTTTTATGTCCGATATTCTATTTAAAATCCAATTTCATTAAATCCAAATTATATCTTTTAATTCAATTTTATTTAAATCCTGTTAGCCAAAGAATTATTTTCCAGCTCAAACTCTTGGTCCAATTACTGTCTCGTTTTCTGTGCCCTACATTCACTATTCATCACCACTGTTCTCTCAACCTCTCGACTCCACGGCAGTTTCCTTCAACCACGCCTCACATCACCCACAGCAACTTCAACAACCCAAGTAAAGAGATCACCATCTCCATCAATTTCACCCCAACCCAATGTAAAGTGCACACACACATACGATTGCTCCACAGCAATCACCCATGTCAAACCTCCAACCAAACCGCCGCCTGCAACGCCTCAAATCGCCGCCTTCACGCACCCATTCCACAGTCAAACCACCAACGAGCCACCACCACGATACCGCACCACCATTACCCCAACACGGCAGCCCCATTTTGCCCAAAAATCGACCTCCATCTCATCCAAAATCAACCCCAAACAACCACAAAACCAAGAAATCACAATACCCAATAACTTACCTCGACTCTACCCATGTTTTGGCAGGACTTCTCGCCGGAAACAACCAAGAAATCCAAAATTTTTACCCCGGTTTTGATCTCAGTCGAACCCAATCAACCCCCAATCGACTCCTCCGGCCAGCGCCTCTGATTTCAGCCGCCATCTCCACCTTCGCCGTCGCCATCTTCCTCTTTCACCACCGTTTCCATCGCCTCCCTCTCCTTCGACTTCCCTGTGCGAAATCGCGTGAGTGAGAGAGAGAGATTAGAGATAGGAATTTGTAAATATATTGATTTTGAGAATTTACTCCTCAAGCCCTAGCCTTTTTAAAAGTTATGCAATTTAGCCCAAAGTTTTAAAATGTTATTATTTCAATTCCAAAGTTTTACAAATTGTTTAATTCAGTCCCTATGTTTTAATAACTTTTTAAATTAGCCCATAGAATTCCAAAAGTCTATTTTCAGCCGTTAAACTTTTAAATTTCAGTTTTAACACTTTTACAATTAAGTCCTTAAATGTTTTAAAGTTTTAATTAGACTTAGTATTTTAAATTAAATTAATTTTGTTCTTGCTAGACGAGATCGCGGACAAAGTTTGAAGCACGGTAACATTACAATTGTTCAATTTCCAAGAAAACTTTCAAGACTTCGAGGTGGGGTTTACATTTAAGCAATTGTGGTTATTTGTCCATGTTAATTCTTGATGTGTGATTTTGATTGTGATATAATGTTTATAGCTATGAAAAGGTTGCCAGGGACCGCAAATAGGTCCGGGATCGAAATTGGATCCTTGGGAATGTCCATAGTGCAAAAAATTTGCTAAGCTTATTACATGTTGTCAGGGACCGTAAATAGGTCCGGGATCGAAATTGGGTCCTTGGGAATGCCCACAGTACAAAATTCTATAATATGTTGTATGTATATTATTTTCACCACTGGATTGCATATTTTGACTTAATTTGGACTGATTGCTGTATCTCCACTGAGTATAATTCGTTATGCTCACCCCACTATTTTTTCACCCTTTCAGGTTAAGGAGCTTGGCAGGGCAAGACAACGAGCGGGACAATTTTAATTTAATAATAGACCTTTTAAATTTCAAGTTTTGAAACAAGAAAATTTAAATAGTTGGTTTCCATTTTGACACTTAAGTATTGAATTTTGGTATCTTTGCAAACGTTGGTTTTTGCTAATCATATTTGGTATTGACTCTTGAATGTGAGAAAAATTATTTTAGAAGTGATGTTTCCGCGTTTTGTGTTAAATTGCTATGAATTTTTAAAGTATATGTTTGCCTTCGTATTGTGGCGACTTTTGAAAATATTTATTTACAGGTTATTTTGACTTAAGTAGCGCCTCGAGTTATTAGTGAAATTGGGGCGTTACAGTGTGATATCAGAGCCAGGTTCTACCTTTCTGTAGACTTGTGAAAATTTTTACAAAAAAAAAAAAAAAAAATGTGTTTAGTATTTAATTTAAATGCTATCCGCTCTTGCCGCGCCACGCCTACTCCGAAAAGGTAAAAATATTTAGCAAATTTTATTTGATGAAGTCTGAAAATTTTCAATTGCTGGATACCATGAATTTATTGTATAACTGCATTTGAAATTTATTGTTACAACAGAAAGTTATATGAGAATGAAATTTTGCTATAGTTGATGCAGTTTGAAATGTTTGAAAGTTTATATCCAGTACATATTATAAAAATTTTCCATGAGCTATTATGCTTGGGAATTGAACTTGTTATGTGAAGTATTTAAAAAATATTTGGAAAATTATAAATTTAGCCCTCGGAATTAGGCTAAAACATAAAGTAACCCATTTCAGTAGAATTTACCTTCATAAGTGATATGCCAAAAAGGAACGTATGAGATAGAGATGTGGGAAGAACTATTTGTAGAAATTTCAGTAGGAGAACACATTTTTGGATTATAGATATTGGTTGCTATTTTATTATTTGTTTTCCTTTGGAAAAATTTGAGATAATAATAAAATTTGCTTTTAGCTCTATTGTGCTTATCTATGATTTTTCCTTTTAGATTTTATTATTCCTAAATGGCCACTGTGAATCTCACAACTTAGTGGATGCTGAGACAAATGTTGTTGTGATTTAGGGAAATGTCTAGTAGAACAAATCGAGTTCCCGCGAATCGGGCTGCTGCAAGACAAGCTACCCCAGGCCAGATTGCTACTGGCGATGTCGGGAAATAATTCGTTAATGGATCTCGTGAATGCTCTCCAGGGGCTCATTCAGCAACAAGCCCCAACAGCTCGACGAAATGCTCCTAATCCACAGGCTAATGCAGACAACACAAGCATGGTTGTTGAAAAGTTTCGCAGATATAAACCACCAACATTCAATGGTCGGACAGGACCTTTAGCTACAGAGGAATGGCTAAGGGCATTAGAGAGGATCTTTAAACATATAGCCTGCTCAGATGCTCAGAAAGTGTGATGTGCTGTGTTCCAGCTTGAAGAGGACGCAGATCATTGGTGGGAATCATATCAGCGCACCAGAACTGAGGCATAGCAACTTGAATTGACATGGAATGGATTCAAGGAATTGATAATACAGAGGTATTTTCCCCAGTCTTTTCGGGATCAGAAAGAAACAGAGTTCCTTGAACTTAGACAAGGAAGTATGTCAGTGGTGGAATATGAAACGAAATTCAATCAGTTGTCCAGGTATGCTACCCATCTGGTTGACACGGATATCAAGAAAGCTAGAAGATTTGAAAGGGGCTTATGCCCAGAAATTGGAGGAATCATGGCAGGTTTGGGACTCACTACTTATGCCGAAGCAATTGAGCGAGCACAAGCTATATCATCTCGCTTAAACTTGGAAAAGACTACTCAGAAACCCGCAGAGGTACCAGTGAAAAGGAAATGGGACAGTCAGAATATGAGCAAAGGCAGATATCAGAATAAGAAGGGGAAATCATGGGGAAAAATGGAGGAAAAGACTAGCACTGAAAAACCTGTATGCCCGAAGTGTGATAAGCGTCACCATGGAGAGTGCTTACTCGGGAAGGGGATGTGTTTCAGATGTAAGAAACTCGGTCATTTTGCTGGTGAATGTCCTGAATTCAAGGGTAAGGAAGATGCCAGGAAGGGAAAGGCCCGAGTTTTCTCTTTAACTCAGAAGGAGGCAGAGGAAGATCCAGACATGATGACAGGTATTCTATCAGTATTCAATATACCTGCTATTGTTTTGTTTGATTCCGGTGCTACGAATTCTTTCATCTCTACTAGTTTTCATGCTAAGATTGGGAATGTATGTGAAAGTGTGAATGATGCCTTAGAAGTTAGTATCCCTTCCGGTGAAACTATTATCACTAATCTGATGTCGAAAGCTATTAAGTTTGAAATAGATGGGAAGAACTTAGAGGCAGACTTGTACTTAATAGACATGAGGGACTTTGATATTATTTTAGGCATGGACTGGCTTAGTTGCAATCACGCTACGATTAAGTGTTATGAGAGGGAAGTGCTCTTTCAGAAACCAGGAGAATGTGAATTTACCTTCTTCGAGACAAAAATCAAAACCATGCCCCGTGTCATATCAGTGTTGAAAGCACAAAGGATGTTGAGAAAGAGTACAAATCAAGGATATCTAGTTAGCATCACTAGTGTTCAGGCAACTGAGGTAACTGTTACAGATGTACCAGTTGTGCGTGATTTTGTGGATGTATTTCCAGATGATCTAGCTGGTATTCCACCAGATAGACAAGTGGAATTCATGATTGACTTGGTACCTGGAGCTGCACCCATATCTAAAGCACCCTACAGGATGGCACCGAAGGAACTTCAGGAGTTTAAGGTGCAACTACAAGAATTGTTGGATAAGGGATTTATTCGACCAAGTGTATCGCCTTAGGGAGCACCGGTTCTGTTTGTGAAAAAGAAAGATGGATCAATGAGGATGTGCATTGACTACAGGGAGTTGAATCGTCTCACAGTCAAGAATAAGTATCCTTTACTACGAATAGAAGATTTGTTCGATCAGTTAAAGGGTGTCGTTGTATTCTCCAAGATTGACTTGAGATCAGGTTATCATCAGTTGAAGGTTAAGGACAGTGATATCCCAAAGACTGCATTTAGGACTCGATACGGACATTATGAATTCACTGTGATGCCGTTCGGGTTAATTAATGCACTAGCTGTCTTCATGGACTTAATGAACCGAGTATTTCATCAATACTTGGATCGGTTTGTAATTGTCTTTATCGATAACATTCTGATTTATTCAAGGGACAAAGAACAACATGAGGAGCATCTCAACATTGTATTACAGACACTTCGACGGGAAAAGTTGTATGCAAAATTCAAGAAGTGCGAATTTTGGCTTGACCGAATTGGTTTTCTTGGACATGTGGTTACCGCAGATGGTATTGAAGTTGATCCAACCAAGGTCGAAGCTGTCACTAATTGGAAGGCACCAACCAATATAAATGAAGTTCGTAGTTTCTTGGGATTGACTGGCTATTATCGAAGGTTTATCGAAGGATTTTCAAAAATTGCTGGACCGATGACCCAGTTGACCAAGAAGGGAGTGAAGTTTCAGTGGACAGAAAAAGTGCGAGAAGAGTTTTCAAGAATTGAAACAGAAATTGGTATCTGCACCAGTTTTGGCTATTCCAGAAGGGTCAGAAGGTTTTGTAATCTATAGTGATGCATCGAAACAATGTTTGGGATGCGTTCTGATGCAGCATGAAAAAGTGATTGCATATGCATCTAGGCAGTTGAAGCCACGTGAGCAGAACTACCCTACACATGACTTGGAATTGGCTGTTGTAGTTCATGCTTTAAAAATATGGCGACACTATCTATATGGTAGTAAGTGCGAGATATACACAGACCATAAGAGTTTAAAGTATTTCTTCACTCAGAAAGAATTGAATATGAGACAGAGAAGGTGGTTGGAGTTAGTTAAAGATTATGACTGTACTATCCATTACCATCCTAGCAAGGCCAATGTTGTTGCTGATGCACTTAGCCGAAAGGTAAAGGACAGTTAGCTGCCTTAACCAGTCAAGAACAATTGATCAAGGATTTTGCCATCATGAGACTTGAGATTGTAACACCTCCACATCACACAACTGCAATTATAGCTACTATGATTGTTCGACCGACACTCAGAGACAGAATTAAAGAAGCTCAGGGTAAGGATAAATTTTTGTGCAAGATTAAGGACCGAGTACTCGCTAGCAGTATTAAAGGTTTTGAAATTTCAACTGATGACACACTTATGTTCAAGGGAAGACTGTGTGTACCGAAGGATGAAGCCTTGAGGAACGAAATTTTAGAGGAAACACATTTTTCACCTTATACTGCACACCCAGGAGGTACGAAGACGTACCAGGATTTGCGAATAATTTATTGGTGGAGAAACATGAAGAGGTCAATTGGCTTATTTGTTGAGAAATGCATGACTTGCCAACAAGTTAAAGCCGAACATCAACGTCCGTCTGGAATGTTGAACCCACTTGAAATCCCAGAATGGAAGTGGGAACACATAACAATGGATTTGGTCGTGGGACTTCCTAGATCAGTTAAAGGTCATCAAGCTATATGGGTCATAGTTGATCGATTGACAAAATCTGCTCATTTTCTACCGGTAAAAATGACTTTCAGTTTAGACCAGTATGCTCAGTTGTACATCAGAGAAATTGTAAGATTGCATGGTGTACCAGTTTCCATAGTGTCAGACAGGGATTCCAGATTTACATCCAAATTCTGGGAAAGTTTGCAAACAGCTATAGGAACTAGATTGAAATTTAGTACAACATATCACCCACAGACAGATGGACAATCAGAGAGAACTATACAGACTTTAGAGGATATGTTGAGAGCTTGCGCTTTATACCTTGGTGGTAACTGGGAAATGCATTTGCCCTTGGTTGAGTTTGCATATAACAATAGTTTCCAGTCTACCATTGGCATGGCACCGTATGAAGCTCTTTATGGCAGAAAGTGCAGATCACCAATCCATTGGGATGAAGTTGGTGAAAGGAAAGTTTTGGGTCCAGAAACAGTGGAACAGACTGTAAAGGCTGTGGAAAAGATCAGAGAAATGATTAAAACGGCACAAGACAGACAGAAGTCTTATGCTGACAAACGACGAAAGGAACTACAGTTTGAAATTGGTGAAAAAGTATTCCTTAAAGTGGCTCCCATGAGAGGAGTGGTAAGGTTTGGACAGAAAGGGAAACTTAGACCAAGATTTATTGGACCTTTTGAAATTTTGGAAAGAGTTGGAAACATGGCCTATAGGTTGGCTTTACCGCCAGAGTTAACGGCAGTACATAATGTTTTTCACATCTCAATGTTAAGGAAATATGTTCATGATCCGGACCACATTGTTAATTATGCATCCTTGGATGTTAACAAGGATATGACATATGAAGAAACTCCTGCAGTTATACTTGAGAGGAAAGTTCATACCTTAAGGAACAAAGATATCCCTTTAGTTAAAGTCCAATGGAATAGACATGGTAGAGAAGAGGCAACTTGGGAAAGAGAAGATGATATTTTAGCCAAATATCCAGACATTCTCAAATCAAGTAAGTTTAATTTCGAGAACGAAATTTATTTAAGTGGGGAATGTTGTAGCGACCCGAATTTTTAAAAGTACAAATTTTATAACTTAAAGTGTGTCGCTACGACAATCCCGTCAAAGTTTAGAATTCATTTTACGTCCGTCGAGTTGTCTAGCAAAAAAAAACAATTAATTTAGGATTTCAAAACGATTTTAATCTTAAAAATTCAATATTTATTTACCGAGTCCAATTTCGAACAATTTTAAAAGTATCAAATTCTTATCGATTTAAATTCAATTTTTATGTCCGATATTCTATTTAAAATCCAATTTCATTAAATCCAAATTATATCTTTTAATTCAATTTTATTTAAATCCTGTTAGCCAAAGAATTATTTTCCAGCTCAAACTCTTGGTCCAATTGTTGTCTCGTTTTCTGTGCCCTACATTCACTATTCATCACCACTATTATCTCAACCTCTCGACTCCACGGCAGTTTCCTTCAACCACGCCTCACAGCACCCACAGCAACTTCTACAACCCAAGTAAAGAGATCACCATCTCCATCAATTTCACCCCAACCCAATGTAAAGTGCACACACACATACGATTGCTCCACAGCAATCCATGTCAAACCTCCAACCAAACCGCCGCCTGCAACGCCTCAAATCGCCGCCTTCACGCACCCATTCCACAGTCAAACCACCAACGAGCCACCACCACGATACCGCACCACCATTACCCCAACACGGCAGCCCCGTTTTGCCCAAAAATCGACCTCCATCTCATCCAAAATCAACCCCAAACAACCACAAAACCAAGAAATCACAATACCCAATCACTTACCTCGACTCTACCCATGTTTTGGCCGGACTTCTCGCCGGAAACAACCAAGAAATCCAAAATTTTTACCCCGGTTTTGATCTCGGTCAAACCCAATCAACCCCCAATCGACTCCTCTCGCCAGCGCCTCTGATTTTACCCGCCATCTCCACCTTCGCCGTCGCCATCTTCCTCCTTCACCACCGTTTCCATCGCCTTCCTCTCCTTCGACTTCCCTGTGCAAAATCGCGTGAGTGAGAGAGAGAGATTAGAGATAGGAATTTGTAAATATATTGATTTTGAGAATTTACTCCTCAAGCCCTAGCCTTTTTAAAAGTTATGCAATTTAGCCCAAAGTTTTAAAAGGTTATTATTTCAATTCCAAAGTTTTACAAATTGTTTAATTCAGTCCCTATGTTTTAATAACTTTTTAAATTAGCCCATAGAATTCCAAAAGTCTATTTTCAGCCGTTAAACTTTTAAATTTCAGTTTTAACACTTTTACAATTAAGTCCTTAAATGTTTTAAAGTTTTAATTAGACTTAGTATTTTAAATTAAATTAATTTTGTTTTTGCTAGACGAGATCGCGGACAAATTTTGAAGCACGGTAACATTACAATTGTTCAATTTCCAAGAAAACTTTCAAGACTTCAAGGTGGGGTTTACATTTAAGCAATTGTGGTTATTTGTCCATGTTAATTCTTGATGTGTGATTTTGATTGTGATATAATGTTTATAGCTATGAAAAGGTTGCCAGGGACCGTAAATAGGTCTGGGATCGAAATTGGGTCCTTGGGAATGCCCACAGTGCAAAAAATTTGCTAAGCTTATTACATGTTGTCAGGGACCATAAATAGGTCCGGGATCGAAATTGGGTCCTTGGGAATGCCCACAGTACAAAATTCTATAGTATGTTGTATAGATATTATTTTCACCACTGGATTGCATATTTTGACTTAATTTGGACTGATTGCTGTATCTCCACTGAGTATAATTCGTTATGCTCACCCAACTATTTTTCCACCCTTTCAGGTTTAGGAGCTTGGCAGGACAAGGCAACGAGCGGGGCAATTTTAATTTAATAATAGACCTTTTAAATTTCAAGTTTTGAAACAAGAAAATTTAAATAGTTTATTTCCATTTTGACACTTAAGTATTGAATTTTGGTATCTTTGCAAACGTTGATTTTTGCTAATCATATTTGGTATTGACTCTTGAATGTCAGAAAAATTATTTTAGAAGTGATGTTTCCGCGTTTTGTGTTAAATTGCTATGGATTTTTAAATATATGTTTGCCTTCGTATTGTGGCGACTTTTGAAAATATTTATTTACAAGTTACTTTGACTTAAGTAGCGTCTCGAGTTATTATTGAAATTGGGGTGTTACAGAAATGTGATTTTTTTGGAGAATGTATGTTTAAAAAACAAGGAAAAGTTATAGGGAAACATGAATTTATTTTTTTTTTATTTTTTTTTCAAAAATGTATTATTGAACTGAGCTTAGGAACATAATAAATTTCAAACATGGGAATGTTATTATTTGATTAATTTTAACTTCATTGAAATAAATTGTCTCCCAATAATTGGACACATCTGATATGAAATATATGTCATTGTATGGAGGCTGTATTAAATTGTCAAGTTTATTGTACAATATCATTTTTCAATAACATTAAAAAAATCATATTAAATATTTTATTTGTAGATCCATATTTAATAAAACTTCAAGTAACATATTATTCAGGAGTTCATATGCATAAATATTTTAATTAAATGTTGAACAATTTGCGGATTTGTGCATATGATAATTATATCTTTGAAACAACAATGTTTTTCCCCCCCCTAAATTTTACCAGCATATATTTTTATCATCTAATTTTATATAAATAACAGCGCAACCGTAAGCTTAATGAGGCGGGCTTCATTGGCATCATCTTATGCACACTGTGGGGAGAAATAAACAGGGTTGTGCATGGTAGCCAGAGGTAGGCTGTGATTCTTATTGAAATTGCAGTTGAACACAGATGTGGCATGACTGGTAGGAGGCGGTAAATTCAGGCAGGGGGCAGTGATTCGGAACCGTTTGGGACATGTCCTAGCTACTTTTGATCTCAAAATGATAATCAACAAATTCATCTCACCTAGTCAGAGTTTTCCTCCGCTTAACTCACATTCTGCTGCTCAATAGGGCAAGAAGGAAAATAAATATTTTGGAGGAAGCTATTCGAATTCAGCATGATCTTCTCCATCCCAATGGTGTCTATTTGTATATTTCTATTCAGACATTGTGGATAAATGAGTCTTTTTGATCGGTGACATGTAGCAACCTTTTATCGGATGACTTCTAAGTACTTCTGCTATCTTGTTAACGTTCTATTCACCAACTTAATTTTTACGTTTTTGCTCAAGCACATTGGCTCTCATCATATTTCTAAGGTCGCTTACGAGATTTTTCCCTCATGAATATTTTTTTTAGCTCATTTGGGTTTTGCAAGTATTTTTGGCTTATTCAAAGTGTTCACTCAAATGAATATACAACATCTACACAATCTCATAGTAGAATTGGGAGACCATCGATGGAAGATGCAAGTCATGGCCATTAGAGAGGGACTGATCCTAGCAAAGACTTTGGGTTTCCAGGTTTAAGAGTTGCAATGTGATTCATAAAGAGGATAACATATAAAAGTGAAAATTAAAGCATTTTAACAAGATTGAACAATCTGGGTTTAAAATTTAAATGAAATAAGTTTAATTAGAGGAAAATGATAACAAATTTTGAAAAAAAGAAATGGAAAAACAAGATGTTGCTCTCTGCCAAAGATACTTACTTCTTCAAACAAAGATGGGCTAGCTCTCTCCAACTATATGCACTTTATAAGGTTGTCGAGATTATCATCTCATTAAATATGTAGATAAAAAAATTATTTGACTCATTATAAACAATTTACAAACATAATCTAAACACGGGCCAAGCATCACTCACTTTGCGAACGTTGGAAAGTTGTTGTCCACAAACTTGGTGGATGACACAAAGATATTTGCAAAATCAATAATAGAATGATGATGATGGTGGTTTGAAAGGAAAAATAAAAGGTCATATCCGAAATCCGAATAAAGGGTAAAACAACATGATATCACATAAACATAAGAAAATGACATCAACAGAAAAAAACAAACCATTTCCAGCAATCACCGACACCATGAGATTTTTCTTTCCTGAGATCAATAATTAACAAAAAAAAATTCTTGGCTCCACAAACATAGGTACGTTACCTACATACCCAATCAATGACAGAAAAGAAAGAAGTTCAAATCGAAGCCACTCATAAAAGGCCATTTATTGCAAAACAGTGACTAAAAAAATAGAAAAAAAACCTAGGGATTATTGCATAGTACTTTGTCTGAGTATCCGGATGGCCAGGGCACTTGTGGCCATGGCCATAAAACATATCTCATTTTGTTCTCAACCATTCGACATTTGAACTTTTTTTAAACTAAGTAGTCAACATGTTCGTGCCCTTGTTTGGTCCCATTTAAAATTTTAAATTATTTGCTACAGCACCCTTGAGGCATAATCTGCTATTTACTTTCCTCACGATTTTCCAGGATAGAGGTGGTGTAGGACCCTCAAGATTGGGGTTCAACCTTTTTAATAAAAATTCTACACACAAACCAATAAATATTTTTTACTTTTTAATCACACATTCTCCATAAAAATACTATTCAAAACTCTTTAATTTTTCAAATAATGTATGTCAAATAAGGGCTTAATGTGGTGGTTAGGGGCAGAGCTAGGAGAGGACGAATTATTTTTCTGCACTGAACTAACACATAAAATTAAATAAATGGGCGAAGTGAGATCTAAGGCCTTGTTGTCTAATAATAAATGAAAATATTTCCTAATTTCATTAGACAATGAGGTGTTCTAATCACAAGTTATGCTGCTTAAAATTAATAAGCGCGAATTTTTTATTAAATACTAGGTGATGAGCAGAATTAGATCAGAATTTTATTAAGAAATTCAAATAATAAAAAGTGGAAAAAGCAACAAAAAAGACCTTAAGAGAAAGGATAAGGTTGTACTGAATAAGTTCATTTCCATCCAAAAGTAAACCATTGGGCCATTGTTTCCTTGCTGGGTGTTACTGTTTATATTATCTACAAATATCTGCTATTTATTGATTATTCCCCAATTTGAATTATTTATATTTTCTTTCCCTATCAATGGCACCCAATAGATTTGCATTGGATGCAACAAACAAAAACATCAGCAAGTATGAAAAATTTTTTGTCAAAATAGCACCATATCTTATGTGAGATTCTGTTCTTGTGGTGAAGCTTGATGGGAAACTAAAAAGATCATCTAAAGCTGTTTTCTTTCAATTATTTGAGGGCATCCATGCAGAAAGATTTACCATTGTGTTAATTTTCTCCTAGCGTAATGTGTACTTTACAGTATTTGCCAGTATTAAAATATTGTTACGGCACCAGTATTGGACAGTAGTAAAATCTTGTTACGGCACTGCACTGCGTACCAAACATGTTTTGCCAAATTTTCTTGAACCAAAAGAGAGAGAAATCTAAATTTTTCTTGGGAAAAGAGTCAAGAGGAAGAATAATTTTTTTCTGGGCTAAGCTGAAAATTGAATAGGAGTTTCCACTAAAATAGAAGAAAGGATTAAGAGACATATCAAGAAAACTAGTGAAGATCCACATCAAAGATTTACCCTTTTGGCAAACTGCAAAAAGCTAAAAATCCGCATACGAAAATAAAAATAAAAATTAGGACTTCATGCTAAATCATCTAAAACACGAACAAAGCAAGAAATTCAATAACCAAATCATGCTCGAGTAACTTGGAGCAAATATTATTTTTTAACAAGCGATTTAAAGACAATAATAAGACATCAAGTAAAAGAATTCAGAGCAGAAAAATGGACTTATTACTGTGTACTTCTTGCTATGAATCTAAGCAGGCCTGCCCCTTTTGTGAGCATTTGAATCTCCCTCAGATGAAGCATCAGCAGATTTTGTGAAAGTTGACATATGACCATATAAATCAACCACTCTTCTGATGTTGTTGTTGAGTTCTCTAATCAGTCCCACATTTCTGCTTAAATTGTCAGGAATCTTTGACTCGTGATTCTGATTAATCTGATTGATTAGCACCCTATTCTCATCCAGTATATTCTGGACTCGAACGAAATTCTTCTGAAATGTCTGCACTACCTTCTCATCCAACTTTGTATCATCCTCCATTTCAAGCAATTGAATTGAAACCGTGCTGCAAATAAAGTCCAAAGATTTACCGTTATTCACTCTCAAAACAAGTGTTATGTCCACTTACAAAACCAACACTCGGAAAAAATGAAAGATATAAAAGAACAAGATGATAATTATAAGACAAATGATCATAACAAGAAGAACAGCCCTGATCTCCTGCCCTCAGTGAACACGATAAATTTTTCTCATTGCTGATGTGACAAGAAAACCTTAAATCAATTTCAACCAAAAGAGACAATCTTATATATGGAATTCAATATCATGTTGGCTTTTAAGGAATATCGGAGAGAATTATAAGTAAGATTCTCTTCACACATCAACAATGGGAAGCTTTTATCCTGCCTCCAGTGGGACAGGAGATCAATTTCAACAAGAAGAGGCAATCTTATGTATGGGATTCAATATCATATTGGCTTTTAAGGAATATCCATCATTATATCTTCCCCTTTGTACGTACTAATGTATTAACAAAAGTACAGACAAAACATGATAAGGTTTATGAATTGTTTAAAGAAAAATTGTGCATAAGAGACAAGTTCTGAAGTTGATATCATGACCTTCTCACATGAGAACTTCTTTTCACAAAAGGGGATCAAGTGAAAAAAAAAATGTACTTCTTTCCATTTAAAAATTTGATTACATTATTATTATAGCCTCAATTATTATGGGGGTTTTTGATGAAGTTTAAGAAAGCAGATCCAATTTCCATTATAATAATAATAATAATAATAATAATAATAATAAAATAGGGTTTACCTTTTCACAATATATTCAGAAAAACCCAGAATTCAAAAGAAGAATCTCATGACCTAAAAACAAAAACCAGTCAATGATGCAGTGCAGACATCACCATAACTCTTATAAGGTTATTATCACTCAAAAAGCAAAAAATATTCTTAAAATAATTAAGTAAGAATTTCAAGTGGAATTATTGGAACAATTTACTAAGCATTCAAGAAGCAAAATTTGTTTTAACCATTTGTGGCAATACATGGGTTTCTGCATCAAATGCTGAAACAGCAGAAAGTGAGCTGGGAATTCAGAGTTGGCACCGTACACGGTACACAGAAAGATTGCAATTGCAGTAATAAAGGTTAAAATAGAGTTCCCAAAGTGTAAAATAAAGAGAAAAGTACAAAAATAAACTCATAAATCCTATATCTCAAATAGAAAAAGAAATTCAACTGTCATTCCATACAAAATCCAGTACACAAAACATAAGTAAATAAGAAGTTCAAAGAATCAATACTGGGTTTGTTGACAGATTCAGGAGAGCCGATAAAAACGTTTTACAGGAAAGAAAAAAAAGAAAAAGAAATGTTCACTCTTCGTGTGTGTGTGCGGACAGTATATTTTGTTTGACGTTCATTGGGATGCTGGGAAATTATGGTTTGTGTTAGAGAGAGGACAGATATTGAAATAGTTGGAAAGATCGGCGACTGAATTGAATCTTGTAAGAGAGAGAGAGAGAGATTTGACAGTCACGTTTCGACCGACACATTTAACTATGTATTTATATATATTTTTCATTGTTTCTCCTGTCCACTCTCTCGTTCTCCCTCCATTTGTATTTTGAACCAGAAATACTTACACTATGTATATAGTACTAAGTAAACGTTGCCTCCAGTGGCACATTCAAATTGACAAAGGATGAGAGAGAGAAAAATTACGTAGCTGGTACATTTCGGGTTCGAATCCTAAAGAGGAGAATTTGGGATAGTTCAGTGAAAATGCACTCAGACCCTGACCAACTTGAGAATATCTCTCGATTTACCCTCACACCAAGATTTAGGGATGGACAGGTGTAGGCGCGAATAATGCGTGTAATCCAAAAAAAAAAAAAAAAAAGTGAACGTTATTATGATTGATTGATGTAGATAGTGATCTTGAAATTTTCATTCAAAAAAATGACATTTACACAATAAAGAATATAGCGTGACAATGTTTGGAAGTGAAATTAAACTAGATGAAAAGTATAATGAACAACATTCATTTAAATGAAAAATAAAATAACATTACCTACCCTACTTCAACATAATACCGTCTAGCAAACACTATTTATTACAATTTTACGGTAAATTCCTTATTCGGTCTAATTTGGTGTGACAAATACAACTTAAATGTATGTGCAAAATCATTTAATTGGGAGATTTGCTTACAGGCTTGGGGATTGTAAAATCTTATTTTATTTTTAAATATTAATATGGTCTAGTTCGGTGTTTTGAAGAACAAAAGAAATTATATATTTTCTTTTCGTGTTCTACATTTGTTTTCAATCCATTGATTGTTAAATTTTGCACTTGGATTAGTGAAAATTTTGAGCTGGCAGCACTTAAAGGGATGTTTGACACAAATCAAAAAAATTTAAATGGGGATGAAGGTACTGTTAGAGATAATGTATGGAGATCGAGCGACAAATTTCTCTTGAATTAATTACAAAATTAATGTAATAACTTCTAATATTTGAAAATCTGATTAATCACCAAATACAAAATTTAAGAAGGGTTTATTATTTTAATACTTCCTGAATTATATATAATTCAAACTACCATCTAAATGCATACAACAAATTCAAATCGAATGCTCAAATTCATAATCATCTACAAATAATTTAAACCAAGCAATCAAATTATTTCGCATATAAGAAATTCAAAATCCCATAAAGAAATATTGGAATTCATAGCTTAAATCTCATACATTAGTTGAAAAACTAATGGTAGAAAACAAAATCATTAAAAGAATGTATTTGAAGTCATACAAATGAATAAAAAACAAACTAAAATCAAATGGATAAAAAGGGGATCGCCAAATATATATTTTTGCAACAAAAAATGATTATGACGATAAATAGAATGAAAGAAGGAAGAAATGAAAATTGAAAATTGAAAAGGGAAACTTACGATCGAGAGGAATGAAAAGAAGTTTGTTCAGAGAATAAACCGTCGCATTGATAAAAATGCAAGAAGTAATATTGAAAATGGTGGTAATAAAAGTTCGATGAAATGCCGAGATTTAGAAGATCATATTTAATTTTTAAAATCTTCCTTCAGATTTTAAAATGGGTTGCGTTCGTGATACGAAGTCAATTGTAAATGACTAAAAGTTATGGAAAATGACAAAGACGCGACAAATATACCATGACAACTATTTTCAACAATAAATCTAACTCATATTGACAATAATAAATGTAATTTATATGGGAAATTATGATTTAAGGTTCCTAAATAAACCATCATTTAATCTTTTTATAGAGGAGAAAATAGCATTAAATGTCCCCAATCTTTCTCATGAGAATCATTTAGTCCCCAATCTATCAACCCAATATTTGAGTTTTATAATTGGCAGCCGATGTCCATTCGGATGAAAACCAAATGTCAAAATAGAGCGTGAAGAGCACGTGTATGTTGGAATGGTTCATTGCCAACATGGGCTAGTTCCAATATGAAATGGCTCAATGTTGATGGCCTCCTAATTTTACACCAAAACAGGCACTGCGCAATTTGTGTTGGCGGATATATGGTGCTAATAAACCTGCATGGGCATTAGATCACATGATGTGGGTGCTGTGTTTTTGGTAATGGACCATTTCAAAGTACATGTGTTCTTCAAGAGCACCAATCTAATTCACAAGAATTGATAGGTATAAATAAATCAACACATGTGACAATATATTTAAGTGGATCTATCACTTAATACCATGCAATTGTCATCTAGGCTGGTGCCTAACATGATCAGTGGTGCTAAATAGCATTACTCCATTTTATTAGATGGTTTTCGTCCGAAAGGACTTTGACTGCAAATGAAGAAAACGAAAATGTAGGATTGATAGACTACGGACAAAATGCCCTTCATGTGAAAGGTTGGGATATTCACCGCCATTTTCTCCTTTATAAAAGTATTAAATGATAACTTATTCATGAACCTTCATTAAAAAATTTCAGAATGAGTTACATTTATTATCGGTAACTATCTACGTGATGTTACATAATCTCATTTTAAATTAGCATGCAAAATACCAAGATTCTAAAATGCGTAATGCGTGACAATGCGTTTCGATCGAGCATCAAGTATTATAAGAATATGCGTACTTATGCGAAGCATATACATAATTATGCGTTTTCCAATTTTTAATATTTTAAACTAATAAATAATGGATTCTTTGAATTTTGATACATATTCTTCAAATTTTCAAAAAAAAAAAAAAAAAAAAAAAAAAAATTATAAATAGTACAATTACTTCAAGTTTATATATATTTTTCAAATTTTCAACAAAAACATATTGCTCAAAATCATAAATATTATGGTTAATTGGTAATCAATTCCTACAATTAGATTAAACAAGAATATTGACTTAAAAAAAAATCTAAATCTTGTCTAACTCTTTATCGAATTCCAATTCAATCTCCTCTTCTTCATCCAAATCATCTTCCGTGTCATCCGATACGAAATCATCTTTATCGGACTCCCTTATTTTAATAGAGCAACTCAAAAAATTATTTTTATGTTAATGGAGATGAAGATTTATGCAAAAGCAAAACCCTAGAAATTGTTTTATATAATTGATGAGCTTAGGTGATTTGGGCCAATTTGATGTTTATTGGGCTCAATTTAATTTTTTTAAGTTATAAAAATAGGTTGAATTTTGTTATGCTAATTCGAACATATTTTTAATTATAAATGCGTGGGCATTTTGGAGAATATGCTCGCATATGCGATCAACGAAATGAATTGACCGCATTATCATACGCATACCCCATATGCGATGCGTTTCAAAAACGCATCGAGAATATGCGCGTTTATGTGAAGCATATGCTCGCATTTTAAAACACTGCAAAATACTACTACTTTTTTGTATGTAGTCGGCAAGATATCTCTCAAAATTCTTTTATTTGTTAATCCGTCTTTGTCATTTTTTTTCCTACCTTTTAGTCATTTACAACTTTTTTTTGTATCTCGGATCCTTTTAGTCTTCTCGATCTCGACATCTCATAAAACTTTTCATTACTACTATTTTCAATATAACTTCCTCGTATTCCCTAAGTGAACTTCTTTTTGTTTCCTTTCACTCGTAAGTTTCCCTTTTCATTTGTTTATTCTTCTTTTTTTTCTTTTCTATTTACTACTTTGTAATAATCATCTTTTGTTGTAAATTTTGGCAAATTTTATACATCTGGTTTTAATTTTTTTTTTTTTTTTTAATTCATTTGTATGATAGAAAATATATTCTTTAATGATTTTGTTTTCTATCATTAGTTTTTCCAATATTCTTTGAGTATTAATATTATGAATTTCACGATTTCATTATGGGATGTAGAATTTTTTGTATAGGATTGGATGTGACTGCTTCTTTTGAAAGTATATGGAGATTATTATTAATTTGAGTTGTAGATTAGAATTTGATTCAGATGGTAATTTGAATTATACTTATTTTAGGAAGAATTAAAATAATAAATCCTTTTTAACTTTTGGATTAATGCAATTAATAAGGAACGGTTATAGTTGTGAAAATCCTACAAAGTTTTGTTGATTAACTCAAAGCAACTTAGTCCCCCATTTAAATTGTTGTGATTTTTCATCCTCAAACATCTGATTTAAGTGCTAACAGCTCCAAATTTCCCTTTAAAATGCGAGAACATATTAGCTTAAAGTGACTGCAATTCCCTGAAGTAGAAGGGGGCGTTTGGAGAAGTTAGTGAGCATTGTAAAATGGGTGAGCCACATAGGGTAAAGTTTAGGGAAAAATTTACATCTACTCCATTATATATAACAATTCTTGAATTAGAACGTAAAATTACTAATAGCTCAACCAAATTATACCAAAATTACTGACTTTCAATAAATCCTCAAATTTGTGAAACTAAGCATAACATCATTAGTTAACATTTAACAAGCACCTAATTACTTATAATTCCTGAAGTAATGCTGAATTCAAAATCAAATGAATTTGAAAACATTCATTTTAGACGACGAAAATGTTGATGATAGAAATCAGATCAACAAATCATCTCACCTAGCCAGAGTTTTCACCTTCTAAACTCACTAATTTCGATCATCTTACCTAGCCAGAGTTTTCACCTTCTAAAAGATGAAATGACAGCTTCTTATTGACAAACTTGTAACTGATTCTATTTATTAAGTTTTTAGCACATGTACATTGGTTCTTTGGGCGAACCTGTTATTCCCCTGGTCCTTCATCGTTGAGATCAACAATTACGGGTATACATGTTTTGACAAGAAGGCAGTTGGAAAATGTTGCACACCATTAATTTTTTGAGTTATCTAAAATCTATCTGTTGATTGTTCACTCCAAGATCTTTGTTGATTTTTACTTATCTTTTATTTAACTATTATATGTGATTGACTTGCAACATTATGAATTTCGTCCGTGGTAGAGTACCTTATTTTTGACATGCAGTTTAGCATGTCTAATTCAATAATTGACATGAAAATATCTCATAGTTTTGACTCCAATTCTTATATTCTGACCTTTACTAGTTCTTTCATATTCATTTTGGTATTACTTGGTAAAAATTCTTATGTTCTACCAAATTATGCATCTACTTTCTGACCCCATCTAATTTTCTAATTTTTTTTATAAAACCCTATCGGTACTGCAATGTATTGTCAATTTTCATAATGTAATGAACAACTAGATCTTTGAAGATGGCTTCTTCTCGTGCTTCTATTGGAACCCTTATGGTTTGCTTGATCGTGACTTCCCTAACAATGATTGTTTCCCCAAGAGAAGTTAGGACAATCTCTCCAACCTGAATTATAGGTGTTGAAGTAGGAATTGTTCTACTGCCTCTAAAAGTTCTGTGAATAGATTAACTCCTCAAAGGTGGATGTGTGAGTAGACACTAAAGGACATTTGGTTATCTAATATTTTGGCTTGCATGCCTCATAGGGTTACCCATCTTTGTTGAAGTATCCATTTGAGCAGATAACGCTAAAATGACATCAATATTGTGAACTCCTGCTACTTTCCTTGGTGCCTCCCTATATGATGACCACGTAGCACTAGTCTCTGTCATGCTCTCAAATAGAGCATATGCTTTCTGAACTATCATTGCCTTGATAAAACCATTTGGTGATGAATCAACTTTGGGTGGGCTAACAGAAAGTAACCTAGCATAAAAAGAATTGATCTAGAGATCTTTGTTGATGTCATGGATTGGACACTTACGTAGCAACTCATTGAATCTATCACAATTCACATGTTTCATGAAAGCTCTTGGAGTTGAGTTTCTTGAATATAGCTGTATCATGTAAGCGTTATGCCCTAAATCCAATCGATTTAGGTTGTAAACACTTTTAATATGTCTAATGCATTTATTTTTGTAAGATCTATTATTTATTTGAATCACTATTCTAATAAATGACATTAAATAATAGAGTCCGTAGATTTAAATTTTAGTGATTTATTAATCACAAAGAGTTGTAGTCGTGAGATACAAATTACATATGACTGGATCTTAAATCATCCTTGGTCATAGGTAATAATGAGATACAAATATCATTATTACGGATAAACAATTATGTGTGGCATTTCTTACTTGTGAAGTAAGTAGCACATCTCACAAATTAAAGTGTGGTGACACTTAAATGAACATGTGGATGTTTTGGTATAGAACAAAATATTGGAAACCCGTTGGGAGATTCCACATGGATAACTATCTAAGTATCAGTGGTTAATCTCTAACGTTCGGTAGTGAAATTTCTTATTTGACTTGAGTTCATCATAGTACCTTATATGATGACAGTCATACGTTTGTGATGTTGAATGTTGTTTCGCCAATGACTACTAATACAATATCGTTCGGGTATGTCAAGAATCATATGAAGGTTCTGAATGATCAATAGAAGATTTGTCACTCTTAGATAGTAAGAGAATATGATTTATATTTCATTCAGTTAAGTTGATAATGAAATCCTTGACCAATGTGTACTCATAAGTCGAAAATGAGTTTTTGACTTACATTGACTTAATAGTGGGATGAAAGATATGATCTATAATTGAGATTTACACATATCCATATCTCGTAATTGATTGGATCATGTTTACGAAACGATTATAGTTTCATGGTAAACGAACAAGTTTGGTTTTGTCATATCATGTGATATTTTTTGTCACATGTATTGCCATGACACATTGATAGATGTCAATATGGGATTACGGATGTGAATTAGTGATAAATTAAAATGGGTGTTTGAATTTTTGGATTAGAATTTGTTGGATAAGTTCAGATGGTAATTTGAACTATACGTATTTTAGGAATAATGTGATACGGATTGAATTAAGCTTACTTTGATGGAATAAATTAATTATACAAATTACATATGATTGAATTATAAATCATCCATGGTCATAGGTAATAACAAGATACGAATATCATTATTACGGATAGACCATCACGTGTGGCATTTTTTACTTGTGAAGTAAGTAGATGATCTCACAAGCTAAAGTGTGATGACGCTTAAATGAACACGTTGATATTTTTGCTATAGAACAAAACTTTAGAGACCCGCTGAGAGATTCCACATACATAACTATCTGAGTGTCAATGGTTAATCTCTAACGTTCGATAGTAGAATTGTTCCTTTAACTTGACATTATTATAGTGCTTTATATGAGGACAGTCATAAGTTGGTGATGTTGGATGTTCTTCTGTCAATGACCCCCCTTGTTATTGTCTCATGTCCTGGAGGAGTTGTATTGGTCATTCGCCCTCTCTACTTATAGTGAAATGTTTAAGAAAAGCTTTCTTAAAGTCTGACCAGCTTCGGATACTTCCCTTTGGGAGCCTTATGTACTGTTCAACCACTTCACTCAAGGTCAGGTGGAAAGCCCCATACTTAATGGTGGGAGTAGCTCCTCTCAGACTTATGTGAGTTTTGAAGTTATTAAGATGCTTTACAGGATCAACTCTTCCGTCATACTTGGGGATTTTGCGAAGCTTGAAATAATTTAGGACAATGGCATTCTTAATCCCTTGTGAGAAATGAAGATTGTCATCATCATCATCATCAAGATTAAAGGACCTTTGTGGCTCATCAGAATCTTCATCTTCTCTGATTTGTGTTTCCCGAGGCGGTTGAGATGGTCCCACTCGATTCATTGCCTGTTTCGCTCTCCTCTCTCGTTTATTTCTAGATAGAGGATTTGAAGGCAAATCATTATCGATTAGTTCACTCTGTCTTTTAAACTGAAGTGGTCTCTACTGCCTATTTCTAGGTTCAGATGGAGATTGAGCCTACATATTCTAGGCTGCCTTGGACTCAGCCTGTCGAAGATGCTCACCGACCTTCAAAGCATGTCTTTCGGATCATAGTTTGGAGGAAAATTGAATGGAACCTCGTTGGGTTGGTTTGTGGCATAGTAGGTAGAGGTATCTAGCCCGTCTTTCCTTTCCTGAGTTGCTTTTTCCGATGTATTGTTGATATCTAGCCATCTAGCTTTGGACCTCCTCTTCACCGTGGTAGTAATTTCCTTGTGAAGTATCGTGAAATGCATTTCTTTGAGTTGCACAGGGAGGAGCTGGATATCCTTCCTGGCCATGCATGCTCCTCAACAACTCTTGTATGACAAGGTTTTGTTAGGTTATATTTCTCATATTAGTGGCCATGGAGGCCACTTCCCTAGTAAGTCTAGCAACTATCCTAGATCCACCTCTCGACCCACCTCTTCTACGTGGCTGATAGAATCGATGGCGAGTCGCTGGAGTAGCTTGCAAGGGTTCTCTTTCTTCAGCGTGTTCTCTGTTTCTCTGAGGTGTTGACTCTTCATCAGTGGAACTCATGGTAACGTCTCTTAATTACCTAACTCCTTGGCGTTGGGTTTTCCTTTATTCAAGGAATTTAGAAGGGTTTTTGACACGCGAAAATGTGTTCAACTTATAGTACCGTAGTATACGGTTCGTTTCAAGTAATAAAGTGGATTTTGAAGTCCAAGTATCGTTCCCACAGAGATTTAATAGTTTAATTCTATCTAATTCGACCTTAACCGAAACTAAAGACTTTGTTTGAGTTTTTGTAACTAAATTGTGATAAAACTAGTAATCTACTTATGCAAAAGTAAATGAATTAACTAAATGAATGCAAAGTTCTCTACATGCAATTGTAGTCCTAAATGCAAAGTTGAGATAATAATCAAATAAAAGGCGTACTAGGTTCTCGAATCCCCATGTAACGATCTATTTTAACCCTAGTTCTACAATTTGACAACACGTTGAATTATGACGAATCAATATTCCTATTTTATTCAAAACTCTCTTTCGATTAAGCTTGATCCTATTGTCATATACGACACCGACTATATCTCTATGACGGGAGCAAATATACAAAAATGCATGAATATTTATGAACACTTAGAGATTCACGTAAAGCATAGCGGTATATCTCTATCCCCTATCGGACCCTACGATGATTTATACCTTATCTAATCTATTTTTCCTCTTTCGAATGGATAAAAATAAATAACCACAAATCATACAATCACATGCATAATAATTGTAGACTCAAATTAATGTATATAAATCATTCATCAATCCAAAAATGCGTTTTAACGTTAAACATATAAAACTAGGAATTAAAATATCAAATCACATGGTTCATCGTTCACCTAACACTATAAAATCTAGCCTAACATGATAAAACTAAGAAAACTAAGAAAATAAATAAAACAAATAAGAGAAGACATCACCCTATCAAATCTTGAAGTGAAATCTTGAATCTTGAAGTAATCTTCTTGTTCTTTGCCTTCTTCTTGTTCTTCAATATGTCTCAAGTAGTAGAATAATGAGTAACCCTCGTTCCTGGTCGTGTTTTGGGTTAAAAGGGGGTCCTAGATTGGTTTCCATAAAAGGTTGAATCAAATAAGGAAACTAAATTTCTCGCCAAAAAATTATACCAAGCGATCGCTTATCTTTGAAGTTTGGCCTCCTGAATTTCCTGGAGGTAACCAAGCGACCACTTGGAGTTCTTCCAAGCGACCACTTGGAATGAAAACTTTCAAGTTTCTTCGTTTTGGTTCCCAAATTTCATTCTATCATATCTTAACCTCTTTTCTTCTTTTTCCTTCATCAATCATCCCATGACTTCACATATTTGCACTTAGTCCATCTCCACGCTCGATTCGATCTTCGGTATAACTTTTAAAAAGTTGCAATTTGGTCCCTGAATTTTGGTTTTCTTCCGTTTTAGACCTTGTTCGCTTGT
This sequence comes from Osmanthus fragrans, assembly GCA_019395295.1. Classification (NCBI taxonomy): domain Eukaryota; kingdom Viridiplantae; phylum Streptophyta; class Magnoliopsida; order Lamiales; family Oleaceae; genus Osmanthus; species Osmanthus fragrans. Next base: position 27,732,940 of record CM033344.1, read on the forward strand.
TTTCGCATATTTTTCGCTCCATCCATCAATGTAGCCCTACAAACACAAATTGTACCAAATTAAGCCATAATTCAACATATCTGTTCACAATTAGCCATGTTTTGTGACGTAAATAAGTGTGTAAAACGCACTTATCAAACCCCCCCAAACTTGAACTATTGTTTGTCCTCAAACAAGATGGTGACTTACCTCAACACAAAACATGATTTAACAGCTTGACGCGTCTCAGAATTAGAATTTAATAATCACATAGTGAACAGTTTCAACTAGGGGTGGGCGTGGGTTGGGTTGGGTCGGTTTTTTTTCCAACCCAAACCCAACCCAACTTGGTCGGTTTGATAAAAAATCAACCCAACCCAACCCAATTATTGATTTAAACCCAACCCAACCCAACCCGATCAAAATCGGTTTGGGTTGGGTTGGGTTGGTCGGGTTGGGCTTCGGCCCAATCAAAGTTAGATTCGATTTATTTGTTAAATTTGGATAATTTTTTAGAATTTGAAATTACTTAAAAATTTACGCCTTTTAAACACACATATAAGGAATTCTTTCTAAAAATAATGTATAAATAAGTTTAAAATTTAAGAAGCATTTTCTTTTTTACAATTTTTTGAAATTCAATCACTTCATTCTTCATTATCATGTCTTTAATTTTTATTTTAACGTCAAATGACATTCATTTTAAATAGTGTTCATGTGAATCGGTCTATGTGAAAAAAATTGACATTTATATATTATAAATTATTATCTTATCTTTACTATTCAGTCTATTTAATTTATTTTTTTAATCTTATATATTAATTTTTTGAATTCATCGGGTTGGGTCGGGTTGGGTTGGGTTTTAATTCATAACCCAAGACCCAACCCAACCCAACCTTAAATTCAATTTTTCAACCCAACCCAACCCAATTGAACTTAAAAACCAACCCAAACCGATCGGTTTGGGTTGGGTTGGTCGGGTTGATCGGGTTGGTCGGGTTTTTGCCCACCCCTAGTTTCAACAGTGCAGAATCAGACCAACCTACACTTATCATATGCAAAACTCAACGTGTGTGTGTATACTCATGCAAACATACCAAACTTATGACGGGTTCAAATCCCGACCCAATGTAGTCAAATTTTTCTTTCTTCGCTCGAAAGATACACACCCCCAAATTCATTATTTTCACTCAATTATCCCGGGGTGTGTTCTAGAGTAAAAATTTAATTTACCTAAGTTCTTACCCTCTCTTAGCTTGGATAGACCTCACAATCACAAGTTCACACTTCAACAAGCAAAGATTCTCCTATTTCTTTGATTGGTTCAATCTCTAAAACAAAACTAAGTTACTTGCCTTGCATCAAAAGTATAATTTCATCAACTAAATGTCTTGGGACCATTTTCTCACTCCATTTTCTTTCTTTTAACATATCTCATTTGCTTTCTATATAACCCATGTATCGAGTTTTAGGTCGATGACTCCCAAATCAGTTGATTTTAGGGCACTGGGCAATCACCCTTTCAGGCTTACTTACTCAGGTTATAAAGGCTCAAGAATATGTATTTTCACTCTTTCTCTTTTGACTCTTTCCCCTTGCTTTTTATATGACCCTTGTAGCAAGCTTTAGGCCGATGACTCCCAAGTCAGTTGACTTTAGGGCATCAGGTTTTTATTCACCCTTACAAGCTTAATTGCTCGAGTCATAAAGGTTTGAAAAGAGTGTTTTTCTCACAAAAATTATGTCATGCCCCTATTTTTCTAGACACTTAGTTTAAAAAACTAACCTCTAACTTAAAACTTTCACCTCGTCTTCATCTCATTGGTCTAAACAATCCACACAACATAGTTTTCATGCATGAAATCCCTACTTATCTCAATGCTCCCCTGTAATAGCTAAATCATCTCCAAACTACTAAAATAATGGTTATTTGATAAGTATAGTAGAGGTTTTTTTTCGGGTCAACCTATCATGTTCAATTCTCATATAAATAATGACCCTAACCATTACCTTAGCATGCAAACATGAGTGACGTGCGCAAACAGTGTCAAGTTTCCACATAAACAAGTATTGGCCAACCTAACGTGCACAATATCCACTATTCATAGCTCATACTAATTTCAATAATCACATCATTTCTGGCAAGACCATTAAACTCACACATGCACGCAAAGTTTTTTTTATAACACACAGAAAGCAGTAGAACACACCATGGGCAATAACAACACAAAATACATCGATAGATAATGAAAGTAATGAGAATGCCAAATTTATCACTTCAGTTCTACAAATTCGACCACCCCCCAAACTTATACAAACATTGTCCCAATGTGAAAGTGTAACACTACACCAAAAAAGGCCTTTTGCAGCGGTCAAAAAACGCTGTAAAAGACCTTTTGCAGCGTTTTAGTGTCTGTTGCGGAGATCGGTGTTGCCGTTGAGGGCAGACTTTTTGTAGTGTTCAAAAAACGTTGCAAAAAGTCTTTTGCAGCATTTTTTGAACGTTGCAAAAGACCTTTTGCAGAGTTTTTTGAACGTTGCGAAAGGTTCTTTTGCAGCGTTTTTGAACGTTGCAAAAGGTCTTTTGCAACATCTTTTGCAACGTTCAAAAAACGCTGCAAAAGACTCATCCTTTGTTTTTGGCAAACGTTGCCATTGGTCAATTTAATTTTTTTTTAAAAAAATTAATTTACATTTTTAGTCCTATTCTTTGATCAAATAATTCGAATAATAAACTAACAATTCGTATAATAAAGATATGAAAACATCAAAAATATAAGAAATCATATAATTAAAACCATACGAGTGCTATACATTGATTGTGCAATATTCAAAATAATTTCATTATACTTCAAGTTTACAATATCAACCCAGCGATCAAAAAAGGCTTTTCCATCATTTCGATGAGTAAAAAAGGTGCAATATTTCCTACTAGATTTTTTCCTAGTGCTCAGCAAGTTTGAATTGACATTCTATAGCATCAAAAAATGAGTAGCTCGTTGGTGCCGACATGAAATTAAGCCCATCCGTCACCGCCATCAACATTTGTACCTGCATCAAATGACTAAATTTAGTTATTACATATATTGGAATTGGACTAAGAAATCAAGAGAAAAAGTGTCTAAAGGTCCAATCTCTTCAAAATTCCCACAAATAGAATAACAGCTTTTCTCAAGTCAAATAATTTAATTATTTAACCCATTTTTCAATACCCAGGATAGTGGTGATTTTATAAGGATGTAGTAAGTATTAATTAGAAAGCATTTTCTTGATTTCTTTCCTTCCATTAAACTGAACTTTTCTTAATTCTCACAAGTAATGCTTTTGTTGATGTTCCATAATAAGAAAATAAACAAAGACAAAAAAAAAAAAAAAAAAAAAAATAGACTTTGAAGTTAAAATTGCAATTTGAAAAGGAGGTCTCTACATTTCACATCTTAGAGCATTTAAAAAGGCTACTTTTTCCCATTTCAACCCTCAATTAAGACCAAAAGTCCTCAAGTTGCGAAGTGTAACCGTTAGTAAAGCTTGCGGACACGGAGGATTGTAGACTACTTGGCAATATTAAATAAGACAGATAAACTAAAATATTGTTTATTATAATATCAAGTCCTATTTAGTATTCCATATCAAACATGCACAAGACGTGCATAAAAATGTATGAAATGTTTATATTTCTTGCATCTTCCAAAAGAAACTCACTTTCTGATTTGTTCGAGCACTTCCAACAACATAGCATCCATGTAATTTAGCAAGTTGGCCTACAAGCTAACCAACGGCACCAGAGGCAGCAGACACAAATACATAGTCCCCTTTCTTTGGTTTGCATAACTCATAAAATCCTACATAAGCTGTAAAGCCTGGCATGCCTGGAAAAATATTATTACTCAAATAATTAAAAAATATTTATGGCGACAGATGAAATGTGCTGAGGTGGTTGGGACATGTTTTTCGTGGACTTGAAGAGTTCGGTAAAAAAGATTCATGTAGTTGACTCTAAATTTTTGGCGATCAAGGTTTAGTTTATTGTTGTATGCTGACTCAATGAAACCCAAAGTTTTTGCTAATCAAGAAGTTGTGTTCTTTGGTTCTTATAAACGAAAATGCCACCCCTCTGTAATCTTCTTCTACCTTGCTTACACCAAATCAAACCATTAAAATTTAAAACATGTAATAAATCCTAAAAATTTACTAATGATTCTCATTTCATTTAATGTAAGAATTGTTTACACATATTCTGAAACTTTCTCAGCCCATTAGAAGTGTATCAAAAATCAACAAACTGACCTTGAGAATGGAAAAGCTGAGAACTTACCACTCTACCCTTTGCTCCACCACATGGCTGTTTGGAGCTTCTTCTCAAAGATAATTGTTTGTAAAGAACCTGCATAAAGTTTGTTGTATAAGTTACCATTTAGCCACCTTAAGTAATCATGAAGTTGAAGTGGAAAGCAGGGGGAAAAGAGATATCCATTAAACTGATAGAATTTAGAATTACAACTACCCATACAAGAGGCAATGCTTTCTTCAATGCAAGGCAGAAGAAATTTTAAAAAAAATGAAAACTTGAAATTGATTTTCTTCAGTCACTCCTGCTCAAATTTTCTCGTTCGAAGCAAATGTTGAAACATTATAAATTCACCGGCGAATTACAGAATTTTATTCAATAGAAATAACATATACATGAAGCCAAACGATATTACAACTTGTCCTAAATTAACTTCATAATCTTAAACGCCTAGGATCCAATTATATAACAAACAAAAATTGCACTAGCTTTCCCACATCTATTCCATATAAGCAAACAAGAATTCAAGAATCCCCTTTAACTTTTCAGGTAAATAATCAATAATCCCACCAAGATACACAATCTAATTCAATACGAGAATCTTTCCCGAAATCTAAGTCAACACGGGAAAAATAATGAACAACCAAGAATAAAAAGAGACAATAACGCCAAGTAAACTATATCAACATCAGTAGAATTCAAACCAATGGGGAGTGAAGGCCACATGAAAATATTATAATCTAGAGACGTCTTTAGAATTCTAGGTGAATACAAAAATGTACAACATTTGAAGATGAAAATTGACTTAAACCAAATCTCAAGTAAACATAAAATGGTTAGTACCAATTTCACGAGTAGGGAAAATGAAAGAATAAAATCCTGAATCTGGGTGGATCAGGGGTACCCATGGGCTCCATGGCCGCAAGGATATGATAATTTAGAGCTCTAAAACAAGTCACACAAAGTGGGGGCCGGGGGGGAGAGTACGAACTAGATGAAAAATTCAGCCACCTCCAGCAACTTCAAGGAAAATTGGCATTTCTTATTATCCTCACACGCACCCGCACCCGCACCCCCATTCCCCACCCCTTCACTGTACGAATTTTTTTAAACTTGAGTGCCGGAGCGAATCGACTGGAAGTCGGCGGTGGCGGTCTGGCACAAATGGGAGGAGACGAAGTGGAAGAGGAATTCGTTCGATTGGATGGAAATCGAATGAAAATTGGAATGGGTTGAAATTGGAATTTGGGTGCGTGGATGGGTGAGAAGAGACGCGAGAGAGAGAATGAGTAGTGAGAGAAATTTTTCTAAGGGTTTTGAAATGAATGAGGGGTGCATCGGTGTGTGGAGGGCGGGGTTTGGATAAGGAGAATATGTATATTATATTTAATTAAATTTTTATTAATTATAATTATTAAAATTTAATTATCACCTGATTTGTGAAATAAAATTTAATCACCCTTATTTCTGAAAATTAATCTTTAAAAATAGGTTTCTAGATAATTTTTCATTTTTTTAAGTTGATGAGCCCAGTATAGTAGCTCACTAACCCGTCTCACCTTTTGCAGCGTTTAAAGAACGTTGGAAAAGATTCAGCCTTTTGCAGCGTTCAAAAAACGTTGCAAAAAGACACTTTTTGCAACGTTCATCGAACGCTGCAAAAGGTTCAGTCTTTTGCAACGTTCTTTGAACGCTGCAAAAGGTTCAACTTTTTGCAACGTTTTTTGAACGCTACAAAAGGTGTCTTTTTGCAACATCCATTTACAAAACGTTGCTAAATCTCAATTTTCCTAACCAATTGCAACACTCACTTATTAAAATGTTGCAATAGACCCCTTTCACAACACTAAACTACCGAATGTTGTCGTTTATGTGTTGCAAAAGCTCATTTTTGGCGTAGTGTAAGTTTGAAAATATAGAATTTGACAATGCTTATACAAAAACAAAATATTGGGGTAGAAACTCCCCGGTCAATATGGAGGTTGTGGTGAAGAAGGTGGAAAATAGTTGGGCCCGGCAGTGTCATCCCCTGGTGGTGGTGGGCGCGCTAGGAACTGTCTCATGAGCTTGGATTGAAATGCCAACTCTGCATGTACCGACTAAATCAACGTAGACTGCTGTGCCAACTCCGTATGCACAGAATGAAGCAAGGTAGACTGTTGTCGAACCTCTATCTCCATGCTGCCCAGGCGATCCCACATCTCATCTGCCCGGAGCTGAATCCCATCCACTCGACCCACGTATGTGCTGAGTCGACTATTCATGATGTCGACTGCACGTCTGGATGCTAAAGACTTCCGTTGGGCTGCAGAAGTGAAACTCTCTGTGGTCTGGAGGTGATGCCGGACCGTCTGCATATCAGTGCTCAAAGTCCCAAGGGTCTTCCGTGTGTCTTGCACATCTCGACTGGTGGTGGTGAGGATAGCAAACATCTATCGTAGCAGCTGTGTATCAATGGCCTCTAGTGGTGGCGATGCTTCAGGCATCTCAATGTCGTCTCCTTCTTGTCCAAGGGCAGCCTGTTGCTGTCTCCTTGGTCGCTCAACTAACTTCTCCTGATGTCGAATCCTAGCCCAATCTTGAGCCTCCAATGTACTGTCCTTAAGAAATGAGCTCAATCGCGTCGGGACTTCTCCTGATAGGATAGTGACACCCGCGCGTATACAGATGCCACTGATCAAGCTTGAAAATATGAGGGAGCTGCAACGGTCACCCTAGGTGGCCAGAGAGACTATCTGATTATAAATGTAAGAGCCTAAATCAATCTTGTTGCCCCGAGCCAAATGATACAAGAATCCTACTCTCAGGTCGGGAAAACCACTCCGATGGGTCGTCGGCTCAATATTATGGCAAATGAAGAGAAATAAAATTTCGAGGGACGGTGTAAGCTCAATCTGGGGCCACTCCTCGGTCTGCAGTGGCCACGTATTATCCCGTCCGTATAAGGCCGTAGCTACCTTAGGCCATGGAAACTGACCCAGAACTGGGACGATGTCATCAAGGGTCGGCTCATAATAGTCTGTTATGACCACCGATGAGAATGCGACCCAAGTGCCCCGCACCCAAGTCTGCTTCTGGTGATCGGTCCCGAGTATATCGATCTCGCTATTGAAGTTGACATAGAATTCTCGCACGAGACCCTCATAAATGGGGTGGGGACACTCAACCAATTTCTCCCAACCACAGAGCTGGACTAAAATAGTTAGCTCAAAACCCGGAAAGTCGACCAACTGTACCGGTCGCTCTGGAAGTACTGTCCAATGTGAGATAATATCAGCATAGCGCATGCGGGCCTCCTGACTGACAACTCACCGCACACCCTCACTGTAACTGGGTACGGGCAGTGCCGGATGTGGATCCAGTCTTTTCTTTTCCTTTGGATGTGCGTTTGGGAGGCATCCTGCAAAACACAATGCAAGTGTTAGACCAAAATTGCATTCCTCATAATAAAATACAAGAAAAGTGTGAGATTAAGCGTAAAACCCCCCAAACTTACTTCAATGTGCGTAACACTCGTTCAACGTTCAATTAAAGGATAGAATAGGGTCACATAAGGCCACATAGAATTCACAAACCCCACTCTTAGCTCAATTCATGCACAAGGACACGTTTTAAACATGTTCGATCAAGGACTTTCACACCCAGACACCATCAAGAAAAATCAAAATTTTCCCGGGCATCTTCTAGGCATAAGAAAGTATTCATAGTGTTCTAGCGTATATCTAAAATTCATGCGATTCGGAAGTCATATGAATTGTGAAACTACGTGACGAAGTAGAGGACGTGAGGTGCGGTGATGCCTAGAAAATGACATGAGGTGGCAAGACTTAGTTCCGAACCGAGCAAATGTGACATGATGTGTGATAATGGGTATAGAAAGTGTAATGTATCATGCACAAACCAAAAAGAACGTCAAGTGGTCAACTTTGTTAAATTAAGGCATGTTCCACCCCGGACACCGCCAAGAAAAATCGAAATTTTCCCAAGCATTCTCCGGGCATGTGAAAGTACTCACTATGGTCCAGTACATATCAAAAAATTAGAGCAATTGGACATCATATGGATAGGTAAATGAGAGGCAAAGTTGGTGACGTGATGCCTAGATAATGTGCCTATGTGTGCCACATTCATGTGTCGTGTGTTTCCATGTGTTTTGACAATGAATTACATCACATTGAGCATATCAAAACGTTTATAATCAGGGAGAAATTCGAAATCAACACAAGGGCATGAAAATTTTCTTTTTGACAATTCATCGAACACCTTATGCGCATAAAACTGTGTTCAAAGTCATCAACCTAATTGGTAGTGAGTCAAGTCCCAAATTTTCATAACACCATCACATTCATAAAACCAATCAACTACCTAAGCCCATACTCCATCAATTAAAACAAATAACATTCGAGTAGAACACCTCAAGAACAGAGGAGACTAGGGTTGAGAGAGAAGAAGTCATACCTTGAATTTGTTGTTGCAAGCACGAGTGGATGTAAAAATGGATGATACGTGAGGAGGATTATGGTCTAAACCCTTTGTGAAGGCGATTTGGTGCAGGGAGATGGCGATTCGTGTGCTATCGTGTGTGCGAGAAATACCGGGAAATAAAGGGAGTGACCCCCGATTTTTGTCTTAAAATGTCGGGCAGTTTGCCCATAAATTTACTCTAAGCGACCACTTAGAGTAACTCCGAGTGATCGCTTGGAGTTATTTTCTAGGCCATTTTGATTTCAGTATGGCACTAAGCGATCACCCAGCTGGTTGCACTAAGCGATCGCTTAGATTACCAGCTGAGCAGTTTGATGACTTTTCCCGATTTTTGGCCTCGATTGACCATCCCGACGCCCAATGCCTCGATTTTCGTGCTGAACAAGTTAAAGTGAGTGTGCCAACTCTATACAATATGGAAAAATTTTAAAATGTATCCAACTCTTCAAAAACTTGTTTTTGACCATTTTACCCTAAAATTCCAACTTTTTGTCAAAAATACACATTGACCACTCGACACCCCCAAAATTTATCACAACGCACTTGAAACTACGGGAAGTGCAAGTACACTATAAAATATAGACAAAACCACTTTGAACCATAAAATCACGTGTTGGCTCGAAATTTTTTCAAAAAGGCTCGTTTTGCCTCGAAATGCGTGATTTTGACCCCAAATCTCCCAAATATGATTTCAACACCCCCATTAAGCATGCAAAATACATTCAGAACTTGTGTGAATCATTCATCGACTCTTCGTGAATTACCTAGGTGATAGATGACCTAAAACTACTAAACATGCATAAAATTATGAAAAATTCCTATGTTAATGCAGAAAGCATAATAAATAAAAGGGAAGAAATATTGGGTTGCCTCTCAACAAGCGCTAGGTTATAGTCTATAGCTCGACTATACTGTATTAGGTCGACTTCGATGGTGTAAGATCAACGGTAGACTTCTCTTTGGAGAAATCATCACTCCAATAGTGTTTCAACCTCTGTCCATTGATTGTGAAAGTGTCTTTGGTGTCATGAGAAATCTCAATAGCCCCGTATGGAGATACTTTTGTAATAGTATAAGGACTAAACCACCTCGACCTCAATTTTCCTGGAAATAGCTTGAGTCTAGAATTGAAAAGCAACACTTTCTGCCCCACTTCAAACTCTATCTTCTGAATATGCATATCATGAAACTTCTTCATTCGCTCCTTGTAGAGTTTTGCATTCTCATAAGCCCCCAATCGAAATTCATCCATTTCATTGAGTTGGAGCATCCGTTTTTCACCTACTGCTTGTAAATCTAAGTTTAACTGTCTGAGAGTCCAATATGCACGATGCTCCAATTCCACTGGCAAGTGGCACGTTTTTCCAAAAATAAGGCGGTAAGGTGACATGCCTATAGGAGTCTTGAATGCTATTCTGTACGCCCACAAGGCATCATCTAACTTCTTGGACCAGTCTTTCCTTGAAAAACTCACTGTGACTTCAAGTATCATTTTCAACTGTCGATTAGAGACTTCAACTTGACCGCTCGTTTGAGGATGATACGGTGTAGCCACTCGGTGTCGGACTCTATATTTACTCAACAACTGTTCGAATTGGAGATTGCAGAAATGTTTTCCCCCATCACTTATAATAGCTCTAGGTGTGCCATATTGGGTGAAAATGTACTTCTTCAAAAATCCAATCACTACTTTTGCATCGTTTGTTGGTAAAGTAAATACTTCCACCCATTTGGAGACATAATCAACTGCCACCAAAATATACTAATTAGAGAATGAAGGAGGGAGCAGACCCACGAAGTCAATCCCCCAAACATCAAAAAGCTCTACCTTGAGAATACTATTCTGAGGCATCTCATTCCGTCTCAATATATTTCTTGTGCATTGACACCCGTTACACCTCTTCACAAACTCAAAGGTGTCTCTAAACATGGTAGGCCAATAGAATCCCGACTGCAAAATCTTTGCTGCTGTCTTAGAAGCCCCAAGTATCCCGCATATGTAGATGAATGGCAATGCTCTAGTATTTGAGGTACTTCTTCAGGTACACACTGTTTGATGATCTAATCAGCCTCTCTCCTAAAAGTATGGGATCCTCCCAAAAGTAGTATTTCAGCTCAAAAAAAACTTCTTCCTCTGATTACTTGAATAATCTGTCAGAGTGATGGATTTCACCAAATAATTCATTATATCCGCATAGCAAGGTACAACTTCTACATGAAAAACCTGCTCATCTGGGAACACTTCATTTATTTTCACTGCATCTGTCTAATTCTCCTTGCTCAAGGCGAGATAAGTGATCTGCTGCCCCATTTTCACTCCCTTTTTTATCTCTAATCTCCAAGTCAAACTCTTGCAGAAATAAGACCCATTCAATCAATCTCGATTTTGCATCCTTCTTTATCATCAAGTACTTCAATGCAGCATGATCAGTGTAGACTATTACCTTTGACCCAACAAGATAGGATCGAAATTTATAGAATGCATAGACCACAGCTAGAAGCTCCTTCTCAGTAGTGGCATAGTTAAGTTGTGCATCATTCATTGTCTTGCTTGCATAGTAGATCACATGAAAAATCTTACCCTTTCGCTACCCCAAGACTGCCCCCACCGCGTAATCACTAGCATCGCACATAAGTTCAAACGGTAACTCCCAATCTGGTGCTATGGATGACCGGTGCTGAGATAAGCTTGTCTTTTAGAGTGCTGAAAGCTCGTAGACAATCTACAGTAAAGTCACAAGTGGCATCTTTGAGTAGCAGGTTGCAAAGAGGCTTCGTAATTTGTGGAAAATCTTTTATAAAGCGTATATAGAACCCAGTATGCCCCAGAAAACTGCGAACACCCTTAACTGATGTAGGTGGCGGTAATTACTCAATGACCTGAATTTTTGCTTTGTCCATCTCGATCCCCTCAGATGAAATGCGGTGTCCCAACATGATGCCCTCTTGTACCATAAAATGACACTTCTCCAAGTTCAATACCAAATTTGTTTCCGTAGACCGCTGCAACACCAAACTCAGATGCTCCAAACACTCATCAAACGATGAACCGAACATCGAGAAGTCATCCATGAAAACTTCTATGAATTTTTCTACCATATCAAAGAAGATGGCCATCATACAACGCTGAAAAGTGGCCAGTGCATTACATAAACCAAAAGGCATCCTATTGTAGGCAAATGTACCATAGGGACAAGTGAAAGTAATCTTCTCCTGATCGTCTGGAGCCATAGGTATCTGATTGTAACCGGAATCCTATCAAGAAAGCAGTAATGTGAGTAACCTGCTAACCTCTCCAACATCTGATCAATGAATGGCAAAGGGAAATGATCCTTGCGAGTAGCATTGTTGAGTTTGCAATAGTCAATGCAAACTCTCCATCCCGTAACAATCCTGGTAGGTATTAATTCATTCTTCTCATTCCTTACCACCGTAATACCTCATTTCTTTGGTACAACCTGAATGGGGCTGATCCATGCACTGTCTGAGATATGCTATATGATATCTGCATCTAAAGTTTAATCACCTCCGCTCTAACTACCTCTTTCATATTTGGATTTAGCCGCCTTTGACTATCTATACTTGGCTTGAAATCATCTTCCATGAGGATCTTATACATGCAAAGTGAAAGGTTGATCCCTTTAATGTCAGCAATAGACCACCCAATAGCTGTTTGATTATCTCCGAGCACTCGAAGCAATCTTTCCTGTTCCACCTCGTTAATTGAATTTGATATTATGATCGGGAGTGTAAAAGACTTCCCCAAGTAAGCATACCGCAGACGAGATGGTAGTTACTTGAGCTCTAGTTTAGGCGGTTGTTGTACTGATGGTAGAGGCTTTGTAGGACCAGTCCCCAACTCCTCAAACTTTGTTTTCTTGCATAATGTGGTTTTGTTTCCATGAATCTTGCACAAATCTCAATCTCACTCGAGTAAGTGTAAGTGGATTGAGAATGCATGATGCAAGCTTCATAAGTGTTGGATGTTGCAACTGAAATGTTTCTTGAATTGCTCTGTCAACCACATCAGTCTGGAAACAACTGTCAGTCTCTGTAGGAAATTTCATAGCCTTGAAAATGTTGAAAGAAATTTGTTCTTCTCCCAATCTTAGAATCAATTGCCCTCGCTGTACATCAATAAGAGCCCTTCCAGTAGCCAAAAATGGTCTACCCAAAAATGAGTGGCACATCTTTATCTTCCTCCATGTCAAGAATGAGAAAGTCCGCTGGAAATATAAGTTTCTCCACTTTAACCAAGACATCCTCGATGATTCTTCGTGGATGAGTGATAGAACGGTCAGCCAGTTGTAAGGTCACTGTAGTTGCTTTAGGTTCTTGATTGCTACACCTTGATTTTGGAGAGCTGTTTCAGTCTTCTCCATAAATTTTGCAAATATTTCATCCAACTGGCTCTTTTTCTCTTGTTGAAACTACCCTTGAGGTTTATTCTAATTTTGGAACTTGTTTTAATCTCCTCCCCAATCCTTGTTTTGATCTCCTCTCCAAGAGAAATTTTGATTATTTCTCCACTCGGGATTGTAGGTGTCAAAGTTAGGATTGTTTTGTTGGCGTTGACCTCACTGTGCATAATCTGCATGTTCTATCCCTTGTGAAAGAATTGGACGTTCCTTCGTGCTGTGTTCTACCCCCCACACTCTTCACAATTCGATTTTCTTGCTTGTGCTGTGTTTGCTGAATGAGATATACTTTCTACTTTGTGAAACAAGAAATCAATTTTAGCAGACAAGGCTGAATAGGTGTCAACTTCAAAGAGACCCGTTGATTTTTTCTGAACTACCCGCTCGGACGACCACATTGCTTAAGTATCTGCCATCCTTTCAAACAACTCCCATGCTCCGTCGACAGTTCTTGTGGTTAATGAGCCATTGGATGAAGAGTCTACCATGCTTCTGAAAGATGGAAGTAGTCTTGTATAGAATAATCGAATTTGGGTTATCTTATCAAACCCGTGCTGAGGACACTTCCGAAGCACATTTTTAACTTGTTTCAGACCTCATCGAAAGATTCAAGGCTATACTTAATACAATGAAAACTGGGGAATTAAGCATAGCACTGGGGTCGACAACGAAAACCCTATGCAAAAAATTGGATCTACAACGAGGTGCCCTAGCTATACAATCTCTTCATAGAATTGGGAGACCATCGATTGAAGAAGCAAGCCATGGACATGGGAGAGGGACTAATCCACTACAACAAAAAAAGCCTTTTGCAACGTTTGAAAAATGTTGCTAAAGACCTTTTGCAACGTTTGGACGAATGTTGCAAATCTCAGTGTTGCCGTAGAGTGAAAGGATACGACAACGTTTTTTAAACGTTGCGAAAAGTCTTTTGCAACGTTTAAAAAACGTTGCCAAATGGTCACTTTTGGCAACGTTTTTAAAGTGTTGCCAAAAGTGACCCTTTTAGCAACATTTTTTAAACGTTGCCAAAAGTGTAACTTTTGGCAACGTTTAAAAAATGTTGCCAAAAAAGTCCTGTTGGCTAACTTTTGGCAACGTTTTTTTAAACGTTGCCGAAACGTTGTATTTTATTAACAAAATATTTTGTTGTTTTTCGCGTTATTTGTAATTATTTCACCTACTTTTACTAATACCAATATATAGTACATGAAACTGAGATATGTAAATTAAGCAAAATTTATAAAACGAAAATTTTTTGATAAAATGAGATTAAAATTTCATTACATATATTTAAACCATACAAAATATAAAATGGAAATAAATGTCTTCTTCTTGCATCTCCATTTTATCAAACTAACTTGAAGCTACTATTGTCCCTTTTATACAAAATTCACCATGTACAAATATAGGAGCTCTGCTTGGTTACCTACAAGGAAAATAATAAATATCTTGTAAAGAAAATAATAAATATGAAGCAAATGGATAGACCAAAATCAATAGCACATAAGCAACAGACTAGACTATATAAACAATAATTAAGGCCATTTCGGTGATGACAAGTTTTTTACTCTAGAATGTTTTTTAAAAGGTACTCGTGAGATCTGGTTTACAATCGCAGCTTGGACTGAAGGCTTAACCAAGCTCCGCAGCCAAGAAACGGTGGATCAAGTAACAGGTTACTCCCAAAGCTCAAGCCAGTATTCCTTGTTAACTATCAACGTGTTTTTAACTTGTATAAGCACTTGCCAATCATCTTTTGTCCCATGCCTAAACACTTTACCAAAGATGCTTTGATCTTCAAACAAGAGCAACAATTCCACAACTTCGAAGCACAATTTAAATTTTGTGGAAAAAAATGACATTCCATTCAAATGCTATAAGCCAGAAGAACATAGTACCTCGCTAAGGGAATCAGAAGAATATGAAAGCAAGAACTGGTGTTTTTAGCTTAAACAGAGAATCACAAAACACACAAGAAAGACAGGTTCTACACAGAAGAAGAAAATGAAAAATGCATCACCAGAACCAAAACCTACAAGAAATTGAACCCCTTTCATTTTACCTTCCAACAAATTTCAGTCAGTCAGATCAATAACCCTTAAAATAAATCAAATAAAGGAACAATTTGCAAATGAAATTATTCTCACTGGTTCAAGTATTACGAAGTGCAGCTGAAGCATATTGTCCATGCTCAGTCCTTCATTTTCTGAAATCAGTAACAACATATGTGGTCTTTCATGAAAAGTCAACCTCAAGATACATTTTTCTAGGTAAGGATGAAATTAGCCATAAATAAATAAATTAGAATAATGATATGTAGAAACAGTTTAGTTGTCTTCAAGTGATAGGTCATTTAAATGTGTCTCATGTCTTTACTTGTAAGTTTTAAGATGATTTATCAATTAATGATACTTGTGGTGCTAAATAACATTACACACAAAAAAAAAAATACAATGATCATTAGCAGAAAACTAAACTTGAGGAACACAATTACTCAGCTCCTTTTTCCTATCTAACCAGGCCAGAAACTACAATTACTGAAATTTTCCATCAGAAAAGATAACATAACAATGGAAAATTTCATAAGATGTATGTTACTTCTTTGAATGCAACAATTTGTGATGCTTCAATATCGTGGAAAAAAGAAGTCTTAAATTCAGATAATCGATTGCACTCAGCAACTAGCTAATGTAAAGGCTGATGATGGTCAGTCATACCACTAATTGGCAGGTGGAATCATCTACTCATACCCTCAGAATCTGCAGCTTGTTAGAGAATGCAATGACAACCCAATCAGGTTGGGAGGAAGACCACTGAAGCTGCTCGATTTCAGCACCGGCCGTGTACGCCAGAATAGGATCCAGACCACCCTCGACTGGCTGCCCCATGGAGGAAAGATCCCAGATAAGCGCCTGGGAATCATCCCCTGCAGTGCAAATGTGGCAAGAGCTATGAGGAGCCCAAGCAACTGCATTCACGCTCCCCTGATGCCTCTGCAACTCCACCACCGGAACAGTGGGGAAACGAATATCCAGCACCACCACCTTGCTGCTATCCATTATAATCGTGGCCATGTACCTTGGGTCCTGCTTATTCCATCCCAACCGAACCAAAGGAGTGTTAGGCTCGGAGCTTTCGTAAATAATCGTGGAATGCTCCTTGTCCCGGAGATCAAAAACCCTAACCGACCCATCAGCAGAAACCAAAGCAAAAACCCCAACACATTAAATAAGAATTATGGATCAAAGTTATAAGAACAAATCAACAACTATAAGTCAATAATTAGCTCCAAATAAGCAATAAAAGTTTAAAATCAAGTTTCAACTACTCTAAAAAAGGTCCACAACATGATTTATATATCAAAAAATAATAACGATATTGATTGAATTAATTACCAATCCATAACTCACAAGTGCAAGTGTGCAGCTCACTACAATTGCAACACTTAGAATTATACATTTTATAACATCAAGTCCATACTTCATAAAACAGAACAATGAACTACATCTTAACGTGAAATAAAACTCACAGTAGCAATTCACAATCAGTTCACAGTTCAAACTTCAAATAGCAATTCACAGTTCAAGAAAACTCACAGTCAGAGAGACAGAGTCAAGACTTGAGCAGAGCAGGCTTCACCTCTCCTCAGCCTCGAGGACAAGGATGGCATCCAATTTTAACCCCCGGCTCCAGCTCGTTCTACAGCTTCTGCTTGCAAGTTGCAAATGAATTTCATAAGGATCACAATTCACAAAATTGATACATGATTTTAAATCAAATACAAGACTCAAGAAAAGGTTAATCAAACACAAGACGGACTCAAATCCAAAAAAAAAAAAAAAAGAGAAATAAGTTTCAGTTCGGGCTTCTTCACCTTCTGTCGACTGCCAAAGATGTTCCGGCCTCCGGGCTTCACCTTCTTCTTCACCTGCTGCACCTTCACGTTTCAGTGATAAGTGGTTGAGGTTCACGAGGCGAGGGCATCTTCACTCTTCCGACTCCCATCAAGCTAGGGCTCGAAAATTTGTTGAATCGCAAGAGATTCCAAATTGGAGGGTGGGGGAAGACAGCGCCGACGTCAAGTGAGAGTTCTTGAGAGGTTGAGAACTCGAATGCCGGAGCGAATCGACTGGAAGCCGGCGGTGGCAGTTTGGCGGAGACGGGAGGAGACGAGGTGGAAGAGGAATTCGTTCGATTGGGTGGAAATCGAATGGAAATTGGAATGGGTGGAAATCGAATGGAAATTGGAATTTGAGCGTTTTTACTTTTTTTTTTTAATTTTCTAATGTATTTGGGTTGGGTCGGGTCGGTTTCTACCTAAGTCCTAACCCACCTAAAGTATTTTTTTTTTGCAACGTTTATTAAACGTTGCAAAAAGACAAATCTTTTCGCAACGTTTATAAAACGTTGCAAAAAACTTTATCTTTTGCAACGTTTTATAAACGTTGCAAAAGACAAACATTTTGGCAACATTTATAAAACGTTGCCAAAACTTTTAATTTTTCGCAACATTTTATAAACGTTGCCAAAATGTTTGTCTTTTGCAACGTTTATAAAACGTTGCAAAAGATAAAGTTTTTTTTTTGCAACGTTTTATAAACGTTGCGAAAAGACTCTTTTAGCAACGTTTAAAAAACGTTGCGAAAGATAAAGTTTTTTGCAACGTTTTATAAATGTTGCGAAAATTTTTATTTTTTGCAACACTAAATAAACGTTGCAAAAAGGGGTCTATCGCAACATTTACTTAAAAAATGTTGTCAAAGCTCAATTATGTTACGCAATGGCAACATTCACCTATTCAAATGTTGCAATTGACCCCTTTAGCAACATTTAATATATAAATGTTGCCTTTTAAGTGTTGCAAAAGGGCATTTTTGTTGTAGTGATCCTAGCTAAGACTTTGGGTTTCCGAGTTTAAGAGGTGCAATGTGAATTTATAACTACCCAAATTTTAGAATCCATTTCCTTAGCTAGTATAGTGCCCAGATCACAAGCTAACAATGGTTGGTCCCCTATCCGTAGATCTTTCCTCAACTTTCTTATTTTTACATTTCCCACAATCCATTTTGTGGAATGTTCGAAAAAGATTTGTACAACGTCTCAAGACTAATTTTAGTTTTGCTCCAAATAGGTTAAGTGATATAATCTTATATTGAATAAAGATGAAAACATAGATCAACTTATAAGGTTTTGGACTACTCCTCTTAACAAAATGTAGCCATTTTATTTGATCTTACACATCTGATTTGCGATGTTAGTTGTGCCTTATGCTAATTTATTCCACATTTGAAATTGTATTCTTGTTTTTATTTCACGAGCAGCAATATGAGTTAACTAGTGAAAATAATTTACCTTAAAAAAATCACATGAGAATTAAATTATATAAATAATATTACCGATTTCTTCTCGAAACACATTCTCAATGCTTCAAAAGCATTAAAATAGTGTGACATGAGAAAATTAGGTGTAAGGAAAGAGCTTGCAAGGCGATCCATCGTATGCTTTGCAAATAATAAAATATTAAAGTGAAAATTAAAGTATTATATAACAAGATTGAACAATCTGGGATTAAAAATTTAAATGAAATACATTCAATTAGTGAAAAAAATGAAAAAAAAAATTGGGAAAAAAAGGTAAAACAAGTCGTTGGCGCTCTGCCCATGAAACATTTTCAAACAAAGATGGGCTAGCTCTCTTCAACTATACGCATTTTTATAAGGTCAGTCCAGATTGCCATCTCATTAAATATGCGAATAAAAATGTTATTTAATTGTTTATAAACAGTTTATGAACATAATCTAAACACTAGCCAAGAATGACTCACTTTGCGACTTGTTGCATGCATAACGTTGGAAAGTTGTTCTCCACAAACTTGGTGGATGACACTGATAAGTGCGCTTTTGCACACTTATTAGACACTTTTTGGGATTTAACTGTGATAAAATTGAGTATATTTCTACCGATAATTGTGTACTTTTTATATTTATAGGCTAAAACCCTGAATTGGAATTGAAACGGAGCGAAAACGAGGAAAAGGGACTTAAATTGCACACTTTTGTGAAGTTGGGGACTAACTTGCAATTGACCAAAAGATGGAGGGCTTTGACTGCAATTTGGTAGGGGCTTAAATGAAAGAAAGTTCAAAGTATGAGGACCAAATTGTACTAAATCAAAGATGGGGGATGAAAACGCGCAAGGACGGAACGTTCAAGGACCTCAGCTGCAAATATGGAAAAGTCCATGCGACCGCATGTATTATAACCATGCGACCGCATGGACGTGAAATGCATATTTTGTTTCTTCCATGCGACCGCATGGAATTACACCATGCGGCCGCATAGAGATAAAATTCTAAGGCGGTCTATTTTTCTTTCCACGCGTTTTTGGTCAACTTTGGCAATATTTTGGACTTGTTTAATGGAGATATTTTGGGTTGTCTCACATTGCATTATATATCCCATATCTCTTCCATTTTCATGGTATGAGGAATTAGATTAGTTAGTTTAGCTTAAGGTTTCTCTCTAGTTTTTCTTTCTTTTTCATTTCCTTTTCTTTTCCTTTTAATTACTTGGTATTTTTGGAGATACAAATCAAGAGCAACAAGGAGATACCAAGAATTTGACAAAGATTTGGAGAAAATCGACCGAGCCTCATAAATAGGGTTTTATCTTTAAACTTCGATTTTTCCTAATTATTTTGTCATCTTTGTAATGGATTGTATAAATATTCTCCTTTGTTTACATTTATATAATATGGGCTAAGTGATTTTGTTGGGATTTGTGGTTTAAGTTTAACCTAGCTTTTAATTAATTTTCATATTTGCTCTTTAACATTAATTTGCTTATTTCATGTGTTTCTATTATTGAATATATTGCATTTTCATTTATGTGGCCAATAGATGATTATGTCTCGTGAATTATACATCGCTCGAGAGAGGATTGTATAATTTAGACCAAATGGTAGAAACCCTAGGTTTGTGTAGTGACCCTATGCTTGTGGAAGGGATAGAGATATACCCCAAGCCCTAGGTGACCCAATGAGCTATTTTCACAATTATTGAATGCGGTTGTTTGGTTTTCAAATCGACATAGAGATATAGTAGGTTTAACCAATCAATTAGGGTTAATTTCACTCGAGAGAGGTAATTAACTAAAATTGGAAGATCGGGTCTAACATAGTGAATGAGTAATTGGTTAATTGGCTTGTAGCGAAATTAGTTAGGTGACGGTTAAACGAAACCACGAATCCCAACCACGCGTTTCCTCTAAAATTACCAAGTGTTTATGTTTTATTAGTTTATAGATTTTGTAGTTATTTTCTTGAACCATATGTTTTTATTGTGTATTTGTGTTTCTTGTCGTTGTTAGAACTAAAATCGATTAGAGTACGTAATTTCAAAGTAACATTCCTCGTGGGATCGATATTCGGACTCAAAAAGTCCACTGTATTACTTGTTCACGATCCGTGCGCTTGTGGTACACTTTTCAGCGAACAAGTTTTTGTGGCGCCGTTGCCGGGGAATGTTTTCACTTTGATTACTGCTTTAGTTAATTTTAGTTTTAGCAACTTGTAATTATTTGTTTTTATTTATTTTTACTGTTTGTATATTTTGGCTAACCCCGTATTACTAATCTTTCTTGTATCTGTAGTCTTTTTCCCGCACCCTGCACTTGTCTGATATTTGCAGGTTTCTAACCTTGGTAAAGTAACAAAATGTTTGCACTATCGAGTCTCTACGGTGACTATACAAATATTCTTGGAGGTTCAAGATGTGATATTTGTTTAGCGGAGCATTGTACAGGGATGTGCTTGTATTCGTGTACCGAAACTGCAATGTTGAAACTTCTAAAGTTTCGATATTATTTGAATGCCGGAGACAAGCACTGGATAATTTAGATGAAAGTTACATGCTCCCGGGAGACTATGTACCTGATGATTGGGATGAGGACATCAAATTCCTAGGAGATGGTCCTCCATGTTTGAATGAGAAGGTACTTGCAAAGTATTACAATGAGCTTGCCAAGTTGGATGAAGAAGATATGCTAGTAGGAGATTACAAATATTGGGATGGATTTAGGAAGTGGGGGTCTTATCCACTCGAGGAAGTCATTGAGGCCGACTTCTCATCGCCCGTAGCATTGGATTGCGAACCGATCATTCAATTCGAGGAGATATCAACGATTGTAGAAGAACCTGAAGAGAGTGCTGATTTAATCACAAATGACTTGAGTGAAGATGTAGAAATCATTGAAGATCATTCGGCCGACTTCAGTGATTGCAGAGAGTTTGATTTTGTGATTAACTCCAATGAGGAGGTGGAAATCTACAGTGTTGAGTTTGAATCGGGTGGAATGGATAGGTTTTATCATGTTGAAAAGGGCACTGATAAGTTTTGGCGATCGAATGAGGAGTGGATCCGAGCCAAAAGAATAAAAATGGGCAGAGCATCCAGAGCTTACTTGTTGGGCCCATAACATTTTGTATAGTCGAGCTAAGACTATAAAACAGCGCTTGTTGGGAGGCAACCCAACCTTTCTAACTTTTACGCTTGTTATTTACTTTTATGTCTTTACTTGCTTCTATTTAAAATGCTTTCATTTTTGTAGGTAATGCTTTTTGAAAGTCCAAAGTTGAATAGTTCCTCACGAGTCTGGAGCTGAATTGGAGTACAATGAGGTCTGTTGGCCCCGAGCTACTCAATTGCATTCCGAGTCCAGTTCATGCATTAGTTCTTCTTCACAATGGATTCAGGGAAGTTTCCTTTATTACTCTTTGCTTTATATGTTAATTTACACATTGAGGACAATGTGTGAATTAAGTTTGGGGGTATTGAGCCTTGCCGGCTATTGTGTACTTTAATTTGATGTTACAGCCTTGCCGGCTGCTTTTGAGCTTACATTGGTGATTATGATTGGTATGTTAGATAGCCTTGCCGGCTCAGGATTGCATGAGTTGAAATTGTTATTGATTCATGAGCTATGCATGCGCAAATCCAAATATGCTATTGGTGGCGAATTTTTTTCAAAAATGGCTTATTCATTGTGAGATCATACGTTACATTGAGCACATGGTCACGATTGATTATCATTTAGATGCGGAAATAAGTGTTAGATGTGAAAGTTTTGAATTGGTAGAACTTAGGTTGTGAGTTGTTTTGAAAAATTTTATCAACCTATACTCTTATTCTCTTTCACTTTACCATAGTCTGAGAAATTTTGGATCAGCTAGTTGGTTGTTTTCATTGAAAATGGTAGTAACTGAATAGTGTGAACACAAAAACTGGTGAGACTTTGAGCCTATGGACTGACATTTATTACAGTCTCATTTCTTTCATGTGTGATTATTCCATGATTGTGTTTCTCTAGAACTTGCGTTGATTCTCGTCTAGATCACATTGACACATGTATGCATGAATATGATTAAGGCCATCTTTGACTTACCACATTTACCAAATAGCTTACCTTGAAGTTAATCTGTCCTTTTGATAACCCCTTTGTGCCTTATTAGCTTTTTCTTTGGTTACCTACATTACAAGCTTTCATATATTGAAAAACAATATTCTTAACCAGCCTTCTAAGCTAGTGGAGTATTGTTAGACGTCAGAATGTTGGGTGGCGATAGAAAAGAAGTTTGGGGGTATCAATTGTTTTTGAGGTACTCTGTTTGGTGTAGTGGTTGAAAGATTGAAAAAGAAAGAAATGAAATGAAAGGAAAAGAAAAAGATGAAAAAAATGAGTGACAGGGAAAAGATGTGTTGAGGAGACTGATTTGTATGTCTATATGTATGATTCCTCCTGATATTCAAAAGAAAAAGGTGATTGAGTTGAATTGATGTTGATTGAGAAGTTATTGTTTTGGAGTGATAGGATTGTATACAGATCCTATCTCATTTGAGCTGAATTGAATATCTGTTACTCCGCTGATTTATTTGAGGCTTCTTAGTCACTTATCCATATATTTTCACACCTTTACCTTAAGCCACATATAAACCCTGTAAAGTCCTTATGATTTATGTAATGCATGTGATCTAAGTGGTGGCGATTGAGAAAATATGCAAGCTTATGGTAGAACATTTTCATTGGAATGATATTGAGAGAAACAATACCTGATCTTGTACACTTGAGAGTTTAGTGTTCATACTACATTATTCTATGAGGTTCTACTTGTTCAGTTACTCTATTTTCACTTGAAAATGCATGCTAGTTGATTATATTTTTGAGCTTTTAAAATAAAAGAGTGTTTGAGAGCAGCCTTAGATTTACACTTGGGGAATTGAAATGAATTAGCTATTTTAGTGTGAATCTTATGAGCGTGTAAGGATATATTTGACCACTGAGGGTCGGGTTGTGACCAATTTACATACTTCTCCATCTTGACAATCTTTTCTTAGTTTAGATGATGATTGAAAATGGCTATGCACACACACACTGATCTGACATTGGATAAGCTGTTAATATTTTTAATAGCATTATTTGGATGCATGGCTGTGAATTGGTATACAATTTTAAACTCTATTATATATCTGGCAAGTATCTAATATGTTAATTATTTTCACATTTGCATGATTATGTTAGAAGTAATCTTGCTCGAGACGAGCAAGAACTCAAGTTTGGGGGTGTGATAAGTGCGCTTTTGCACACTTATTAGACACTTTTTGGGATTTAACTGTGATAAAATTGAGTATATTTCTACCGATAATTGTGTACTTTTTATATTTATAGGCTAAAACCCTGAATTGGAATTGAAACGGAGCGAAAACGAGGAAAAGGGACTTAAATTGCACACTTTTGTGAAGTTGGGGACTAACTTGCAATTGACCAAAAGATGGAGGGCTTTGACTGCAATTTGGTAGGGGCTTAAATGAAAGAAAGTTCAAAGTATGAGGACCAAATTGTACTAAATCAAAGATGGGGGATGAAAACGCGCAAGGACGGAACGTTCAAGGACCTCAGCTGCAAATATGGAAAAGTCCATGCGACCGCATGTATTATAACCATGCGACCGCATGGACGTGAAATGCATATTTTGTTTCTTCCATGCGACCGCATGGAATTACACCATGCGGCCGCATAGAGATAAAATTCTAAGGCGGTCTATTTTTCTTTCCACGCGTTTTTGGTCAACTTTGGCAATATTTTGGACTTGTTTAATGGAGATATTTTGGGATATTTTGGGTTGTCTCACATTGCATTATATATCCCATATCTCTTCCATTTTCATGGTATGAGGAATTAGATTAGTTAGTTTAGCTTAAGGTTTCTCTCTAGTTTTTCTTTCTTTTTCATTTCCTTTTCTTTTCCTTTTAATTACTTGGTATTTTTGGAGATACAAATCAAGAGCAACAAGGAGATACCAAGAATTTGACAAAGATTTGGAGAAAATCGACCGAGCCTCATAAATAGGGTTTTATCTTTAAACTTCGATTTTTCCTAATTATTTTGTCATCTTTGTAATGGATTGTATAAATATTCTCCTTTGTTTACATTTATATAATATGGGCTAAGTGATTTTGTTGGGATTTGTGGTTTAAGTTTAACCTAGCTTTTAATTAATTTTCATATTTGCTCTTTAACATTAATTTGCTTATTTCATGTGTTTCTATTATTGAATATATTGCATTTTCATTTATGTGGCCAATAGATGATTATGTCTCGTGAATTATACATCGCTCGAGAGAGGATTGTATAATTTAGACCAAATGGTAGAAACCCTAGGTTTGTGTAGTGACCCTATGCTTGTGGAAGGGATAGAGATATACCCCAAGCCCTAGGTGACCCAATGAGCTATTTTCACAATTATTGAATGCGGTTGTTTGGTTTTCAAATCGACATAGAGATATAGTAGGTTTAACCAATCAATTAGGGTTAATTTCACTCGAGAGAGGTAATTAACTAAAATTGGAAGATCGGGTCTAACATAGTGAATGAGTAATTGGTTAATTGGCTTGTAGCGAAATTAGTTAGGTGACGGTTAAACGAAACCACGAATCCCAACCACGCGTTTCCTCTAAAATTACCAAGTGTTTATGTTTTATTAGTTTATAGATTTTGTAGTTATTTTCTTGAACCATATGTTTTTATTGTGTATTTGTGTTTCTTGTCGTTGTTAGAACTAAAATCGATTAGAGTACGTAATTTCAAAGTAACATTCCTCGTGGGATCGATATTCGGACTCAAAAAGTCCACTGTATTACTTGTTCACGATCCGTGCGCTTGTGGTACACTTTTCAGCGAACAGACACAAAGATATTTGCAAAATCAGTAATAGAATGATGATCATGGTAGTTTGAAAGGGGAGATAAAAGGTCATAGCCGAAATCCGAATAAGGTAAAACAACATGATATCACATAAACATAAAGAAAATGACATCAACAGAAAAAAACAAACCCCCTTTCCAGCAATCACCATGTGGACCTTTTCTTTGCTAAGATCAATGAATTAACAAAAAAATTCTTGTCCCCACAAACATAGGTACGTTTCCTATATTTTAATCAATGACAGAAAAGACTGAAGTTCAAATGGAAGCCACTCATAAAAGGCCATTTATTGCGAAACAGTGGCTAAGAGAATAAGAGAACTTTCTCTGAGTTCATATTTTTTCAACCATTCAATATTCGAATTTTGTTTAAACTATGTATTCAACGTGTTTGTCAAACTTTTGTTCAACCATTTGATATTCGAATTTTGGTTAAACTATGTATTCAAAATGTTCGTCACGGAAAATACACTTTTATTTTTCTCTATTAAACTTATAATAATATTGTGTGGTACCCAGGGCTGAGGGTTGCACCATATCTCCACCCTTGTTGGTACCATTGGTGCTTAGCACTACTTTAGGCAGAAGTGAGATCCGCGGCCTTTTTATCTAGTAATGAACGAAAATATTATCCTAATTTCATTAGACAATGAGGTGTGCTAATTAAGCACAAGTTATGCTACTTTAAATTAATACGTTCAAAATTTATATTCAGTACTAGGTGGTGAGTAGATTTAGATCAGCATTGTATTAAGAAATTCAAATGTTAAAAGTGGAAAAAGCAACAAAAAAGAGCTTAAGAGAAGGATAAGGTTGTACTGAATAAGTTCAGTTCCATCCAAAAGTGACCTTGTTTTCTTGCTGGTTGTTACTGTTTATATTATCTACAAATATCTGCTATTTATTGATTATTCTCCAATTTGAATTCTTTATCTTTTATTTCCCTATCAATGGCACCCAAGAGATTTGCATTGGATGGAACAAACAAAAACATCAGCAAGTATGAAAAAAATTGGTCAAAATAGCATCATCTCTTATCTGAGATTCTGTTCTTGTGGTGAAGCTTGATGGGAAACTAAAAAGATCATCTAAAGCTGTTTTCTTTCAATTAATTGAGGGCATCTTTGCAGAAAGATTTTCCATTGTGTTAATTTTCTCCTAGCGTAATGTGTACTTTATAGTATTTGACAGTACTAAAATATTGTTACGACACCAATATTGGATAGTAGTAAAATCTAGTTACGGCAGTGCACTGCGTACCGAACATGTTTTGCCAAATTTTCTCAAACCAAAAGAGAAAGACATCTAAATTTTTAATGGGAAAAGAGTCGAAGGAAGAATAATTTTTCTTGGCCAAGCAGAAAATTGAATAGGAGTGTCCACTAAAAATAGAAGAAAGGATTAGGAGACATATCAAGAAAACTAGTGAAGATCCAAATCAGAGATTTAGCCTTTTGGCAAACTGCAAACAGCTAAAAATCCAGACAGAAATAAAAATAAAAATTAGAACTTCGTGCTAAATCTAGAACACGAATGAAGCAAGAAATTCAAGAACCGAATCATGCTCGAGTAACTTGGAGCTAATATTGCTTTTTAACAAGCGATGTCAAGACAATAATAAGACATCAAGTAAAAGAATTAAGATCAGAAAAATGGACTTATTTCTCTGTATTTCTTGCTATGAATCTAAGCAGGCCTGCCTCTTTTGTGACCATTTGAATCTCCCTCAGATGAAGCATCCACAGACTTTGAGAAAGAAGTTGACAGATGACCATATAAATCAACTACTCTTCTGATATTGTTGTTGAGTTCTCTAATCAGTCCCACATTTCTGCTTAAATTGTCAGGAATCTTTGACTCATGATTCTGATTAATCTCATTGATTAGCACCCTATTCTGATCCAGTATATTCTGGACTTGAACAAAATTCTTCTGAAATGTCTGCACTACCTTCCCATCCAACTTTGTATCACCCTCCATTTCAAGCAATCAAATCAAAACCCGTGCTGCAAATAAAGTCCAAAGATTTACCGTTATTCACTCTCAATACGAGAGTTATGTCCATTTACGATACCAACAATTGGAACAAACGAAAGATATAAAAGAACGAGATGATGATTATAAGACAAAGGAACATAACAAGAAGAACAGCCCTAATCTCCTACCCTTAGTGAACACTAAAAACTTACCACTACTGATGTGGCGAGAGAACCTTAGATCAATGTCAACAAGAATAGACAATCTTATATATGGGATTCAATATCATGTTGGCTTTTAAGAAATATCAGAGAGAACCATAAGTAAGTTTCTTTTGCCAGTGGAAAGCTTTTAATCTGCTTGAGATCCTTTTCAACATGAAGAGGCAATCTTATGTATGGGATTCAATATAAATATTGGCTTTTAACGAATATCGGTCATTATATCTTCCCCTTTGTACGTACTAATGTATTAACAAAGGTACAGACAAAACATGATAAGATTTATGAATTGTTTAAAGACAAATTGTGACTAATAGACAAGTTCTGAACTTGATATCATGACCTTCTCACAGTGGGTACTTCTTTTCACACAAGGCGATCAAGTGAAAAAAATGTACTTCTTTCCATTTAAAATTTTGATTACATTATTATTATAGCCTCAATTATTATGGGGGTGTTGATGAAGTCTAAGAAAGCAGATCCAATTTCCATAAACAAAAAAAAAAGTTGCCTTTTCACAATGCACTCTGAAAAACCCAGAATTCAAAAGAAGATTCTCAAGACCTGAAAACAAAAACCAGTCAATGATGCAGTGCAGACTGGTATCACCATAACTCTTATAAGGCTATTATCACTCAAAAAGCAAAAAATATTCTTAAAATAATTAAGTAAAAATTCAAGTGGAATTATTGGAACAATTTACTCAGCATTCAAGAAGCAAAATTTGTTTTAACCACTTGTGGCAATACATGGGCTTCTGCATCGAATGCTGAAACAGCAGACAGTGAGCTGGGAATTCAGAGTTGGCGCCGTACACAGATAGATTGCAATTGCAGTGAAGGTTAAAATAGAATTCCCAGACTGGAAAATAAAAAGAAAAGAAGAAAAATAAACCCATAAATCAGAGATCTCAAATTTAGAAAAAGAAATTCAACTGTCGCTCCATACAAAATCCGGTACACAAAACATAACTAAATGTGAAGTTCAAAGAATCAATACTGGAGTTGTTGACAGATTCAAGACACCTAAAAACCTGGGAGCTCATAAAAAAAATTACAGTAAAAAACAAGAATATGTACTCTCTTCATGTGTATGTATGTACAGATAGTATATTTTGTTTGACGTACCTTAGAAAGCTGGGAACGTTATGGTGTGTGCTAGAGAGAGGACAGATATTGAAACAGTTTGAAAGATCGGTGACTGAGTCGAATCTTGTAAGAGAGAGAGAGAGAGAGAGAGAGAGATTTGACAGTCGAGCTTCGACCCACACATTTCACTATGTATTATATTTTATTTATTTTTCTCTTCTCTCCTATTAGCCCTGTTTGATTGCCACATTTTTCATTAAAAATGCCACATTCGAGAAAAATATTTTTCACTTTGATCATTTGATTGCAACGTGGAAAAAAAATATTTTTTAAGGTACAATCACTTTAAGCTTGTTTTCAACAAATTTCATAGAAAATATTTTTCTATAGTTTAGGTGAGTTTTTATTTTCCACCGAATTAAGGGTATGTTTGAGGGGGCGAAAAAAATATATTTAATGTAAAAATATAACCGGTTGACACTAGATTTGAACGCATGAGGTGAAAAATGGGGTAATAAAAAGCGGAAGAAAAGGGAAATAAATTTCAACCGGGTCACACCTTCAACTGAGTTGCACCCATTTGAATCCATTTTACGTCATACTAAGCAGCAATTCATTCTAGGGCAATTTTGGCGCTATTTTCAGACCACCACATGGAGAGTCTGATTGTATCTCTTCCTCTCCTGTGATTGAGATTTGGGAAATACCCATTTTTGGTGTCTTAAAGAGAAACCCGTCTGCATCTCTTTCTCTCCTGTGACTGAGATTTCGAAATACTCATTTTCAGTGGCTTGAAGTGCTTTCAAGAGACTGAGAATCATATCAAACTTTGGGTTTCTTCAAGAATCATAAGTAGTTGCATCTGTTGTACGACCTTTTTTTGTCTTAACACTTGAACATGAGGAATTACTGAAAATTTTCACTAATTTATTTATTTATAGTTTTTACACCATTCTCCGGCCACGTCGAAACAAGGGAAAAGCTAGAATCCAACATCTGGCTACATATCTACTGGACTTGACATCGTTTAGCCAGATGACTTGAAGTAAATGACATGGCAGGAATTTCATTGCACAAGAGTTACAACTCTGCAGTTGTTGAAGCATGTGGATTTGAGAATATGACTTCCATTGAAAAGAATTATCGAAACTATGTCGAAAAAGTTAGGCGATTAAGAATTGAACAAGGGGACACAGCAGCAGTACAATCATACTTCTCTAAAATGCAAGCACGGTGCTCGATCTTTTACTTTAGTATGGATTTGGATGATGATTTGCGTCTAAAGAATGTTTTCTAGACAAATAATAGGAGTAGGCAAGCATATAAGAAATTCGGTTATGTTGTCACGTTCGACACCATGTACCTCACTAATAAATATGATATGTCATTTGCCTCTTTTGTTGGAGTGAACCATCATCGACAGTCGACACTCCTTGAATGTGGTCTGGTTTCGAATGAGGATACAGAGACATTTGTGCGTCTGTTTCGAACATGGCTACAATGCTTGCACGGATAAGCTCCACATGAGATAATTACAGATCAAGACAGGGCTATGCAAAATGAAATCCAGAATGTATTCCTCAATAAAAGCATCGATGGTGTTTGTGGCACATATTGAAGAAGTTGGATACCATGTGGATAAGGGTTCAATATTTACTACTCTACACGATTTGGTCTATGATTGTCAATTTGCGGAAGAATTCAAAAATGGCTGGAGAGTGATGTTCGAAACGAAACGTTTAACTTGTACGATAATGAATGGTTGGTGGGTTTGTACGAGAACATGGAATGTTGGGTACCTTGCTATTTAAAAACCACATTTTGGGCAGGGATGTTAGCAACTCAACACAATGAGAGTATGAATGCATTCTTTGATGGTTATGTACATTCGAAGATGACATTACAATTTCAAAATTTAAGGAAGTTCGAGAGTAGTTCACATGTAAGGTTTATTGCGACCTCATATTTCTTTCGGAGGGATTATTGGGGAGCAACTTACGAGATACAAGAAGACGTAATACATGATGAGTGTTCTAAGAAAAAATCTTTTTTGTCTTATTTCAAATAGACAAATGTGAAATCACTTGCAAATGTCGCAATTTTGAGTTTTGTGGGATTATTTACAAACATACGATAGCATTATTGATCCGTAATGATGTCAAATCAGTTGCAGAAATGTCTATACTACAGAGATTGTGACGAGATGTCAGAATAGCCCACACGAGAGTAGTAGTAAACTATGATGGTTTGCTTAGTACCCGTGGACAATTGAGGTACGAAAAAATGTCACAACGTTTTGCTACATTGGCGGGCATGACTGCAGATGATGAAGTCAAATCCGATGCCATAATTGATTGGATCGACAGTCTATGTAAGCAGATGAGACATTGAAGTCAAGTAGTAATAGTAATGTCCTATCCCCGCATAATAGTCAGATATCATCCAACTGTGGAGCTTCACAGGATATTGTAATTTGTAACATAAAGGATCCAGAATGTATGAAAAGAAAATGTGACCCTAAGAAACTTCGGAAGAAGAACCCATTGGATCGAGTTCGAACAAAGTTATGGCAATGTGCACATTTTGGTATCCAAATGTTGTAAATTCATTATAGTTTTAATGTCTAATACCATTCTATGTTTTGCAAGCAACTACGAGTTCAACCAAAGGGAAGAAACCGAAGGTTTCCCAAGTAATATGGGAAATGTTACACCCATCATTCAGTCACCTCAACAATTACACATGTCGCTATCTTTCTCATATACACACCAACTTATGGTTAGCATTTGTGTATGATTTAATTTCAACGAAAATATATAATTTACTAATAATGTTATTTCACGTAGGGTGGCAACCAAATAAATCAATTCACACAACACTTGCAGTCCAAATGTTTCAACCCTCCATCGTCAACAAGTTTTATATTCAATATGCAAGGTAACGTAGTTGTAATATAGAACATAATGATTTGCAAATATTATTCATTAATACGTTCATTACTATGTAATAAACAACCTTAAGTGGAGTTTACATTTGAAGGTTTAGGTATAAGACACATGAATGATGCTGCTGGCAATGAAATACGACAGGTAGAAATGCATTTTCATGGAGGAAATACAAATGCACTTGCAGAAATTGGACTTTCTATAACATTATCAACCCCAACATATGAGCTCTAGGCACTTAGTTGTAGCAGTGTTACTCCTGATGGTTGTTTGGTATTGCTGGTTATGTATAATTTAGGCATCATAGCTGTTCCAAAGTGAGTGATTTTGATGGAGACAACGGTGATATTGTCATTGTATTTCTTTAGTAGTTGTTTTGTGCTTGTATACTAGATTTTGTATGAATAAATATAATTTTTAAACTTAATCTCTTTCAAAGCTCTGTGGTATGCTTCATTTATTGTATGGCTTGTCACTATTTACTTTGGATTTCATTGTTAGAATGAAACAGGAATTAAAGCATAAAGAAATAAACATCCAAATACATAAG
This sequence comes from Osmanthus fragrans, assembly GCA_019395295.1. Classification (NCBI taxonomy): domain Eukaryota; kingdom Viridiplantae; phylum Streptophyta; class Magnoliopsida; order Lamiales; family Oleaceae; genus Osmanthus; species Osmanthus fragrans. The sequence continues at coordinate 27,765,150 of CM033344.1, forward strand.
CAGAAGACGAACACGATTTTAAGAAATTCAAATCACTGAATCAAAATTCCAAGATCCTAGTATCCACATTACTCGAGATCAAGTTTACGAATCCATATATTTACATATTTGAAATTACAATTTGAGTCAAATGACAATGCTTCAGCTCAGGCCATTGAATTTAAATTCTTATCCCATTTAGTGACATGCTATCTTCCTTTGCGTATAGTCACATTCATAGCAATCTCCATGTCTTGTTCATCAGTTAATCGACATCGTGTTTCAAAAATGTAAGACAAATCTTGAGTACTAGTGACTGAACTTGATTCAGCACCCGTTTTCTCTTTCACCCACTCCCAATAACCACATTTCACGCTGCACTTATTGAATAGTTTACCTTTGTTGTCAGTGTTCTCCTCCACCTCGAAGCACTTCAAAAAGGCATGTTTGCACCATGGGTAGGGTCGTTTGTTCAGGCATTCTGCGGAAAAATGTCCCTTGAATCTACAACTATGACAGACTCCATAATTCTTTCTTTTCATTTTAAGTTGGGAATCAAACACCAAACAAAATGATAAGCACAATGAAACCAGAACGTATCAATTTCAGGTATTCCTCAATATTGTAACTCAGTCAATAAGAGCCATTCTCCAGCACTCCACAAAGAAATAAGAAAAAAATTGCTTGGTCGGAATGTGAATGTGCATGAACTTATCATCCATAACAAGAAATTTATCAAAGCTTTACTATTTAAACTAATCGAGATCATTATAAAGAACCGAGGTAGTATAGAAACAACTGAATATAACTTCCACTACCCCCTACAGGATCCCAAAAAATTTGAAAATTAAGAAAAGTAAAGAATTTATAAGAAATTAAGAATGTCAATTCCAAAAAGGGTTATTAGGAGAAAAAAAATGTTCAAATATGCTCAGAGCCAACAATTCTTTAGATCAAGCAAAGCAAATAAGCACGCAATAAGTTGGGAAAAAGGGTAAACAGCCCCTATCCCCTACGGGCTACTACAAATTTCACCAAAATCTCCTACAATTCCACCCTCAAAGCTATCTTTGTGACTGGATCTAGTTGATTTTCACTTAATATATATACATATATACATGAGTTTTTCTCCAAATCTGGTCGGAGAAGATGGGCGGTAGCGGCTATAAATCAACGAAAAGCGGCCAAATGTCTCAGGAATGGAAGATTGAGTATTTTGACAACATGGATTGTGCAGTTTCCGACGGTATCTCTATTGAGGAGTTGGAGAAGGTGTCAATTGGTGCCACATAGATGAGTCCATGATTTAGGGCAATATGAGATAAATTATTGATATGAAAAGGGTTATGATTTGGGGTGAAACGGGTATGGTGTTTAGGCCGAGTGTAAGTGAGTTTTTAAAATTTTGAATTTCAAACCCTATTTTCCACTTCGTACGGTCAAGTCGAGTGTCAACCACTATGTTCAAGTAGCATAATTGTTTGAAGATTCCCCTCTTTGACAAAAAAAAAAACTATTCTTAAATTTTTATTGATATTATCAATAATTTCATATTTTATTTATCCACTACAAAATTTGTACACACGATTGATGATCGGGGGTGGGTAGCACGAGCAACTCTACAACGACGAAGTCTTGATCTAGTCAATAAGTCCATTCTTGCGGTAGTTGCATTTACTCGTTCTCATTCTTGTTGGTCATTGGTAGGTTTTCGATCAATTGTACTTCTCTGTTAATATGTGAAGATTCATTTCCATGTAAATCTGTATCCACACTGTCACTATCAATCTATCATTCATAATTGACACTCTCTATTACCCAGTAATTTCAGTTTCATAACTTTATATTTGTAATAGATAAGTTGGGATGGACTGACTGTTGAGCTAGAAAGGTCTCTAATTGTAATTAACTTAGATCAATTAAGGAATGGGAAGATGATGTCATTTTTTGCACATCGATGTTTTACACTTTGACGTCTTCTACTTGCTAAGAAAGTGCAATAAATCAAGGTATTAAAAATATATTGAGAAACAAAAAACACCAGGATAACAGTAAGTTTGAGAAAGCAAATCTACTCATTGTTAATATAATTAAAATGTCGAAAGAGGAAAACTTACCATTTGAGTTTTGTAAAGAGTAGTGATTAGAACCAAGCAATCAAGTTCTTTCCCATATAAGAAATTCAACATCCAAAAATGAAATATTGGAATTCATAATACATTATTGGAAAATTTAATGGTAGAAAACAAAAACAATAAAGGTGTGTACTTCAAGTCATATAAATGAATTAAAAACAAACTAAAATCAAATGGATAAAAAAAAAGGGATCGCCAGATATATATTTTGCAATAAAAAATGATTATGACAATAAATAGAGTAAAATAACAAAGAAACATAAAGAGAAACTTAGGAGTGAGAAGAACGAAAAGAAGTTTGTTGAGAGAACATTGCGTCTAATAAAAATGCGTATCAAACTCTATCAAATGCGAGAAGTAATACTGAAAATGGTGGTAAGAAAAGTTCGATGAAATGTCAAGGTTTAGAATATTAAATTTACTTTTAAAAATTCTTCCTTCCAATTTTAAAATTGATTCTGCCTGTGATAAAAAAAAAAATCAACTGTAAATGACTAAACGTTAAAGAAAATGACTAAGACACAACAATTAATAAATGGATTTTAAGATATACATGACAACCATTTTCAATAATAATTAATATAATTCATGTGACAATAATAAAATTAACTCATATTGGAAATATTTGTTAGGCATCACATTATAAGGCCTCAAATATGAAATAACCTACGTGGCAAGCATGTGTGTGGTCTTACACTCTGCGTCAAAGTACCACAAAACAATTTGACCGAACCCTTAGAGTGACTAAACTAATATGTTTACAGAACCCCTTAGATTATACAAACCCCATTAGGAATAATCGAACTACGAGGGAGGCCAGGTCACGAATGAAGTTTGGCACGAAATCTTTTAGGCAATCTTTGGTATGTGACTGATATGACAATTCACTGTTGTCGCCACCATTTCCAGCCCATCAGGTCAAGTCTAAAACCGCAAGCTAGGCATTCTGGATGACAAAATGATATTAGCATTTAATGTTTATGATTGATTGATATCTCTGACAAGAGACACTAGTCGCACGGATGAGGCCACGTGCCTCTTTATCCAAATACTCATATTCACCTTTTTTCTACTATAAAAATTCATACTTTGCGCCATCACAAGATAATGCAAGTTTAGACTCTCAAACAATTATTTTACCATATCACTGTTTTATCTATCTCTTTCCTAAAGTTGACCCTTTTTTTTATCATAGGAGGCTCGCGTCTAAAACTCTCCCACGTTTATGTATTTATTCTCCCAACTGACTTGATCATTAGAGTGCGTGCGGAAAACTCTACAACGACCAGAGGAAGCCACATGTAGTTAATAGTTTGTCCAAGTGTGTAGGAATTAGGCTTGTGTGGACGTGGGAGACCTTCGAATCTGTTGACCACGTTGGAGGTACAAAATTTGAGGTCAAAAAATTAGCGCCGTCTGTGAAAAACCACACTTTAACCTCAAGCATCCTTGTGATGAAAGCCATCGGAAATGGAGTTATTCCACAGCCCAACCTTTAAAAAAAGGTCCTTATTTTTTAAGAAAAAATGGTTGGGGCACTAGAGAAGTGTTACTAGAAAGTATCTTCAAAAAGGATCTAAAAAATGCTTTCTTAAATCAATATATGTCCAACAAGGAAAGAGAGGCCCCTCTCGAAAGATTGCAGGATATGAAACAACAATCGGGCGAAACTTTGAAGAGCTACTTACCCGATTTATGGAAAAATAATTTATTGCAAGCAAGTCACCGATAGGAAAGCCCTTTCAGTTTTGAAAGGAAACCTCAATATAAACACCCTCTTCTGGAGAGATCTGTGAAATAAGAACCCCACCTCTTACGACGCCTTAATGAAAATGATGAGAAGTGAGATTGTCAATGAGAAACTGATTAACCATCGCAACTGAACTTCGATGGGACTTCTACCACCTTAAAGGCATCGATGAGGCCATGTTTCACTTGGTGACAATGAACCTAAGAAGAGCACACAATCGCCCCCACTTCAGGCCAAACATTATCGACTACCACCTTAAATGCAAGACCATCTTTGGCATACGAGGAAATTGGGTCAGATGCTTAAAGACCGCCTAACCGGCAAAGAGATAGGGATAGATGGAGGAACAACAAGCCTAGAAATAGGCCATATTGCACTTATAATTGAACTTATAGTCATGGCACAAATGACTGCATGTCTAGGCCACATCATACAAACTACAAACTCGTACACCAAAAGAAAGAATACTCGCCATGCTCAACAAAACGCACCACCTTCCAGGCATGATCAAGAGCCTTAGTGTGACGAGGCAAGGCAACATCCTAGGCAATAATCACCTAGAGACATGCATGATGAGGATAGAAATAGGCTTAGGAGTGGCTAAAGAAAAACAAGAGAGCCCCCTACAGATGTAGAAAATGCCCTTATTAGAGAAATTGATAGAATTATTATGGACCCATATGTTGTAAGAGAATTAAGAAATGCACAAAGGAATTATGCTAAAAAGGCTAAAGATCCTCTCATGACAAGCTAATTAGTCAATAGTACTCCCCGTGGGACTAGTGACACCCCACCAATAACGTTTACATAGGAAGATGTTGTTGGATTATATTACCCCCATTGTGATTGATGAGAACCACGTAGCAACGAACACTACGCAACCCCGCAACTAGATTGAAACCCCAAGAAAGCCCAAAGATAATTCCGGTTTAGAGATTCAACCAAGAATGTTGAATCAAGCAACCCAACAAGAACGACGCTTGATAGACCTCTTGATTACAAAACCCGTGATCTGCACTCGATGTTGAACGTCACAAGAAGATCTTGATAAGTTCGCGGTGTTCTAAGAAGAACAAGATGGAAAGCAATAATCTCACTTAATTGATAAATTGTCAAAGGTCCTTACAATAATGATAAATAAACTATTTATACTAATGCTAAAAACCCTATGAAATTCGTGCATAATCCCCAAACATGGTAAAACATCAATTAAAAATAGAATTTGAATTATACTAGGATTCTCGCCAAAAATAGAAAAAGTCGCTGAATTTTATAACCAAGCGATCGCTTGGTTATATTCAAAGCGGTCGCTTGGAAGACCCTTTTGACGCCCTGTGCCTTTCGGTTGGTAGCTGAGCGGCCGCTTGGTTTTTACTCTAAGCGGTCGCTTAGGCAATCCGGTTGAGCTCCTTCTTCGGTCACTTGTATCTTGTTGATCCAATTGGTTTCCGACCTCGACCCCAACATAAAATTTGTCTCTTTTTGCGTGTAGATCATGGCGTCGTCCATTGTTACTTGCACAAGTAGTCCCAATGCTTGATTTACCCTTTTTGCCCTTGATCGCATCATCGGACCTCCTTCGATAAGCAACGGGTCTCGGTCGGGGCTCGGCTTCCTTGGACTCGTTGCTTGGATCACATCATCCCCTCCCTCTTCAAAAGGATTCGACCTCGAATCTGTACCTACATCGTAAAGAGAGAGATCAGACACATTAAAAGTTGCCGAAACATTATACTCACCTGGAAGATCCAGTTTATATGCATTGTCGTTGACTCTCTCCAAGACCTGAAATGGACCATCCCCTCGAGGCTGCAACTTTGATTTCCTCAGCTCCGGGAATCGTTCCTTTCTGAAATGTACCCAGACCCAATCATCAGGTTCAAATATCACGCTTCTTCGACCCCTGTTTGCCTGAGATGCATAGTGTTTATTTTTCTTCTCAATTTGCAATCTTACCCTTTCATGAAGGGACTTTACCAACTCGGCCTTTCTTGTACCATCTAAGCTACCTCGTTCATTCACAGGTAAAGGTATTAAATTCAAAGGCGTTAGTGGGTTAAAACCATAAACAACTTCAAAGGGTGAAAGTGAAGTAGTAGAATGCGTGACCCTATTATATGCAAATTCTATGAAAGGTAAACACTCCTCCCAACTCTTCAAGTTCTTATGAACCATAGTGCGCAAAAGTTGAGTCATGGTCCTATTCACTACCTCGGTTTGGCCATCGGTCTGTGGGTGACAAGTTGTGGAATACATGAGCTTGGTGCCTAACTTACCCCATAGAACCCGCCAAAAATGACTGAGAAACTTAACATCCCGGTCTGACACTATAGTCCTAGGTACCCCATGTAAACGCACAACCTCCTTAAAGAATAAGTCCGCTATGTGAATGGCATCATCGGTTTTATGACATGCAATGAAGTGTGCCATTTTACTAAACCTATCTACCACCATAAAAATGGAATCACGACCCTTTTTTGTCCTAGGCAAACCCAACACAAAATCCATGGAAATATCAACCCAAGGTTGGCTAGGTGTAGGCAATGGTGTGTATAACCCTTGAGGTAAAACCTTAGATTTAGCCTGCTTACAAGTTATGCAACGACTACATATCCTTTCAACATCACTTTTCATCCTAGGCCAATAAAAATGTTCCCCTACCATATCTAAAGTTTTTGTTACTCCAAAATGACCCATCAATCCACCATTATGTGCTTCTCTAACTAACACTTCGCGCATCGAACAATTAGGGACACATAATCTATTTTCCCGAAATAAATATCCATCCTGCTTAAAAAATTTATCTATAGCTCCTTTACTACATGATGAATAAATATCTGAAAAATCTAAATCACTAGCATACAAGTCCTTCATATGTTCGAAACCAAGTAACTTAGAACCGAGAGAAGTTAATAGCGCATACCTTCGAGACAATGCATCGCCACCACGTTTTCCTTACCTTGCTTGTACCGGATGACATAAGGGAATGTCTCCACAAACTCCATCCATCTCGCGTGCCTTTTATTCAACTTACCTTGACCCCGCAAGTGCTTCAAGGATTCATGGTCCGTGTGTATCACGAACTCTTTAGGCCACAAGTAGTGCTGCCAAGTCTCCAAGGCTCGAACCAGTGAGTACAGCTCCTTGTCATATGTAGGATAATTGAGCGCTGCTCCACTTAGCTTTTCACTGAAGTAAGCTATAGGCCTCTTATCCTGCATTAAGACTGCTCCAATACCTATTCCTGATGCATCACACTCAATCTCGAAAGCTGTATCAAAATTAGGGAGTGCCAAAACTGGTGCCTTACACAACCTATCCTTAATTGTGTTGAATGCATGCTCTTGTTCATCACCCCAATGAAAACCCACACTCTTTTTAACAATCTCAGTGAGTGGTGTGGTGATTGTGCTAAAATCTTTTACAAAACGCCTATAGAAGCTAGCCAAACCATGGAAACTCCTAACTTTAGTTATGCTTTTAGGTATTGGTCATTCTTTAATAGCCTTTATTTTCTCCTCATCTACCTCAACCCCATTAGCACCCACCACAAATCCTAGAAAAACAACATTTTCCATGCAAAATGTACACTTTTTAAAATTACCATAAAGTTGTTCCTTCTTTAGGACCACAAGTACACTCCTAAGATGTTCTACATGCTCATTTAGGTCCTTGCTATAGATCAGGATGTCATCAAAATACACAACAACAAACTTACCTATAAAAGCGCGTAAAACATGATTCATCAATCGCATGAAGGTGCTCGGTGCATTAGTGAGTCCAAAGGGCATTACTAACCACTCATACAAGCCATATTTAGTTTTAAATGCAGTATTCCACTCATCACCTTCCCTCATTCGAATTTGGTGGTATCCACTTTTAAGATCAATTTTACTAAACATGCAAGCACCATATAATTCATCCAACATGTCATCTAACCTAGGGATAGGGTGACGATACTTTACCGTTATGTTATTGATGGCTCTGCAGTCCACACACATCCTCCATGTTCCATCCTTCTTAGGCACAAGTAGCACTGGAACAGCACAGGGGCTCATACTCTTTACTCATCAACTCCTCCACTTGCTTTTGCAACTCCTTTGTCTCCTCGGGATTACTTCGATAAGCGGGTCGGTTTGGAATCACAGCTCCAGGAACAAAGTCAATCTGGTGCTCAATGCCTCGAATGGGTGGTAGCCCACTGGGCATGTCCTCCGGGAAGACATCGTTAAATTCCTGCAACAAAGATGTAGCTAAACTGGAGAGGGGTGGGTTAGACTCCTCAAGATTGAGGCAGGGCTCCTTATAGACTATCAAAATTACTTGCCTTTTATCCTCTACCACTTTTCTCAACTCACTCCCTTTTGCAAAGAAGTTAGCTTTCGGCTTTTCTCTATTCTCAGACACCTCCCTTTCTTTTCTCTCATATGACTCCACTCCCTTTTTCCCACTACTAGCCACCTCACTATCTTCTCTCACCTTCTCCAACTTTTTCACTCTCTCGTCTTCCGCAGTTTTCAACTTAATTTGGTCTTCATACACTTGTGTCGGTGTTAATGGCGCAAGGGTAATGGACCTCCCGTCCTTGCTAAAACTATACCGATTCTTGTACCCATCATGACTAACTTTCCTATCATATTGCCATGGCCTACCCAATAAAATATGCCCCGCATGCATAGGTACCACATCACACATAATTTCATCCCGATAGCTACCAATTGAAAAATTAATCAACACCCTCTTATTCACCTTAATATCCCCACAATCATTTAACAATTGTAACCTATAGGGTCTAGGGTGTCTTAATAGTGTCAATCCCAATTTTTCCACAAGGGTGGTGCTAGCTACGTTAGTACAACTACCTCCATCAATTATTACACTACATACCTTATTGTTGACGTGACATCGTGTATGAAAAATATTTTCTCGTTGTTGTTCCAAGTCATCTGTTTTGATTTGAGTGTTGAGGGCTCGTCTTGTAATTAGTAGTTCTCCTCCAACCCCAAACTCCACCTTGTCTCCATGATCACTAACGTCCTCCAATTCAGGCATGTCTTCAAACTCATCTTCGCCTTCAGTCTCCACCTCTCCATTGCGCAAGATCATCGTCCGTTTGTTTGGGCACTGAGAAGAGATGTGCCCTTTTCCCAAGCACTTGAAGCACTGAATATCCCGATTTCTGGCTGGCTGTGAATCTGATTTTGGTACGGCCCTACTAGCACTCTCATCTTTCCCCTTCGACACGGCACCATCTCCCCTGTTATCCCACCTCGGTTTCCAATTTGGATTAGAACCCGAAGTGCCCAACGGTTGTCTAGTTGTTCCTTTCCTTTTCAACTGTTTTTTCACCTTCATGGCTACATGCAACATATCCTCAATCTCCACATAATGCTGCAATTCCACAGTGTTAGCGATTTCCCTATTCATGCCATTCAAGAAACGAGCCATGGTGGCTTCCCGATCCTCCTCCACATTCGCCCTGATCATCAAAATTTCCATCTCCTTATGATAATCCTCAACACTTTTCGACCCCTGATACAATCCTTGCAATCGTTGATGCAACTCCCTATAATAGTGGCTAGGCACGAATCTCTTCCGCATGATAAGTTTCAACTCATCCCAAGTGTTAACCATTTGCTCCCGATTCCTCCGCCTAGATGTAATCACTTGGTCCCACCATGTTATGGCATAGTCAACAAACTCAAGAATTTCCATTTTCACCTTCTTTTCCTCCGAATAATTGTGGCATTCAAATATCAATTCTACCTTTTTCTTCCACTCTAAATAAGCCTCCGGATCACTCCTTCCCTTAAACGGGGGGATTGACATCCTAATACTACTCATGTTCTCATCGACATCATCTCCAAAGTTGTTTCTACCCCTTCGTTCAAACCTACCCCCTTTGTTTCTCACTCTACCCATTTCACCTACTAAAGACGCATCCTCTTCCCAATCACTACCATATTCATAGTCATCATGCCACTCTCTCCTAGACTCTCTCCTACCCGGTCTCCTTGCATTTGAGTGTCCCCTATGACTATTCGCTCCCGACGCTTCTAGCCTACCAAGCCTGTCAGTCACATCCCCAAGCACCCTCTCAAGCCTCCTTATTGCATCATCTCCCATGTAGTTCTGATTCGGCTGTTTGATGGAATTCGAACCTTCTCTATCTGACATCCTAATACTTAAGAGTTGTAACCTCACAAAATGTCACTCGTGTATCACTCAAATTTGGCTTTTACCCTCTATTAATCTCACCACTCTTGCCTTTTACCACTCAATGCTTTCGCTCAAGGATCTTCAAAGAACAAGGTGAACTCAAACAGATGTATCCCGTGTATCTAACCGAGTGTGATCACGAATTTGATAGAAAAAAAAAAGAAAAAGATGAAGAAAGACTCACAAGGACCAATTATATGAATTTGGAACAAGAAACTCAAGAAGTAACAAGTGTAAGATTCGAATTGAAGTTTGTTTATATTTTTTTTTTTTTTTTTTTTTGACTCAAAAGTTAAATTCAAGAATGCTGGAAATTCCCGTAACAATAATAAATAATTTTTTTTTTTTTTTTTTTTTTTTACTCTTGGAAATTTGAGTAGAAAACTAGTAAAACAAACGAGACTTAGTTCGGACCTATAAATAATCCAGAAACAACTTTTGAATTTTTGTTTTGGTTTTTTTTTGGATCAAAGACTCAAAAACTTTTACTGGATACAAGAACACGAAGAACAAAGAGAGAAAAGAAATACAAGACTCAAGCAACAAAAGATATAACCTTAATTATTTTGGAGCCTTGCTCTGATACCAACTGATGAGAACCACGTAGCAACGAACACTACGCAACCCCGCAACTAGATTGAAACCCCAAGAAAGCCCAAAGATAATTCCGGTTTAGAGATTCAACCAAGAATGTTGAATCAAGCAACCCAACAAGAACGACGCTTGATAGACCTCTTGATTACAAAACCCGTGATCTGCACTCGATGTTGAACGTCACAAGAAGATCTTAATAAGTTCGCGGTGTTCTAAGAAGAACAAGATGGAAAGCAATAATCTCACTTAATTGATAAATTGTCAAAGGTCCTTACAATAATGATAAATAAACTATTTATACTAATGCTAAAAACCCTATGAAATTCGTGCATAATCCCCAAACATGGTAAAACATCAATTAAAAATAGAATTTGAATTATACTAGGATTCTCGCCAAAAATAGAAAAAGTCGCTGAATTTTATAACCAAGCGATCGCTTGGTTATATTCCAAGCGGTCGCTTGGAAGACCCTTTTGACGCCCTGTGCCTTTCGGTTGGTAACTGAGCGGCCGCTTGGTTTTTACTCTAAGCGGTCGCTTAGGCAATCCGGTTGAGCTCCTTCTTCGGTCACTTGTATCTTGTTGATCCAATTGGTTTCCGACCTCGACCCCAACATGAAACTTGTCTCTTTTTGCGTGTAGATCATGGCGTCGTCCATTGTTACTTGCACAAGTAGTCCCAATGCTTGATTTACCCTTTTTGCCCTTGATCGCGTCATCGGACCTCCTTCGATAAGCAACGGGTCTCGGTCGGGGCTCGGCTTCCTTGGACTCGTTGCTTGGATCACATCAGTGATGCTCTGGTAGTAAGAGCTATTGTGGCAAGAAATAGCCTAAAGTATATGCTGCTGGATAACGGGAGCTCCGTCAACATCTTATTTGAAGCCACTTATGAATAAATCCTAATAGATCATGAGCTCACCCTCATGACCGTCCCCATATACGGCTTCACTGATGAAAGCATCGTCCCTAGAGGAAAGATCACCCTAGTCGTAGAGATGAGAACGTCACTTCATGGAATTCCTCATCGTGGACTACAGCTCAGCTTATCATAGCGTGCTAGAACGACCTATATTAAATGAACTTTGGGCAATTACCTTCATCCACCACTTATGCATGAAATTTTCCACTGATCAAGGCGTCGCTACTATTAGAAGAGATTAAATGGGTTCAAGAGAGTACTACTTTAACTCCTTGAGGAAGTTCGTACCTCGAAGCATAAACATTGTATTAGTTGACACTGAAATGGTCGACGTAGCTGTAGAAGGTCCGACCCCTAAACAAGGGGATGATGCTGAGATGGTAGAGGCCTTTACAGAAGGAACGATCCCTGAAGAAAGAATTATGGATACAGGACTAGATCTTCAAATCATAGAATCGAATTTTCAGACAACCCCGGTAGAGGAGCTGGAATTTTTTCCCATAGACCTACGAGATCCCACGAAGATGTTCCGAGTGGGAAAACAGTTGAATTTAGAGGACGAGCAAAGGCTCGAGAATTTTTCACTCAAAAACTTAGATATATTCACTTGAAGGCAAGAAGACATGGTGGGCATCGACCCTAAGTTGAGCTGTTACCACCTCAATATTGGCCTTAAATTCACCCCTCACAGGCAAGAGGATGGCCCTAAACCTCAATTAACCCAGAAAGATATGGTACCTTAAAGAAACAAATGCAAAAATTAAAATCCAATTAGTTCATCAGGGCAGCCATCTATCTGAAGTAGATATCTAACTCGATGTTATGAAGAAGCACAATGGCAAATGGAGGGTCTGCATAGACTTCTCCAACCTCAACAAGCATGTCCCAAAGACAGTTTTCCACTTCTAAGGATCGACCAACTTGTAGACTCTATAGCGAGGCATGAGCTATTGAGCTTTATAGATACTTATTCAAGGTATAACTAGATTCTCGTGTACCCATCTGACGAGGAAAGTACCTCATTCATCATATATAGAAGACTTTATTGCTATAAACGTCACGCCTTTTGGCCTTAAAAATGTCGAGTCAATCTATCAAATGCTCATTAACAGAATGTTTGTTGATCTCATTGGTAAGACAATGAAGGTTTATGTAGACGAACTGTTGGTAAAAAGCCCCAAAACTGCAGACCATGTTGAACACTCTGGAGCTGCTCTCAAAATTCTGAGAAAAGTATATGATGAGGCTTAACCAACTGAAATGTGCTTTTGGCATAGCCTTTGGAAATTTTTTAGGCTATATGGTTAATCAGCGAGGCATAAAGGCTAACCGAAAAAAGATCAATGCTTTATTAGACATAAGATCCCTTGCAAGCCCAAGAAAGTGTAAAGTCTAGCAAATCGTCTTACAGCATTGAGCCGATTCATTTCAAAACACAAGGAAGGAAAATCATTATTGTTGTACCTAAACATTTTTTGCAAAAGGTATGAGCTCAGTAATCGTGAGGAAAGAAGTTGGTATACAACTACCTATTTACTATGTAAGCAAGACCGTCTTATCAGCAAAAAGCCCCTATACCGACATGGAGAAGCTCGCCTTTTCTTTAGCAACTGCTTCCAGAAAGTTAAGGCACTATTTTCAGACCCATGGTATACAAGTGCTTTCCACTCAAGGAAATGCTTCAAAAACCCAATACCTCAGGAAAATTGATGAAATGGACTATAGAACTAAGCGAGTTCGACATTATGTACAAGCTATGAACTTCTGTAAGGGGTAGGCATTTGTAGATTTCATAGCATATTTCACCCATGCTCTAGATGTCGAAATGGAAATGGAACCAATAGACCTTCCAGCCTAGAACCTATTTTTAGATAGTTCTTCTAGTGAGACAGGTTCGGGGGCTAGAGTGGTACTAGCAAGCCCGGAGGGACACAAGCTCAACCGTACAATAAGATTTAGTTTTAAGGCCTCCAACAATGCAGCTGAATACGAGGCATTGCTAATAGGCCTCAGGCTATCCAAATAAATGCAAGTAAAGAAATTGATGGTTAACAGTGACTCACAATTAGTGGTGAGTCAAGTTAATAGCAAATTTACTACAAGAGATAAAAGCATGGTTGTATACCTCAAGAAGGTTATGACTTCCTCTCCTCCTTTGAAAAGTTTGAGTTGACCAAAATCCCACAAATTAAGAACATTCATGTTGATCCTTTATCAAAGATAGCCAGTAGTAAGGATTTGGAGCTGCTCAAGGTAGTGCCGATTGAGCACCTCACCAGATAGGCCCTTCGGTTTGTAAGAAGATGCGACAAGTGTCAACGTTTCTCCACCATCTAATGACAGCCCTCTCAGGAACTAACTATTGTATCCAGTTTGTGGCCTTTCGCTAAATGGTAAGTTGACCTCATAGGCCCTTTACCTAAAGGGAAAGAAAATTCTAGCCGGACCATTATCACCATTGATTACTTCACTAAACAAGTCAAGGCTGAACCACTAGGAAAAATCACTAAGGCCAATACTTCCAAGTTTATTTGGAAGAATATCAGCTGTCGGTTCAAAATTTCCTATTCGCTTGTATCAGACAATGGAAGGCAATTCGCCAAAAAAAAGTTAAGGACTTGTGTAAAGAGCTGGGAATCAAGAAACACTTTTCTTTTCCATATTACCCCAAGCAAATGGCAAAGTGGAGGCAGTCGATAAAATCATCAAGCACACCCTAAAAAGAAGTTTGATGCGTCAAAAGGGTTTGGGTGGATGAGCTGCCCTAGGTACTATGCACAATTCAACCACGAGCCGTATTGTAACAAGAGAATCCCCAATCTCTATGACCTACGGTGTTGAAGCCATGAGTCCAATTGAGGTAGAACTAACTTCACATCGTCGCATACACTTCAGCAAGATATCAAATGATGAACTAAGGAGGTGTGAATTGAATTTTCTTGAAAAAAATGAGAGACGACTCCCAAATGAAGCTCACTTCATACCAACAAAAATTAGCTCGGTAATGCAATGCCAAGTCACAGATAAGTCATTTCAAATGGGAGACCTTGTGTTAAGAAAGGTTTTCCTCTCTTCCAAAGAGTCCGGCGTGAAAACGTTGCGTCCCAATTGAGATGGCCCCTACCATATATTTGAGGAGATAAAGCTTGATACCAACAAAATCGAAAGTCTAGAAAGAAAGACATAACCCTGCCCCTAGAATGTCGAGCATTTGAGGATATGCTACTAGTAGGCTTTTCTTGTATATCATGCTTGGACAGTCCTTCTCAACTCTATGTAAATATGTTGTCAATAAAAATCTTTTTTTTAACATTTGGAAATGCATTTTTAACTAGCAGAATCCCTCTATGGATGGTCTAAACATCATTGAAGAAGTCTTTGTATGGGAAGAGTAACCCCCTTGCAAAGAGCATCATCCACCTTGGAAAGGAAAGGTATGAAGCACCTTCTTATGGGCCGACCTTGATACCTACGATACGAACCCCTTCCATGGATGTTCCAAACATCATAGAATAAGTCTTTGCATAGAAGAACAACCCCCTTGAAGAAATATCATTCACCTCAGAAGGAAAGATACGAAGTATCTTTTACAGTCCACCTTGAAACCTACAACGGAAACCCATTCCATGGGTTGTCCAAACATCATGGAAGAAGTCTTTTCACGGAAGATCAACCCTCTTATAAAGAACGTCATCCACCTCAGAAGAAAAGGTACAAAGCACATTTACAAGCCGATCTCATAACCTACGAGATGGATCTCTTTACGTAAATGGATAATAAATAACTTTATGAAATTGTCATTAGCATGCAAAGCCATATTAATATTGTAACGCCCCGAGTTTCACGGACCCGGAACGCTATGTCATCATCTCTTTGCCCTAACTTAACTGAAAAGTTTAGCGGAATAACTAACTTTTAAAAACATCACATTTAAAATTTGTGAACTTAACGGCAATAAATCTCATTTGAATTAATTTAAAGAAAATTGATTAAAACTTTGAACTCAAGTTTGAAATAGCGGAAACGACAACGTAAGTTCATAACGTTCGGATGAGTGAAATTTAAAAGTAAAATAAAAACAGTTAACTACTTTTATTCGTTCATATCACCACTGCCCATCAGATTCGGCCGTCTCCAAAATCTGCAATATGGTTAAAATAGTGGAATGAGCATTTCGAAGAAATACTCAGTAGACTCATCACCAGTAATTAATTTACAGAATAATTGAACACATAACTATGCAATTTAATACAGTGATATT
Source organism: Osmanthus fragrans (assembly GCA_019395295.1). Taxonomy (NCBI): domain Eukaryota; kingdom Viridiplantae; phylum Streptophyta; class Magnoliopsida; order Lamiales; family Oleaceae; genus Osmanthus; species Osmanthus fragrans. The sequence goes on from CM033344.1 coordinate 27,781,009, forward strand.
CTCCTGGGTTTATTTTTTTTTGAAAAATCATAGGCTCTTTAAAATCATAGGGTGTGGGTAGTCTGTCTAATGCATTTTTTTTGAAACACCATCTTATCTCATAAGAGATTCTCTTTCTTCTCATGCAATTAAGCATATAAGTTACGACAAGTATAACAACATAATTTATCTCATAAGAGATTCTCATCTTATGCATTAAAGCATATAAATCACATAAAATCACATAATACATGCAATTATAATTTAAACTAATTAATGGGGGCGAGTCTACCTCAATTTATCTCGAGTCGTAAAAAGTGGAGCGGGAAGAAATCTCAAACTCTATCGTCCGTACGTTTCGTCTAGCCAAAAATAAAAAATAAACTTTGAATTAGTGTTTCAAAATTTTTAAAGATTAAAACGATAAAAATAAAGTTTAAGGACTTAATTGGAATTTATTAAAACTGAAAATAAAAGTTTAAGGGCTAGAATTGAACTTTTCTAAGAGAGGGACTAAATTGAAATTTATTAAAACTGAAAATAGGAATTTAGGGACTGAAATAGATTTTTTTCGAAATCTGTGGGCTGATTTATTTTAAAACATAAATTTTGGGGCTGTTCTTCTTTAAAACCGAACTTTGGGGTTGAAAATAAATAACTTTTAAAACTTGGGGGACTAAAATAACTTAACTTCTAAACTTGGGGCTAAAATTGAAATTTCCAAAAATCAAATTATCAAAATCTCTCAACTCTCTCTCTCTCGCGTAAATTGGGGCAGACGGAGGGGAGAGGCGACGGTGAAGGGGACGAAGCCCCTTCCCTCGATTCCAGCCGGAGTCGCGTGGAGGCACCGGTGGTGTGGGGGTGACTGGGAGATGATTTTTGGCGACGGGTCGAAGAGTAATAGAGCTAACCGAGGCTTGGAGTTCGGTTTTTCTCGAGTTTTCCGATGGTGAACCGGCTAGAAAGTGGGTCAGATCAAGGTAAGTTTATGGGTTTCCTTATTTCTGGGTTTTGATTTTGATTTTGATTTTGGGTTGATTTCTGGGGGTTGATTTTTGGGTTGAAGGGGCTGTCGATGGGTGGTGGCTGCAGGGTGGAGCCTGTAGGTTGAAGGTGGTTCTGGGTTTTTGACTGTGGGGCATTGGTGGTGTTGATGCTAGAAATCAATTTTCTAGCATCAAACTTCCACGTGAGCCTCAACTGGGGTGAGGGATGAAACCTTGTGGCGGCGGTTTGGCCTTGCAGAGGTGGTGTTGATGCTAGAAATTGGTTTTCTAGCATCACACGTGAATGGACTGGGGATTTACTGCGTGGAGGAGAGGAATTATGGAGGTTTTTCTTACCCTATGGTGTTTGCTGCGTGAGTGAGGTTGAGGGGGGGAGATGGGGGTATATAAACAGTAGAAATAATCTAGGGCACAAATCCCTAAACTGTAAACGGACAAGAAGTTGGGCCGGAAGAATTGTCGAATTGGACTTAACGAATTTGGGCTAAGATGAACCTAATTGGACTAATGAAAATATCGGACCCGAAAAATATCGTATTTAATTTCGGATTTAAAACGATAAGGAATTTAATAAATAAAAATATTTGAAACTGGATTCGATTCCAATAAATTTAAATTAATTTAACAACGGCTAGACGAACGTGCTTTTACTTTTAAAACTCGGGTTTAAGGTTTAGCGACACGTTTTTCAAGAAACATAAATAAAAATTCTCAATCGCTACAAATATGAACCTCGATGACCCTCACAAACAAACTACTCCAAGCACACAGTCACTCTTGAAAAGGTGAGACCGTACGATAATATCTAACCCCTTACACTTAGAATATTCATTTTGAATTAAAAATGGCAAGCCCGTACGAATATTATATTGAAAGACAACCCAATTTTAGTATAAGTTTATGCTCAAATCTATTAGCAAAATCATTGATTCAGCAAATTACTATGAAACCGTCCAGAGTCGTCATGCCATTTTGATCTAAAAAACGAGCATATACGTCTGTTTCTTAAGGATTAAAATTATTAAGTCAACTATGGCTTAATTGTTGAAATCGGGTCAGTCGATATGTGTCATTCGTCGAGACTCCAACACTTGTATTAATTTAGGAAAAATGAAACAACCAAATAAGAAAACCTCTTTATATACATGAAGCAAACTGAATTTGCCTTTCAAATTATATTCTCAAAGTTGATTAATTGTACAATGAAAAGAATGTTTCATATTTATATGAAATCATAAAAAAAATCTAACCTAAATAGAATTAAAATCCTAAGATTACAAAAGATAGAGTTTTAATACAATTAGGAAATTCGCAAATTTTGGAAAATTTTGCCCTATTTTTGTACTATGCGGCCACATAGAATAATTCTATGTGGTTGCATAGAAGACTTCAAATCCCAGATTGAAATTATTATCAATGCATATGCGATCGTATCCCTATTAACACTATGCGGTCATATAATGTGATGGTTGGACTCCATCTTCAGCTACTTGAATCAAGTTATTCCAAATTGTTTCCTAACTCGATTACAACACGAAACTTGTTCCTTTGCTCGTCAAGATTATTGTTTCATCCATTGTAGTTTGCACAAGTAGATTCATCACTTCTTTGACCCTCTTTGCTCACGACCGAGTCATAGGACCTTCTTCCACGATCAACAAATCTTTGCCCGGACTTGTATTTGTTGTTTAGATCACATCAGTTTGTCATGAACATAGAAAGTAGACTTGCTACAAATATCATATTTGGCCTTGTCGCAATCAATTATAACAAGCTTCCCACAAAGCTTCTATATTCTCTCTTTGTAGGTTGGTCTCCATCTTCTTTTGACAAAGTGTTGGTAGCCAATGGAGTGTACACTAGTTTGCAATTCTGCATATTAAACTTCTTCAAAATATCAAAAACATAATTTTGTTGTGAAATGAAAATTTCATCAATGTTTTGCTCAATTTCAATAGCAAGAAAATACTTCATTCTTCTTAGATTTGTCACTGCAAATTTTTTCTCTAGTTCATGAACAAATGAGTCAATTTGCTCCAGATTACTTCCTATAATAAGTAAATTATTAACATATAATGAAACGATCAAAATATGAGAGTAGTTGTCTGTTCTAGTATAAAGTGTATGTGTTTCACTCATTTTGATTTTTTTTTCCACGTAGATATCCATCAATTCTACTGTACCAAGCTCTTGGAGCCTACTTCAATCCATCTTTTTCAACTTGCACACATATTATAGTTATCAAGATCGCTATAATATCTTGCATAGATGAATCCTTCAAACTTCTTTCAAAGTTTAACATATAAATTTTCAAACATGTGAATCCTAAAAGAAATGGTTTTCATCATTATTTTCAAAGTTGTAATTTCGTTAATATTGGATTTATACACACCGTACTCTTTATAAATATAATTGTCTTAACTGTCTTTCTCTTAACTTATTTCTAGATGACAACCAACAAATCATTCATCTACCTTAGGTGTAAACGATTCCTTCGACCTACGATTTTAGAATCTTAATGTAAATTGAAAAACTCTATATTTGCAATCAAGTGTGATGCCACTTGCAATCCTACAAGATTTGCTAATTCTCCACAGAAATTGCATCATTTTATCATTTATGGATCACAAAATTGTCTATCTGAATCATGATTTCAACAACATTGCTTTTCACTACAAATTTTTAAATTTTGGGAAAAGAAATCAATAAGACAACACTTATCAAAACACATTTTCAAAACATCTTATGATAAAGAAACTTGTGAGCACATAAACAAACGTGTGTCAACTTTTGACAATCTCATGCCCATCTTGTACAGATTACATTTATTGCAAAGAAACTAAAACAAAAAAGTTATTATAATGGCCACGCACATCAAAAAACAACAAAAAAATTATGTAGGATTTGCTTACAAATAGAATATACATAGAACACACTTTTTTTGAGTTGAGGGAATCTGTCATAATTTTACAGAAGTATTAGGTCAAACAAGTTCATCGCATGTTCAGTATGAAAATTGTTATAATAAAGATGAAAATAAGATTGCAATAGGAAAATAAAAAATGCAAACATAAGAACACAAAGATTTATCTGCAAACTTAAGATGAGAAAAACCACAGGTAGAAGAGAGAATCCACTATATGAAGAGAATTATAATGAATATCACTTTCAATATATTTTCTAAGTTGTATAAAGTAAATAATTTTGTTGAGCATATATAGGACCCAAAGAAATATGATTTAGATGAAAGATGATCAAAAACCACGTAAAAAAGGAAACAATATTTCCCCAGATAACCTGGTCACTCGAGCACCAGGCAGGCGGCAAGCGAGCAATGGTGATGGGGCCTCCAATAGCGCCTAAGCACTAAGTTACGGGTCCAAAATCCAATTTTCTCCTTTTCTTAGGGTCTAGGTACCTCGTTTGGGCACCCAATCGCCCAGTCCATGTCCCAAACTACACTTAGCTATATTTTCACCTCTTCAACACCTCTTTCATCCAATCGCCAATACACGACAGAATTTAAGTCACACTTCAACAAATCTCCACCTTGATACATCCACTCTTCATGTAGCACATCTCCACTTCTTCCACACAAGTCCCTCTGGGCTAATTCAACCATGAATATCAACCATGTCCAAACAATGCTCAAACTTGACTACGGAGAGTGCCTTTGTTCACGTATCAGTAGAATTCTCCTTAGTGTCAACCTTGTTCACCACAATATCAACAGAAACAATCACATCACGTATAAAGTGATACCGCACATCAATTTGCTTAATCCTCTCTTAACACATCTAATACTTTATGAGAAAAATAAAACTCTGGACTGTCACAAAAGATTGTGTACATCTACGGATCTTCACTGATTTCACCAAATAATCCCCTCAACCAAATAACTTCCTTACATACCTCTATAATAGCCATATACTCTGCCTCAGTAGTAGATAATACCACTATATTCTACAATGTAGCCTTCAAACTGATAGTAAATCCACCAATAATAAAACATACCCTACAAGTGATCTCCTTTTATCAAGATTTCCAGCAAAATTTAAATCTACATACCTAATAACTCCATCTGAATCACTCCCAAAATGCAAACAAGCACTAGTAGAGCCACGCAAGTATATGAAAATTCACTGCAGTGTTTTCTAATGTTCATTCCCATGTATTTGCTGACTGCACTGACTGCGTAAGCTAAATCTGGACGAGTACAAACCATAGCATACATAAGGGGTCCAACTGCACTCGAATAAGGAACCAATGACTAGTAATGAATGTCTTCATCTGAATGTGGACACAAAGTAGATAACAGCTTAAAGTAGACAGCCAAATGAGTACTAACAGCCTGTACATTCAGAATATTAACAGGTAAAAGACTTTCTCAATATATCATTTCTGACTCAAGTACAATCTACCAACTTTTCTATCCCTCATGTCGAACTCTTCACTATGCTAAGCTTTCACTTTCTTTAAGTGTGCTTTATCCTTGGCAATTGTTAACATATCATCAACATACAGTAGTAGATGTATGAAAGACAGATTATCACTCTCCTAAAATACACGCAACTACCATAACGACTTCTTTTGAAGTCATGAGAAGTCTTGAATGAATCAAACATTTTATACCATTGTCTCCATGACTGCTTCATGTCATAAAGAGACTTCTTCAACGAACATACATAGCCCCTCTTTTATGAGACTATAAAATTCTCTGATTGTTACATATAAATGTCCTCTTCAAGCTCTCCGTACAAAAATGTTGTCTTCAAATCCAACCACTCAAGCTCCAAATCATGCTTTACAGCTGGAGTGAATAAATCTGTGAAGTCTATACTTGGAATTTGACTATAACCCTTAGCTACCAATTGCACATTATACATTGCTTCTTCAACTCCTAATGTACTTTCCTTTTTCTTGAACACCCATTTACAACGAACAACCTTCTTTCCATTGGGTAATTTCACTAAGTTCCATGTGCTATTTTTATAAAGTAATTTCATCTCCTTTTACATAACAATCATCCATCTACCAAAATCTCTAAACTCACTGCTTCTGAATATGTAGCAAGGTCATCACTGGAATTAATATCTTCTGCCACATTAATGCATACGCTACCAACTTTGCTTCACCATACTTCTAGAAAGGTCTAATCTCTCTTCTAGGTTTATCTTTAGTAATCGAATACTGTTGTACCACTATGGTGGAGGTGAAGTGGTACTCACCCTTACTTCTGAGCTAAACTATGATGAAAACTTTGGTTTATCTCCTGAACTAATTTCCAAATCTACCCAAGTATTTTGCTAATGTTGATTTATATTACCAGAATCTCTGAGAGATAGTTTCTAAACCATTGCATTCTCATCAAACACCACGTCTCTACTAATAACCACCTTATTTGTTTCTGGACACCACAATTTATAACCTTTAACACTAGATTTGTAATTCAAAAAAATAGATTTCCTAGACCTTGAATCCAACTTTCCACTATCAACATGCACATAAGTAGGACACCTAAATTCTTTAAATCTGAATAATCAAAAGGAAAACGAGTTCATATATCTTCTAGAGTCTTATTCTCAATGGCGATTGAAGTTGATTATTAATGAAAAAAACAAACAGTAGAAGCAACTTCAGCCAAAAATATCTCGGCAACCTAACATTTAAAAAGATATACCGAATTTTTTCCATTAAGGTCCTATTTATACGTTCTGCCACACCATTTTGTTGCGGAGTCCCATGCACTGTCAAATGGCTCAAAATCCCTTCTGCCTTGCAGAAACTGTTAAACTCACTCGACCAAAACTCCAAACCATTATCAATACGAAAACATTTTACCTACTTTTCAGTCTACTTCTCAATCATTATTTTTCATTCCTTGAAAGTAGCAAATACATCACCATTCTACTTCGAGAAGAAAATATATACCTTTCTAGAGAAATCTTCAATCGCTGTCAATAAGTATCCATAAATCAGAATGGATGTAATCAGATATTCCATTCGTGTTGTGTATCCATTTGGTAAATCTGACCCTTTTTGAGCTTCCGAAAAACACGAGGCCCACAAAATTTCAACTACTTGTACTCTGACCACCAAGAAACACTATCCTACTCAATTCAGCCATCACATGCTCACTCATATGCCTAAGTAGCATATGCCAAAGTTTAGTGACTTTCTCATCTATTAAAGAAGAAATAGAAACTATTGTATCACCTGTAAACGTGGAACCCTGCAAGATATACAACTATGCTAGACTCCTCTTTCCATTCATCGCCACAACGGCACCATTGCTGACCTTCAAAACTCCACCTTCACCAGACTTGTACTTCTTTGAATCAAGGGTACTCAAAGATATGATATTACTCTTCATATCATGGACACGTCTTACATCACTTAATGTTCTGAGCTCCATCAAACATCTTGATTCTAATTATTCCAATACCTGCAATTTTACACGGTGAATTATTTTCCATGATTACTAAACCTCTCGAAACCACTTCATATGTACTAAATCAATCCCTATTGGGACACGTGTGGAAAGTACACTTCGAATAAAATATCCAATCCTCACAAGTTTTGAAATCCCCATAAAAAATCACAAGGAGCTCTCCATCACTCTTCTCATCTTCCACAACAGTAGCTTCTCCTGAATTTTCGGGTTATTTTCCCTTTTAATTTGCAATGGCCATCTTATTCTTATTTTGAAACTTGAAACAATCAACTTTAATTTGTCCTTTCCTTTTACAAAAGTGACATCTCTTATCTGCCTCTCATATTTCCATTGGGATTCCTATCATGGGTTCTCCCACGTATTCTCCCACATACAATCAAGCCCTCTGCTTGACTCTCTGTTCCAACTACTAGGCATTTCATCTTCTCTTTTGATAATAATGCATCGCAAACTTCATTAATTGTAAAAGTATCACGACTATAGAGGATAATATCTCTAAAAGCCGTATATAAAGATGGCAGTGAACACAATGATATTAAAACAATATCCTCATCATCATATTTAACCTTCATACTCTCCAAATAAGCCATAATCTCCTTAAACGTGGTGAAGTGATCCTCAATCGACATACCTTTAGACATGCGGTGAGAATACAAACATTGCTTCAAGTGTAACTTATTGTCAAGCGTTTTGTCATGTAAAGCTGCTATAATTTTACTCACAATACAACAGTACTCTTCTTCTTAAGAACACCTGAAGAATTTGATTTGAAAAATGAAGATGAAATTGGAATAGGGCCTTTCAATCATTTCGAGAAGCGAGCTCCACCAATGCCGCTTGAACACAAGCAAGTGGCAAGCGAGCCACAATGATGGCGCCTCTAATGATGCCCAAGCACTGAGTTACGGGTTCAGAATCTAATTTTCTTATTTTCTTGGCGCCTAGGCACCCCGTTTGGGCACCCAAATACCTAGTCCATATCCCAAATTTTCACCTCGTCAACACATCCTTCATCCAATCCACCAATACACGATGGAATTCGGATCACACTTCAACAAAAATAAAAGGATTTGATACATCGTACACTTGTTACATAAGAGTACTTAAGGTAAAAATACACTTATTATGGTCCAATATCCATTGCGTAAAGAAATCGATCCTGACATATATCTTTTAACAATTTACTTGTTGCATCACCTGCAATTGAATCAAGAAGCTAATGTTAATGAAAGTAAAGCATTTAGATGCTTAATTCAACCAAAGCTAGAAGACTACTACTTAATTATTTGTGCATTGAGAATGTCGTTTGATTTGGTATAATTACTTGTACACATGTATACAGTAAAACTAGTGATAAAGATTAATGATAACTTACATTTATCCATGACGTGTTTTTAGTTCTTTACTTTTTCGAAAATGCACATTAATCAAAGATAGTAAAATGGTTATTCAGTTGTTCTGATTAGGATATGACATGCATCTATCAAACACGTGATATATAACTGGGCAAATACACTGCACATTCAAATAGAATGCATGATATAGCAAGGCATACTATGAAGCGTGATATGACTTGAATCAAACCACATACCAACAATAAGTATTATATTGGGAGTCATACTACAAAGCGTGATGTGATGAAACTCAAATAAAACCACATTCGCTAAAACATAATACGTCCAAGAAAATTCATGAACTATGATACATATTAGTGTAGTCAATAAAATTTAATATTGTATGCATCTACAAGGAAAAAAACAAGTTTTTTCTTAACTAATACAAATTTGTTATAATTTACATCATCTGTCTTATTGTATGTGTGTTCATATATGAATATTAATACCTAACTCTATCATTTCTTCTAAAGAAATTATGCACTTTTGTTTTCCCAAAAATATAATACTTCCAACTATTTTTTCATCAAAACCAATATTCAAATCTCTAACTTCTTTCACCGATATCTCTACTCTGTCAAGAACTCATTTTATCGTTAAATCAAGTGTATTGTAAAATTTCTTAATTATATCCCTTAGATCGTTGTAGAATATCTTCGTGATTAGCTTTATACCTCGAAATTAAAATTCTTTAATATAGAACAGTCGATAACATGAATTAAAAAATAATATAAAATGATTGTATAATTATGAGTAATGTTATTTGTACATCATTGTTTACATAATAATGTAGACAGATGAAAGATAGATAAATATTATAATAACTGAGCTTCTTTTTTTCATCTTTTTTTCCCTCTCTTCCACGTCTTCTAGTGGTACACAATTATGTACAAATAACATTACTCTTATAATTAGGGGTTCTTCTATGTTACATGTAGAAGAAAATTTTGGAGAATTATAGATTCATTTACTTGAAGGTTCATAGTGTTGCACAAATTTCTTCATCTTGCAAACCGAGGGTGATTGATTCTAGAGAGAGAGAAGAACGAGAAATTTTAGAATTGTATTGTGAATTGGGATATTCAAGCTACTAATGAGATTGGATTCTGAATGGAGTAAAAAAATGATGGTTGAATGTATTAATTTTAGGAGTGCGCTGATAAATGTAAGATGAATTTTACTTTTATATTACAGTACTAAACCCCCATTTGGTATTGATAAAAATTCAAAATTTTAATTTAAGTCAAAATCAACAATCAATTTTAATAACGTATTTTATGGATTTCATAATTTTTCAACCACATATTTCATCAATTTTTATCAAAATATATAAAAAAAAAAAAAAAAAAATTTAATTCCCACAACATAAGAGCTAATGATCATGTATGGTAAATTTTGATTATTTTATATAAAAAGTGCATTTGAGCTAATTTCTTTTATCTCTTATAGTGAAAATTACATGTCAACAAGTGTTTAAAAATTATAATCCATAAATCAGGTATGAAGTTTATTTGTTCAAATATAAAGTATTAATTTAATTATTTACATTAATAATATTATTATAAAATCTACCTATCACCAACCGCCCCGCCCCCAAACCCTAATTATTTAATGTATTCCTTCTCTTTCTATATCTTTCTCCACTCTCTTCTTTTTTTCTTTTAAAATAACGAATCGTTGTCAGAGATTCCACCCCGTCGATGACAACTATAGCACGACACCATAGATCTACTTGCGATGGTTTTCATGTCATCGTCGTATGGTGATGACGTGTTGCGGTCACAAGTGGGTGTAGTGGTAGTAAAGGTGGTATATGGCCCGCTATTTGGTGTTGTGACTGATTATTTAGTTATTTGTGACTAGAGCTGGGCAAAATCCAATATAAATCAAATCGATTGGTTTGGGTCGATTTTTTTAATTCAATTGGGTTGGGCTGAAAAATTAAATTTGAGGTTCGATTGGGTTGGGTCTCGGGTTATGAATAATTCAAAACCCAATCAACAACCCAACCCAACCCAATGAATTAAAAAAATAATATCTAAGATTAAAAAAAAAGGTTGATATATAACCAAATGGCATTACTAATAATTAATAAAATATTATTCTAAGTTTTGAATAACTCAAATAATTTCCTACTTAATTGATCAGCTTATGTGGATGGATGAGTTCACTTAATATTATAAACAAGGTTTATAATATAAGTTGGTCCATAACGCATGTACAATACCAGTGATCACTCATAACTTTTATGTCACATTAGTATCAGAAAGACTTTGGATAGGCTTATTGACACATTATGGTGGGATTTTTTATCAGGTAAAATTTACTGAAACTCGTGCTTTTATAAGCATGACATGACAGCAAGCACGAATACCTATGTAAAATTGTGCTCTTTTATCGGGGTAAATTTTACTAAAGCTCGTGCTTTTTAATCATTCTGTTCCATGTAAAATTGCTTCTCGTTATATTTTAATGGGGACGTGAAGATATTAACAAGTCTATTTCATCTTAACCTATCATTTGATTTCAGCTTCATTGAGTATTGCAACTAATAGTGTAACCACTATGTTTACATATCATACGTGTGCACATGAATCTGACCCAACTTCGTAGTTGGAACATCAATTTACCCTAAGGCAAAATCAGAAATTTTATGAATAACGTAAATTAGGACAGAGCTTCCCAACTTTCCATCTACTGTGGTTATGAATCCTTAACCCATTTGAATCTATAAATTTGAGCATCAACTTGATGGAAAATAATCAATTCAAACGTAATAATTACATGCAACTTTAAGTTGTATTGGAGCTAAATCGGATTCAACTTTAATTGGACCGAAACTCAAACCAACCAACCCAACCCAACCCAACCCAACCCAACCCAAACCAAACCACCGACCCAACACAACTCAACTCACGCTCGCCCCTATCTGTGACCAAGTATTCAACTGTGACTTGAAAATTTTCGGGATTGTGGGGTGGGTGTTTGGTGTATGTGACTAATTATTTGATTCTTTGTAACTAATTATTAGGCTATGACCTTAAAATTCGATAATTTGTAACTAAAAAATAATTTTTGATCAACAAATTTGTAAATATGTGACTGATAGATAAATTGTGATCTATAATTTTTTTTTTATTCGTGACAAATGAAATAAATTGTGATTTATAAAAATTTTAATTTGGAATCTCGACATAATCTTTAAGCAATTAATTTGATAATATGTAATCAATAAATAAATTGTGACATATAATTATGTACATATTACCATTAATTATATAATTGTGATCTTATTATATTAATTAATAATTATGTTTATTTAATTAATTAATATCTAAGGGTGCATTCTCTTTACTGTTTTTAAACTGTTTTCTGTTTTCGATTTTTCAAAATATTGAAAACGCGTTCTCTTTCTCATTTTTCAAAACGAGTTTTTGAAAACGACTGAAATTTTTGTGAAGAAAACAGAAAAACAATTTTTTTACGTTTTGGTTGTTTTCTTCACAAATCTGCCAAAACTCAAAAAATGCGGGTTGAAAAATATTTTTTCAAAACGATAAAAAGAACAAATTTTCAACAATCTTAAAATAAATACCCAAAATATAAAACACAAAACAAATTCAAAACTCAAAATACAAAACAAATTCAAAATTCAAAACACAAAACTAAAATATGAAGACAACGTCTCCTAACTTTTGCATTTTGAAATTTGATACGTGAAACTTGAATTAGTTGACACCTTATTTGTGAATTTTTCGCTCTTGTATATCGTGGGGGCCAAGACGAAGGGAGCCCAACTTCCTTAAAGCCCATTGGAAGACACAAGAAGCCGTCGACCGAACCTATATCCTAAGCTGAAAACCCTAATCTTCAACTACGTTTTGATTTTCGCGCAGCAAGATAATCCTCGGATCTTTAATTCTTTTCTCTGCAGATCAAAAATGGCTACTCAGATGAGCAAGAAGAGAAAGGTTCCCTCTCCGATGCAATCTATATATTATGTGTTTGTGCTCACTGCCTAAGTTTTGTATGTTTGAATTTTTGATTGGTTAATTTGTTGAATTGAATTTGCAGTTTGTAGCTGATGGGGTGTTCTTTGCGGAGTTGAATGAAGTGTTGACACGTGAGCTTGCGGAGGATGGATATTCTGGAGTAGAGGTCAGGGTTACTCCCATGAGAACTGAGATTATCATCCGTGCTACTCGCACGCAAAATGTTCTCGGTAATTATATCCTCTCTCTCTTCTATTATTCTATGTTTGTTATCTTGATATTAAGGACATGTGGAAAATTTGTTCCTGTTAAATTTGCTTTAATCTGTTAAATATTTTGACATTCTGAGTATATTTTTTTGTTGTCTATGGATTTTTTTTTTCTTTTTATTTGTAGGTGGTAAATTAGTTATATTTCTCTTCTCCTGTAGGTATGATGTTTTAGTTTGTACCTTTTGATATTTGGTTTTAATGACATGTTTGTACTTATTCATATTTCTATGGATAGGTGAGAAAGGGAGGAGGATCAGGGAGCTAACCTCAGTGGTACAAAAGAGGTTCAAGTTTCCAGAGAACAGTGTGGAGTTGTACGCGGAGAAGGTTAACAACAGGGGGCTGTGTGCAATTGCCCAGGCTGAGTCCCTCCGATACAAGCTCCTCGGTGGCCTTGCTGTCAGGAGGTAATCTGCTGGATTGTTTCATTCAATCGTTTCTCATTTGCTGATCTTGATTTTGTGTGTATTATTATTTATGCAGAAGCATCAATTTCTCAGAAATATATGCTTTCTTCTTTCTAGGTGTTTTACTTGTAAGACTAACTGGTGTGTGATTGGATGTATGAAACCAGAGTGTGATTAGTTTATTTTGTAAGCCATCAGTTTGAATGTGTTTGGCAAATGCTATGGAATTTATTATACGTTCTCTGTGTTTATATGAAACTGGCCATCATTTGTTTGTGGAAAATTAACTTTCTTTAGAGCATATCCAAGAGAGTTTTTACACATGAGAGGTTCTTTATTTCAAATAGTCACCCTTTAAAATCATGCTCCAAGAGACTCTTTAAATTAACATTTTAATTTAGAGAGTCACTACCTATAATTAAATGTATTCAAAGTGTTTCAATTTTCAATGTAGGAAAATAATAAAATAATCTAAAGAAAAGCTAATTAAAATAAAAGATTGAGAAAAATAAGAAATATTTTTTGGGAGTAGTAAAATTAAGTGGTAAATATAAAAAGCTTGTCGAAGTATTTCGAAATTTTAATTCTCTAAATTTTTAGATGCTCCAAATGATAGAATATGCTCTATGAAAATAGAATCTCTTAGAGATGCTCTTAGAGTTGTTTGCTGCACAAAGTCGCAAAGAAATATGTGCTTTTATGCTCAGTTTGTGTCAGGGAAATCAATGACTAGAAAATTGCTCTATATCCTTACCATCATTGTGGTGAATGTGTTATTGTTTTTTATACATATCTTTGGAGAGGCACGTGCTTAATCATCTGCTCCTGCAAATCTTTTGTTTTATTCCGTCTTTATGTATTCAAAAAAGAACACAACCGAATATTTCTTGTCAGATACTCCACTGTTTGTTGGTTTTTAAAATGTGAATTTGTTATTCCAACATTAATCCATTATCTATAAATCAATAGGTTCAATTTCGTATTTGTTTTGTAAGACAACTGAACTAATTGAACATCTCCAAGATATTTACAGATGAGCTATGTGTTGTCCCCTTTAATATTCCTGGTGTTGCTAAATCCTCTAAAAAATTAAGTTTCAAGATGTTTGCAATACCTTTTACATTCCTCTCTTATCACCTAATCTGACAGGCATGAAAACACTTCCGCTGTTCTCTGGGATTTACCATGGGTCAAAATGTCCCATTTTGTAAATTATTAATGGGTTTCCAAACTATGATATCCTAGTAGTTTGGAGGGCTAAATTTGGAAGCTTGAATTATTTTTGTCTGTGTAGCGTTATGTGCCTCAACTTTGCATGATTGGAAAAATGAATTGAAGACAGTAAATCGTAATAGAGTTTTTATTACCCAGCTTTTTGCATGACAGTGGATAATACTGTTTGATTCAGACGTTTTCAATTATATAGTTAGTTCCAAGACTCAAATGTTGGTGGAATATTTTTTGTTGATTTAATCCTTCAAATGTTTCTTTTCTTTTTTTAATCTGTCATTTTAGTGTGATAATATTGATAATTAATGTATTTCTTCTTGTCTCCATAGGGCATGCTATGGTGTTTTGAGATTCGTTATGGACAATGGAGCCAAGGGTTGCGAGGTATGCTTGTGAACGAATTTTGTCACCATAATTTTGATGGCTTCTTGCATTTCAACATTAATTCAGTTGGTACGGGTTACAGGTTATTGTCAGTGGGAAGTTGAGAGCTCAGCGTGCTAAATCCATGAAGTTCAAAGATGGCTACATGATTTCTTCTGGTCAACCCGTGAAGGAATACATCGACTATGCTGTTAGACATGTTCTCCTTAGACAGGTTTATTTCGCTTTTGTTTCATGTTTTCTACGGAGCACTTTGTCAATGTTGCATTCTGTACTCTCATTTACAGCATTCTGCATTTGTTCACTTAATCAACTTTGAGTTGTGTGCATTTTTGCTCAGGGAGTGCTTGGAATCAAGGTGAAGATCATGCTCGACTGGGACCCCAAAGGAAAGCAAGGTCCAACAACTCCTCTTCCAGATCTGGTCACAATTCATCCTCCAAAGGAAGAAGAGTACATCAGGCCAGCTGTGCTGGCAACTGAAGTTGAGATTGAAGTATAGAGCATCTATACCTATATCAGGTTCTACTTTAAATATCTTGAAATGCTCCTTTACTTTGATAGGTGAGTGATATAAGACGTGTTTGACCAATTTCGGATTTATATGAGCAAGTTTTGTTGTGCTTTTTGTAGAATGATGTTTTTGCTTTCACTTTTAAGTAATTTGGATTATGTTTACTTTTCGGTGTACTAGTTTGATCAATTTTATCAACGTGCTTTGCTGTTCTGGACACGTGTTTTCTAGTTACGTGTACTACGTGCCTCTTCGACTGTCGTCAATCCAGATAACATTTTCAGAATAGGTGTAGTTAGTCTGCATTTCATTGTTTGTCGGGCTTTATTGTATGCGAGGGTAAAGGATTTAATGGTATAACAGTGTGAGAGTTTGAAATTAGAAATATACATGGTGTATGGATGTCTTCTCCTAGTGTCGCCTCAAACTCAAACTCATACAAGGTCTGCTTCTAGTCAAATTTCCTTCGTTTTCATTGCAATTGTCTATGTTTTATTTTATTCTCAGAAATTGGAGCTCAAATAGGGACTAAATAAATACATATAAATTGTACTGTGGTTTGACAGTAATTTCGTGGCAAAATAGGCTTTTTTATATTAAAATTTGGTATGGAGTACGGAAAAGAATTAAGAAAAATGAAGACAAAAATATATATATAATGGGAGAAATTACGGACTGTCAAAGTTTTACATTATATTTGAAAAAAATTGTACAATCGCAAGGAATTTCAACTCACCAAACCTTGGAAGTTAACGTACGAAAAATAATCATTCAAAATTTGTCACAATCGCAATTTTTACTTTTTGAATTAACCACAAAGAAAATAACAAATATTACGGGATGCTAGCTTTATAATTGTTGCTCTAAACAACCCTAATCCCGTATCAAAAGAGTAACTATGATGTCAATTTATAACGAGCAATGACCAAAATTGACGTTCATCTCGGCTGCCCAAGTTGAAATTCTGCCACAATTTGCATCCAAATTTTCCACACGAGAAAATAATACTACCTTTCGGTATCTTTTGTTCAATTAAACGAAAATTTAATATTATTTTATTATCAAACAATTGGTACCTTTAAACTCTGGCAAGTGATTGTTAACTTTCCCAACAGTCTATCTTGATAAAAACAAGTCAAAATTTTTTATCATCTCTTGTAATTCTTGATCACGATACTTGAAAAAATTAATAAGCCTTTTACAAATTTGACAGTCTCGATTCTCAAAATAGAGAATCTAATATACTTGACCACTTGACCAGTAATGGCAATGGGGCGGGACCATCCAATGGGTAATTTCCTGTCCCGTTATCCATTTAGGTCTGGGGCGGGACTAGTAGGGATCCCTGTCCCATTTATTACTCGTTGTTTATTATTAATATAATATGAGTGCTTGATAGAATTCTTCCCCCAATTGATGGTATACAAACACTATAGCAGAAGTTTTTCTAGATGGCATCATAAAGTTCGTGGTTTATAACCACTGCCAAAAATATTTTCTGCTATACCAATACAAAAAAGCCTGACTACAGGAAAAAATTAAGAGAAGTTAAATAAGTCATTTTTTACAAACAAAAAGAACGTGAAATGGAAACAAATTGAACCTTAAGAGCAATCAACTTCGACGGCAAGAACTTCGAAGGCGACGGTGACTACAACAACAAGAGAGGCTAGATACGACGACAAGAGAGACTACATATGCACTTTTTTTTTTTTTTTTTTTTGTAGAAAATGGAAAAAAAATCCCTCAACTCAAATCCTTCCCCTCCTGTCAACTAAATACTTGCACTTTTGGTATGTGACTCTGTGGTCAATTGGAATTCAATTTTTTTTTATTCTCTAGATTTTCAATTAGGGATGGTGGGCAGGGGCGGAGGCAGGGGTCCCGGAGGAGTCCTAGACCCCCCATTTTTTTGACAAATTTTTTTTTTTTTCTTTTTTTTTTTTTTTTTTTTTTTTTTTTTTTTTTTTTTTTTTTTAAGAATTGAAGAATGGTAACTTCTCTTTTATTACAAATGAACTTGCTAAAAAAGCTAATCTTATTTCTTCCACTTATTTTAGGTTAATTCTCAACTTATTAGTAATATCTACACTGATACTCTATCTGCAAAGAAGATAAATGACTCAATTATTGAGTTTTTGTTTCCTCCCTTTTTTGTGGTTTCCTTCAAAAAAAAAAAATTTCGAGGGTTGCCCCGTTGCCCCCCACCTCTTCACGTATATATTTTAAAATCTGGACCCCCCATTTCTAATGAATTGGCTCCGCCACTGATGGTGGGAGGTGGCGTGGGCATTGGCTAGGTTAAGGGTTTAGTTTGGGGTTTGGGCCTAGATTGGACAATTGGGTGGATTACGCTTATATAGTTATATTTATATACTGACACAATCACACAGTTATAAAATGCTAAAAATAAAAGTCAAAATTTTGAATTTTTTCGAGGCAAGGACCTCAATACCCATACCGGCCCCGGGTCAACATTCCCCAACCCACCCCTACCCCGAATAATCGATTAAGCGAGTAATGACTACCCAGGGCCCCGCGAGTATCGTGTTTAATGGATTTTTTTGCCATCCCTACACTTGGACCCTTAGAATTCATAATAAACTCTAAAAAATTTCATTGGCTCATGTCGAAGCTAAAGTGTGAACAATTATGGTGCAACTCCCGTGTTTGGCTTCTCGGGAGCTCATCATCCATCAACATAAATTTCACCATATACCTTACACCATGCCAAACCAATACCATCGTGTAAATTTGTGGACTGATAGTAGGAACATATCTTTTTTTATGGCAACTAGCGCACGCCATGAGCAGGGGTGGATCCAGCTAGTTTACTAGAGTGACCGCTCTAGCTGAATCCATCATCTCCCTTTGGGAGTGGAGACTAGAGGCTGGACAAACTGCGGCCATGGAGGAAGAGCTAAGTAGTTTTAGTCGAGTTTGAAAAAAAAAAAAAAAAATAGGCCCAAATTATTTACCTGCAATGTCCACCTTAAGTTAACCCATGCAAATCCATCGTCATTAAAATCCTTCCCCAATTTTCAAAGTGATTTTGAAGAGAGACCGAGAGTCGAGAGAGGGAATTCTCGCAAATAAAAAAAAATCCCTAAAACTTCCTCCCAAATTTGAACTTTCACTTATATTCGAAATTTGGACCAAAATCACTGCCGATGAGGAGTATTGTCGATTGTCAAACCAAAGCCCATAAGGTAGAAAGAGAACAAAAATCGGTTACTTAAATTTTACCATTACGCTTCAGTCTTCATTTTTCTAGCGTCTCCGCCAATTGAACTGACCACAAAGAGCACAAACTTGACTTGGTTTTTGGTAATTTCACTTTTTCACTTGGTTCAAAGTTGACTAGTTGTAAGGATGGTCTGTAGATCAGGTTGTGCTAGCTTGAGATTTGGCACTTTTCATTTGTGCTTGTGTTCCAGAGCTTGAGTTCACAGTTTTGCCTTACTGTGTGCTTTTGCTTGTTCATCTCAGTTGGCTGCCCAACTGTTGTAAATTGTAAGTTCCAATTGCGCACCCTTGTTTTTTAGACATAATAGATATTAGATGGTGTCTAACTATTTTGTTGATTTATCTTTTGTGTTAATTGAATAGGAACTCCCCAAGAAAAGTATTAGCATTATTTTTTCGTAAAATAAACATTTTGGATCACGGTGGTCGGTTTAAGTTATTTTTGCAAGTACTTGACTTTGTAACTTTCGTGATATTGGAAGTCTTGGACTTAATACAAGAAGTGTCCAATTTTTTGAATGCTAATATAATGGTAAGTAGTAATCAAAGTTTAATAAACGACCAGCAGGAAGCAATTACGATCGTCGCGGTCAAAATGTCAAATATTTTACGCTCTAGTGAATTTATTGATTCGCCCCTATGTAGTAGCGACTAAAAATTATCATCTTCAACGTATAAACAAAATAGTAGTCGAGTCTGCTCTACCTTTTGAATAATTTTACCTGATGTGGCCAATTTATCCATACGTAAACGTGCTTATTTTCCTTTCAGAGTCATTTGCTGTCCAAACTAAATCAACAAATCCTTGAATGACAAAAGTCAACATATTAGATTTTTCACAAATATAATAAGAGAAAATTTGTACAATCAAATCAGATTTTTCACTTTCACCAAATCCAAATAGCAAAATGCAAACATAATTACTAAACAAAGCGACAACAACATGGTCACATCATTTTCTTGTCTTTGAACTTAGTGCTAGTTCCAAGCTTGAGAACAAAGAAAATTCACATTATGCCCGTGAAATTCAATTTTTTCTACTTAATACAACACGTTCAAATAAACCAAAGTATAGGTATTTTATTAGATCATTGGTTATTTTGGTACTTGACAACGTGTCCAATGCCATAACGTTGAATGAATGGGTAAGTTTGAAGCAATTAGCGCGTGCCCATATTTTACTATGTAATCTCCCCTAAGTAGTGAGTACATCTAAGCAGTTAGGGATTCTGCTTTTTAAATTTTACCTGATCCGCCCCTGCACCTACCTCGAGCTTATTTACTTCACAGTCATTTGCAGTCCAAACTAAATCAACAAATCCTTGAATTACAAAAGTCAACATATTAGATTTTCACTTCCCAGTACAATCAAAAAATTTTCACCCACCAAATCCCATAGTAAGAAGCATAATTACTCAAAGTACCAGGTCACAATTTTCTTCTTTGAACTTTTGAACACCCAAAAGTTTACATAATACGACAAGTGAATACATAGATCATTGGTTTTTTGGTTTCGTTTTGTTAAAATAAATCCCAACTAGTAATCTGGTGAGCATTTGCTTTTATCACGAGTATATACTTCAACAGGAGAGGCACTCATAGTGCTAGTTCCAGAGCTTAAGTTTAACAGTTGAAAATTCACATGCATCTCGGCAGCCCAAGGTGAAATTCTTCCCAACCTTTCTTCCTTGTCATCAAGATGGTTTGTTTGCAATGAACATTGGCATTAGATGAAGATTCGAGGGCACAATTTTATTCAGTAGAGATATGTTATAATTTTAATTTATTTGGTTTAAATTTTGTAAAACCGATACTCTAGTAACATTGGCCACTCGAGTTCTTATTATATTTGCATCACAATTTTTCCTTTTGAGCTGCAAATTTTTATGATTTCGAATAAACAAGTTATCTATTCAAATTGAGTAAAGTAATACATGAACACATTCCACGAACACACACAAAGACGAAAAGATTAAGATGCATGAACAAGAATTGGCTCCTCAGCTCCGTTTGACAGGATCAAAGTTAGAAACACCAATAACTGCACCAAGAATGACCCCAAGCACCACTCCACCAGCCAATATGCTCAGCAAGAAGTTCTTCAGCGACGGAGAAACCCCGCTTGCAGCCTCGGCTACGTCTGGAACCATCATTGAAGCTGTCAATGCACCTGCTGTCAAGCCAGTAACCATCTTCTCCTTGAGTGAAGCCTTGACTTCAAATTTTCCAACAGGTACTTTTGAACCTGCAATGGCCTTCGAGGGCTTTACGGGTATCGGCTTGAGGAAAGCATCCGCATTAGGTTGTGTGTTTCGGGTTGAACGGATTAGTGGCATGGCCATTGATACAGCAGAAGTGGAAGCTGCCATTGCTATTCAGTATTCACTCTGCAAGCAAGTTTATTTGAATGAATATTATTGTGTGTTTTGAGGTGAAATGAGATGCTGAATTGGATAGTACAAGAAATGGAACGAGAGGTGGAAATTTGAGAGAATTCGATTCAGTCCCATGTGGCAACTTCTACACTTGGTGTTGGTGGATAAGGTTATCTTATTGACATTAGCACAATTCTGCATTTTATCGAAATTTCAATTGAGTTACTGAATTTCGTTTGTTTATTTCGATGAAGTCACTTAACTTCTATTTTATATTAATTCGCCACTTTTCGATGATTTGTGTTGTGGCCATTGAAAAACATCGTATTTTATCAAACCGCTAAATCAAGTATTCCATCAGTTTTAATATCCTAATGGAAGTGGACGGAGTGACCAACATTGAAATTAAATGAAAATATTGGTAGATGATTTAAAAGAATTAGATTCTTAGAAATTATATGTCATTTCGATTTTAGTTTATATGTCCCTCTTCTGAGGTGTTCTAAAATTATGTTACCCTTAACGATAGTAATATCTTTAAAGCTATGCAAAACATGTTCTAACTACCAAGTCGTGCTTTCCTCAATTTGTTATTTTTCATTTTGAAGATTCGATATGCGATTGCACCTTTCTGCAACATTTTTGAAAGTTAATGGTACGAGTAACATAAAGGGCCATTTTCATCATTTTCACATCCTCGATTTCCTTGATCTGTAAACTGTCCCAGACATCACCGTTGTGGCTTACTTTCCAAGTACTTGAACATAAGAAATGTAAATTCTAAAACTTAGGAAAATTTAAAATCTATTTTTAATTATTCAATTTAAGCAATTGATAGTAGGCAGTCAGAATATCATATGACCAGTTTTAAGCAGTTCTGACTATAACGTGCGATTTGAATCTTTGTTCTAACTATTTTAATTAATCGGGAAAAGTTAATTAACATATTAACACTTGAACACAAGATATAACGTGGTAAACCTGAAAGGGAAACATCATCGGACCCATATGTCACATGTCATTCAATCCACTGAATCAAATGATAAAAAATACAATAGTCTCGTTTTTGTAATTTAATAAAATTATCAAAGGAGGTCTTCTTCTTTTTGACTTGTTGGAGAAGTAGAATCAAAATATCTTGATTCATTATTGTTTTTAAGTTAAGAATCACTATTCTTAAAAACCTTAAAAATCACATAGCGCAGGGTCTTTGTTTTTATACATGGTTTTTGTATTTTAAGAGTCCGTTTGCCATAGCATGAAGGCAATCCTTTTCGTGTATATTTTTTCAATGTTGTAATTCCATTCTTGTTTATTTCCTTTTTATTTATCAACATTAAAATTGATAATTCTTCGGTGATAGAATGTGAACAATATTATCAATTTATATCCTTCACCTAGTTAACTTATCGATCAGGATGGAAAGTTAAAAAAAAAAAAAAAAAAAGTTTTGTACTAGCTGCAATATGGTAACAAGAAATACGATTCATGTTTTAAGTGTTAAAAAACCTTAAAATCCATAGTCTCAACATTTTGTATTTTAATGAAGGTTTTGTCATATTCTGTTGATATTTTTATTTATCCAATCTTCGGTGAGAATGTGAACTTATGATCTTCCTAGTTGGATCAATGAAATGGTACGTAGCTTGACATATTACAAAAGGGTTCACTCGGGAGCATGGTATTAATTACGAGGAAACCTTTGCTCATGTTACTTGTCTTACTTCATTTCAATCTCTACTTGTCATTGTATTGGTTCACTACTAGCTTTTCTTTCAAATGAATGACAAGAATGCCTTCTTGACTTGTGAACTTGTAGAAGAAATATACTTGAACCTCCTTTGATTATGAGCATTCTTCGCAAAAGTTTGTCAACATCAATGGGCCATGTATGATCTCAAGCGGGCACATCATGCGAGTACTATCTCTTGCAAGCCAAATTTGTTTCAGATCTCCTATATAGAGCTAGTCTCATGGATAGAAATACTATCTAATCTCAAGCTCCTTGCTACAAATGGTGGACACCTACTGAATTCGACTATTTATCGTCCACTGGTTGGCAGTCTCATCTATCTCACTGTCACTTGCCTTGACATTCCTTATGTTGTACTCATTAGAAAACTTATGAGTACTCATCGCTCTATTCACTATGTTGTTATTCGAATTCTTTGCTATGTTCAAGTGACCTTGTTTCACTGCTAATCATTATCCACATCATTTGATTTATGGGCTTATGTTGATGTTGATGTTGATATTGATGCTGATGTTGATTGGGTTGGTCATCCTACCGATTGTTATTCTACCATAGGCTATTTCTTTCTTCTAGATTCATCTCTTATCTTCTGAAAATGTAACAAACAGTATGTTGTTATCCGCTCAACCATCGAAGTTAAGTATTGTGCTTTAGTGAACACTAGTTTCGAACTAATCTGACTTCGATAGCTACTCTATGATATGGGCGCTTCTTAGATGACTAGCACTCCTCTTTATTGTGACAATGAGAGTATCATTCAGATTGCCCACAATGATGTGTTTCATGAGTGTACCAAACACATGGACATTGATAGTCACTTTGTTCGTTATCATCTTGATTGCAATACTTTACGGTTACTATCTATATTTCCTGCTAACAACTTGATAATGTGCTCAACAAATCTCATCCTCCTGACCACTAACGTGACCTCATTTTCAAACTTCAGCTGGCTATCTTCTTGCCACCTCGAGTTTGAGAGGATGTTAAATGTATAGTAATAAGAATAATGTTAAATGTATTGTAATAATGTTATTTATAGTGAATACTATCGACAATCGCCCTATATGACATACACATAGTAGTTTGTTATTTAATGCATAAGACAATAAGAAATAAGAGTTAAGCTTGAGGTACAGCCCTGGTTCACAGGGCATGTACCGACACAAACACAGGGGGGTGGGTGGGGTTATTTTTGCCAATTTTTTAAACACATGGGTCCCACATCATGTGAGACTTCTGTATTTTTTCTGTAAACCATATTTCTCTACATTTGGCTTAACTCAATAAATAATCATATTAATATATCAAGTAACAAACTGTTATGTATATGTCACATAAGGCGACTATCAGTAAGTTTTCACTATAAATAACATTACTCTTGTAATAAACATAAAATATTCTATATTTGGCATAGAATTAATATCTGATAAGAATGTTAGTTTATTCTTATTGATTATTTCCCTTAAAATTATCTGATTATTAATTTTTTTCGCTGAAAATTAGCACATTACCCTATTTAGTCATATTATAATTATAAAAGGGGAGTCTCTTTTGCATTTGTTAATAAAGAAAATAGAAGTCATTCTCTTATATTTTCTATAGAATGTGTCACTTACCATTATTGGTCAAGTTAAAATAGTTAAACGCGAACATATGAGGAGGAAATACACGGTACGCGTGTTTATTTTTTACTAGTAGACCTACTTGGCATTGCAAATGTACGCCACAAATGGAATGCCAAAGGAAAAAAAAAAACAATGCTACATGTACATCCTACTTCATCTTTTACATTTGACAAGATCTCAAATCGTCAATGACAGAAACAACTTTAATCAAGTTATTAAAAAACAGTCACCTATTCAGGGTGTAAAGCATGATGTACAAGTAGTTTAATTCTAAAACAAAGAGAAATTATCACTCAATTTCTGAAGGATGATTTCTTGATCTTTCTTTGTTTTACTGCTCCTTCAAACTGTGGAAAAGTATTATCAACTTCTGTTGGCATGAAGAGTAAAAGCAACCTTTAGATTCATTTGGTTAATTTTATGAAAATGTTACAAGTTAGAAAAGCTTTAAAAGAAAGTTGGTCCAATGTGACTTCTTCCAACAACACTTATGGAATATAAAAGTGTTGACCTCGTTTTCGATTAGGGCCATGTGGACAACAAATGTTGGACACACTTTCGTACAAGAGAGCAAGTTCAACACATAAAGACAGATCAACGATCGAGAACACTCTCAAATTAAGGTGTGTGAAAAAACTCAACGATACGAGATGATGACGTTCGAATTCCAACAATTTACTTGTGAAATGATTGTACAATAATTATCAATCGCCATAAACCCATAGATGTGTATAAGAGAGAATACAAATAATGGCTTTGAGTTTCTTAAGTTGCATTCAATATTTGAAATTGCATTAGCCTTCAAATTTTATATGGATGGGGTATTTATAGTATTACAAATGAAATGGTAGCCCTCAGTTCATACACGTGGCCTCATCTCCTCAACCGAAGCAGCTAGTCCTAACCATCACTTTGATTTTCCTAGCTTGTGGGGCATTCTAATGCTCTCACACATAGCAACCATCATATTGACAAGACAAGACACTTATACTCATTACAAAGGTCACATCTATCATTTCAAAATGATCTCATATATAAATTCAGGATCTCTTTATGCAGGTCGTCACTTGCTACAGTTGAGCCTCGAATTTGCCCCATGTGAAGCTTCTTCACTTCGGTAGCTTTACTTTTGTGGAAGAAACATGAACGGGCCTTGGAATTGGTCACAAGGCCTTGTCCTCCATACAAGGTGCTTCTATGGTAGTAGGCCCACATCTACGATGGGTGACAACGCGAAGCCACATGTGACGAGCCGTAACAATAGTCCTCTAAGTCCATGTATAATTAATATCATACGTGGACTTCAGTACAATGTGGAATTTCGTTTGAGCAAAAAAAATTTAAACTTTTCGACATAATAAGTCTTGCAAGTCCAAAAATAAATATTCATATCATGATTGGAGTTAAAAGTTGGTCGTGCTTTCTCGTATGACAAGAGTACCTAGAATTTATTCGGGTCGAGACAGAGAGAATGTTGAACTGTCGAAGCTCCTTTATTTTGCTAATAGCTAAATTTTTATTGAAGCCGAGACAAGTAAAATGCTGAAATGTTGAGGCTGCTTTTATGTTAATAATAGCTAAATTTTATTTCAAGCCGAGGCAGGGAAAATGCTGAACTGCCAAGGCTTGTTTATTTTGATAGTTGACTTCAATAATGGTGCCAATGATTTGACACTTTTGTACGTTATCAAGAAAAAGCAACCAAACTAGTACAACTTACAATATATGTACGACCGTCATATTAAAGGTAAAATGATGGCCACAATTTTGCAATCATTAAATGGATGCGCCCGAGCCTGGTACGTGGGAATCACCCATTAATCTAAGGTGTCAGTAAAATAAATCGTCTGAATGCAACGCCTCAGATATAACCAAGAATGGACGCCTCGGATTGAATGATTGTAATCCAACTGTTAGAATTCATTCTTCCTTTGTTTAAAAGCAAAATCAGGCCATTGTTATGACATACCTTTTGCGAAAATCACTCAAACTCTCTAAGCTTTCAAATTTGTTGGCATTATTTCATTCTTCGACAACCGTTTGTTTTTAGATTTTCATTTCTTCTAGGTGTTTCTCTGTCAGGTTGTTCTTTTCATAATCTTCATCGATTTTTTTCATCTTCAATGAATTTCGAGTGTGCTAGGGTTATGGTTACAATTTTTAGATTAGGAGAGGAGACTCTGCCTGGGGGGTCGAAATGTGGGTTTTGGGCTATGAGTGAGGGCCCCATAGACTGCGAGGCAGATTGGGGAGCTGCTAAAATCCCTTCTACTATGACCTCCGAAAGGCTAGCCAAACTTTGGGAGAAGTATAGTATACCTCATTATATAGAATTCCTAGTTCCTAAGGCCCACTAACGTGCCTATTTTTCGAGGCCACATGTGTAGTTGTAGGTGAATTCCTATTTAAAGCAAGGATGCGCCTTCCTTTCACCTTTCTTTTAAGGCGGTGTTGAGGAGCTTTATGTTAGGTCCGACCCAGGTTATACCAAAAGGGTAGAGCCAGTTGGTTGGAGCATTCTTCCTCTAGAAAAAAGTATCTTTGGGTGAGGACGTGCCTCTACATGTCTTTCAAAACCTTTTCGAACCCCAGGTACTATGGAATGATGAGTTTAAGAGGTGGTATTACATAACCCCCTGGGGGGTCATGCCCTTTTTGTAATGGGTTTGCCCTCCTTGATAAAAGGTTAGAAAGAGTCCTAGTTCTAGGTACAGGGTAGGTAGCAAATGGTTGAAAGAGACACATCTCTAGCTTGCACAGTACCGACCTAGTACTTTGAAGCACGTGAGTGCCTCCTTTTGTATCTTTTTCACTCTGTTCTATAATTTTATCTAATTTTAGAGTATGATTGATATTCTTGTTCACAACCTCGACTTGTCTATTGGCATAAGGATGGTGAGGTGTGGAAAAATGTTTCATGATTCGCAGCTCCTTACATAGGTCTCTGACCTTCTTATTATCAAATTGCTTCGACTTATAATGTTCTTCCAAGGGCTGGACAAAAGTCCCTAATCGAATTGAATCGAATTGAATCGAGCGATTCTTCTGAAATTAAATACCCGAACGGGTACCCGAATCTAGAACCGAAAAGTTTTGGTTCGGTTCTTGATCTTTTTAAAATTTTTATTTTTTTATATTATATAGATCAAATTATTTAACTTTTTCTAAATAAATTAGTAAATTAGCAAATTATTTTCAATTAACAAATTAGCAAATTAACAAATAGTTGGTAATTATTAACAATATTTTAAAGTATTTTTATCTCTATGATTTCTAATTTTATATTTCTTTATTTTATGTAGATTTAAATGTTTGAAACAAATGAATTATTGATATGGAATGAATCACCGATGTTTTAGTATTAGTATATATTTTTTGGTATTTGTATACATTTGTGAATTAATCTTATTGCACAATTTGTTATTTATATGTTATTAAACTAAACTAAGTCAATTTGTAAAATTAAGATTGAACATGTTATTAGTTATTTTTATTATAAATGTTAAAAAATTTAATAATGGTACCGCATCGAACCGAATCGAACCCGAACGAGTCCATAATTATACCTGAACTCGACGGTTCCATTTACTAAATACCCGAAAAAAATTTGTCCGGTTCGGTTCTGAAGAAAAAAATTTGGTTCGGTTCGATTCCTCATAACCGGACCATGTCCAGCCCTAGTTCTTCCGCAAGAACTTGGAAGTGTTTGATGTTCACGAAAATACGTTCGATTAAAAATCACCGCAAGTGTATGGTTCGTTACAAGTAATAAAGTGGATTTTTAGAGTCCGGATTATCGATTCCACATAGATTGAGTAGTTCAATAATAATTATCTTAACCTTAACCGAAGTTAGATGTGTTTTTGATGTGTTTTATACTAAATTATTACCGAACTAGATAATAAATGCTACTATGAATGAATTGACTAAACTATATGCGAATTATCCTAGAATGCAATATGGAATTCGAATGCAAATTGATTAATTTAACGATAGAAAAAATGCACTAGGATCACGAATTCTCATGTAACAATCCATTTTAATCCTAGTTTTACAATTTGACAACACGATTGAATATTGAAGAATCAATATTCCTATTGAATTTAACAATCTCTTTCGAGTAATGTTAAACATATCTTATCATGCGATCCGACTATATATCTATGACGAATAAACCATAAAAGAATGCATGAAGTTTTGTAAACATTTAAAAATTCACATAGAGCATAGCGGTATATTTCTATCCTCTATCGGACCCTACGATAATTTATACATTGTCGAATATATTTCCCTTCTTTCGAATGTATGAAATAAATCACCAAACTCACACAATCATGTGCACATAATTATGGAGAAATTAAATTTCATGTAAATCATTCAATAGTTCAAAAACATGTTTATAATGTCAAAAATATAAAATTAAAGATTAAAATATCATTTTACAAGGTTCACCGATCTCCTAGTACAAGAAAAACTAGCCTAAATGTTAAAGAAAGAAAAATAAAAGAAATAAATAAGAGAAGACATCACTCTATCAATACTTGAAGTGAAATCTCAAATCTTTGAATCAATCGTCTCGTTCTTCCCCTTCTTCTTACTCTCCAATATATCAAAATATCTCTAATAATGAGTAGCCCCCTTTTCTGGTCGAGTTTAGGGTTAAAAAGGGGTCCAAGACGTGTTTTCATAGGTGATTGAATCAAATAAGGAAACCAAATTTTTCACTCCCAAATTGTGCCATGTGACCGCATGGTTAAGAAGTTGTGGCTCCTGTGATGTTCTGTGATTGCCATGCGACCGCATGGAAGGTTGCACCATGCGGCTGCATGGTACAATTGATTTCCAGAATGTGTCACTTTGGTTCCCGAGCTCCGTTCTTCCTCGTTTTGGCTTTTTTTTTCTTCATTTCTTCCTTCTAACACCCTTTGATTTCGTCAATCTTGTACTTTGGGTTTCGGGTCCACTTTTGAATAATTGCATCCTAGTCCCTGAACTTTGGCTTTCTTCCATTTTGGTCCTTTTTCGCTTGTTTTCACTCACTTATCGTTATTTTCATCAACATAGTCCTGCAAACACAATTTATATAGAATTAAACCACATTTTAACATAATTACAATTAATAGTCCATGTTTTGTGACCTAAATAAGTGCATAAAACGCATTTATCAAACCCCCCAAACTTGAACTATTGTTTGTCCTCAAACAAGATGGTGACTTAACTCTAAACAAAACACGGTTTAACAACCTACCGTGTCTCAGAATTTGAATTCAGTAATAACATAGTGAATAGTATCAGCAGTACAAAGTCAAATCAACCTCCACTTATCATATGCATAACCTGGCACGTGTGTGTGTGCATGCTCATGCAAACAAGCTCGGTTTATGATAGGTTCAAATCCCGACCTGCAGTAGTCAAATTTTTCATTTCTTCGCTCGAGAGATACACACCCCAAACTTATTCTTTTACTCACTTATCCAGGGGTGTGTTCTATAGTTGAGATTTGGTTAACTTAAATTATCATCCTCTTAGTTTGGATAGGTCTCGCGATCACAAGTTTATACCTCAACAAGCAGAGATTCTCCTATTTCTTTTATTGGTTCAACCTCTAAGACTAAACTAAGTTACTTGCCTTGTATCAAAGGTACAGTTCTATCAACTAAATGTCATGGGGCTCTTCTCTCTCTCTCTATTCTTTTTCTTTGTTTCAACAAATTCTCATTTATTTTTTATATAACCCATGTATCCAGTTTTAGGCCGATGACTCCCAAATCGGTTGATTTTAGGGTACCAAGTTTGTATTCACCCTTACAGGCTTACTTGCTCAAGTTATAAAGGCTCGAGAAATGTGTTTTCTCTCTTTTCTTTTGACTTTTTTCTCTCGCTTTCTATATGACCTCTGTAGCGAGCGTTAGGCCGATGACTCCCAAATCAGTTGATTTTAAGGCACCAGGTTTTTATTCATCCTTACAAACTTAATTGCTTGAGTCATAAAGGCTTGAAAATAGTGTTTTCCTCACAAAAATTTATGTCATGCCCCAATTTTTCTCAATACTTAGTTTCAAAAACCAACCTCTAACTTAAGACTTTCACCTCATCTTCGTCTCATTGGTCTAATCAATCCACACAACATAGTTTTCATGCATGGAATCCCCACTCATCTCAATGCTCCCTTACAATAACTAATTCATCTCCAAACTACTAAAACAATGGAATATCTTTAAGCATAATAGAGGTGTTTCGGGTGTAATCTATCATGTTCAAATCTCCTTTAATTATGAACCCAATCACCAGCTTAACGTGTCAAACATGAGTGAAGTGCACAAGAAATGTCAAGTATCACATAGATAAGTATTGGATAATCTAGACATGCACCATTTCCACTATCCATAATCCATAGTTCATACCTATTCCAATATTCACATCATTGTCGACAAAGCTATTAAACCCACACAAGCACACAAATTAAACTAACTAAGCAAATACTAAAATAATAATGATAAAAAAAAATTTAACACACAAAAGCAATAAACAAACAAACACACATAGACAGTAAACAACGAAAAAGCAACATGCAATCCTATGTCAATATCGATGAATAACAGATAAGTAGTGCATAATTCAATACAAGTACTGAATTCTTAAATTTGTCCTACAAATTTGACCACCCACCAAACTTATACAAAACATTACCCTCAATGTGCCAAGTATAAGATTGAATACTAAATTTGAAGGACAGTGCTTATTCAAAACAAAATGTGGGAGGTTAAAAAAGACTCCCCTGATCAGTACGGAGGTGGTGGTGAAGATGGTGGAAGGAAGCTCGGTCCAGCTGCATCATCTGCTGGTGGTGGGGGTAGTTGGGCCAGAATCTCTCGAAGTAGAACGGACTGCCCCCTCACCACAGTCTCGATCGAGTCAGCGAGTAGCTGGAGATTGTCCATCCGGCCTGAGTATAAGCTAAGGTGATCACTTAGTGCCTCGACAGTCCTCCTCGATGTAAGGGTCTCTCTATACGAGCTCACTGCAAAAGCGTGGACGGTGTCCATACGCTCTCCAACTCGCTGCATCTCCGTGCTCAGAGCACCAAAGGCCTACTGGAGGCTCTGTATATCTCGGCTGGATCCCGTCATCGTGGCAAACATCTGCCTCAGAAGTAGTATGTCAACCTCGCCGGGTGGTGGTGGATGTAGTGCTGCAGCCTGAGGCATATCAGCATCCTTAGGGGCCTCCTGATCAGGAACAGCCTGTTGTTGTCGTCTCTATACCTCAGCCAACTGCTCTCGGTGCTTCACCCGAGCTTGTTCCTAAGCCTCCCCGAGTCTCTTGGAAGTTTCCTAAAGCTCTCAAATGCCACTAATAGTGAGCTATGATAAACGTGTTCAAGTGCCCATCTCTGATTATATATATACGTGACAAGATCAATTTTGTTCCTCCTGACTAAGTGGTTGATGAAGCCGACTGTGGGATCAGTAAAGGTGGTGCGGTGAGAAGACGGCTCGATGTTATGGCACATAAATGCCATAGAAGAGCTATGGACGGTGTGAGCTCGATCTGATGCCAAACAGGAGTCGGCAACGGCCATGCATCCGCATGCCCTAATAGTACCCCAGCTACCTCGAGCCAATAGAAATTCACTGGGATGAGGACCACATTGTCCTAGGTGAGCTAATAATAATCGTGAATCACCTCTCGGTGAGAATATGATCCACTGCCCACGTACCCAGGTCTGGTGTAGATGCTCAAACACCGGTGTGTCGATATGACTGTTGAAGTTGGTATAAAACTCACGGGTGAGGCCCTCATATACTGGGTGTGGCCTTTCCACCAGTTTTTCCCTGTCGCAGTTATGAATCAAGGTAGCTAGCTCGATGTCTGGGAAGTCTGAGAGCTTTACTAGTCTCTCAAGAATTATAGCCCAATGGCTGATGATATCGGAGTAACGAGCTACAGTCTCTGAATTGAGAAATCTCCTGAATCTCATCTCAAACTCCGTGTACGCTCAATACCGGAAGCAGAGCCTACCTTGTCATTTCCTTTTGAAGTCCTCTTTGGCAGCATCCTGCGAAAATAAAATGCAAGCATTAGACCAAAAATACAGTTGCTATGATGCAAAAATAATAGATTTGAAATGAGAAGCACAAAAATCCCCCAAACTTACTTCAAAGCGCGTATACCAGTAAAGAGTGCACATGGTGTCAAAAGTGAGGTTACAATGCCATACTCAATGAGAATTTGTAAAATATGAGGGTTGTATTCTTAAAATATATCAAAATATATCTTAGAACTCATAAGAAATTGAATTGATGCATTTCTCAAATTTTCACCCATGATTGACCAAGGACTTTCAACTACGGGCACCGTCGAGAAAAATCGAATTTGTCCCGAGCATTGTCCAGGCATATGAAAGTAGGCAACCTATTCTAGTACATATCCAAAATGCAAGTCATTTGGATGTCATATGGGTAGAGAAACCTAGGGCCAAAGTAGGTGACGTGAGTGATGCGAGCATAGACACGGTGTGACATGAAGCGACATGGAGTGACATGACCAAGCCACAGGTAATAAAATGTGAAACAAGTCATACATATGAACAGATAAGGTGTAACATGTGATGGATAACCCATTTTGAACCTAAGTTGTCAACTTTCCGAAAATAGTGCATGTTCGACTGGGCATATTCACCCTCAGACACGTCAAGAAAAATCAAAACTTTTCCAGGCATATGAAAGTATGCAATGTGTTCTACCACATATCAAAATTTTAGAGCGTTTGGACTTCGTTTGGATATAAAACTCGGTTGTTGAAGTTGGTGACGTGAAACCTAGACATGAGGTGCCTATGTGGGCAAGTGTGGTGTTTGTCCATGGTGGCCAATGAAAATCATCACATTGTGCAAATAGCAGCAAGTATCATCATGTAGGAATTTGAAATTCAGAAGAAAACACCAAAAAGTTCACGTAGAAATTTCATCAAACACCTTGAAGGCAATGGAGTTTCTTCAAAATTTGGAAAATATTGAGCTTAGATTCAAGCCATGTTTTGTTGCACATAATAACCACACATTAAAATCCAACAAACTACCTAACCCATTCTCCTTCAATATAATCGACAAAACCTTGAAAAATAAAAGGGAAAGCCAAAACTTACCTTGAATTCGCGAGAGGGGTGAAGAATTGAATGTATATTCCAAATGAATCGTGTGTGTGGGTGTGTGAGTAGTGTGAGAACCCTAGAGTAGTGTGGATTGGTGTGTTAGTGTAGGAGAGTGAGAATTTGGAGGTGTGAAATGTAGGAGAAACTCGAAAGAAATCAGGTGAGTGTCGAGAAATGTCGTAAGTGGTGAGTGGGTGTCTCGGCTGTGTCTTAAAAAGGGGCCCCTTTTTTAAATTTTTTTTACACTATACAACCGCATGGAACACTTTACTCGAGCCATTGTTGGCTCTGGTCTATCCATGCGACCACATGGTTGGTAGTACCATGCGGCTGCATGGACTACCAGTAAACGAAATGTTGCCAATTTTCAAGTTTTTTCCATTCTAGACAGATCCCGAGTCCCAAAATCTCTTTTTTGTGCCTAACAAGTTAAATGGGGTATACTAAGTGTATGCAACATGAAAAAGTTTTAAAACGCACCCAACCCCTCGAAAACTTGTTTTTAGTCAATTTTCCTCAAAATTTCAACTTCTTACCTATAGTACCCCTCGATCATCCATCGACCCCAATACTTACCAAAACTCATTTAAAACGGTATGAGATGTGTGTAAGCCATAAAATCATTTGAAAAGTTTATTTAAACATGAATTCAAGTGTTGGTCCAGATTTTTTTTTGAAAAAGTTCATTTTTGCCTCGAAATGCGTGATTTTGATCTCGAATCTCTCCCAAACATGATGTCAACACCCCATTAAGCATGCAAAATACATTAAGAACTTGAGTGAACCATACATAGACACTTTGTGAACTACCTAGATGATCGATGACCTAAAAACTAACAAAATGCAAAAATTATGAAAAATCTTAAGTTAATGCTTAAAAGCAAAATAAATAAACGGGAAGAAATATTGGGTTGCCTCCCAACAAGTGCTAGTTTATAGTTGATATCTCGATTTTACCGTATGGTTGTCATTCTGATGGCTTGAGGTGGTCGGTGGATTTGTTCTTGGAGAAATTATCACTCCAATAATGCTTCAACCTTTGTCCATTTACCTTGAAAGTTCCCTTGCTTTCAAAATTTATTTCCACAGCTCCGTGTGGAAAAATCTGTGTAATTGTGTATGGACCAGACCATCTTGACCTTAACTTTTCTGGGAACAACTTGGTGTAGAATTGTAAAGTAACACATGTTGCCCAGTTTCAAACTTCCTTCGCTGAATATTCAAGTCATGCAATTTTTTGGTTCATTCCTTATACAGTTTGGCATTCTCATATGCTTCCAGATGAAACTCATCCATTTCATTCAGTTGGAGCAACCTTTTTTCACCAGCTGCCTTCAAATTAAAATTTAGACTTTTGACTGTCCAATAGGCTCGATGTTCCAATTCAACTGGTAAATGGCATGCCTTCTCAAAAATCAAGCAATAGGAAGACATTCTTATTGGTGTTTTGAAAGTGGTTCTTAGGCCCACAAGGTGTCGTCAAACTTTTTGACCAATCTTTTCGAGACGAATTCACTGTGACTTCAAGTATCCTCTTGAGTTCCCGATTAGATACTTCAACTTGCCCACTAGTCTGAGCATAGTAAGGTGTGGCTATGAGGTGTCGAACGTCATATTTAGCCAATAGTGCCTCAAAGTGACGATTGCAAAAATGTTTGCCACCGTCACTTATGATAGCCCGAGGTGTGTCATAGCGTGTGAAAATATACTTCTTCAAGAATCCAATTACCACATTAGCATCGTTGATTGGTAATGATACTACCTCTATCCACTTGGACACATAATCTACTTCAACCAAAATGTATTAATTGGAGAAAAAAGACGGAAATGGCCCCATGAAGTCAATCCCCCACACATCAAATAATTCAACCTCAAGAATGCTATTAAGAGGCATTTCATTCCTCCCGAGATGTTTCCGATTCGTTGACACCCATCACACATTTTTACAAACACAATGGCATCTTGAAACAATGAAGGGCAGTAGAACCCTGATTGTAAGACCTTAGTTGCTGTCTTCAATGCTCCAAAATGCCCTGCATAAGCTGAGGAGTGACACTACTCTAAAATTCTGGATACCTCTTCAGGAGCACACCACCTAATAATTTGATCAGCCCCTCGCCTGTAGAGAACGAGATCCTCCCAAAAGTAGTACTTCAATTCAGCAAAAAATTTCTTCCTTTGGTAACTTGAATAATCTGGTGGAGTGATAGATCTTGCTAGATAATTCACTATGTCTGCATACCATGGTGTCCCTTCCACACAAAAAAGTTGCTCATCTGGGAAAACCTCGTTAATATCCACTGATTCTGTTTGCTCGCTGGGCTCAAGTCTGGAACAGTGGTCGGCTACCACATTTTCACTTTCCTTCTTATCTCTGATCTCCAAATCAAACTCTTGCAACAGTAGTACCCAACAAATGAGTCTTGGCTTGGCGTCCTTCTTCGTCATCAGATGTTTTATGGAAGCATGATCTGTGTAAACTATAACCTTCGACCCAACAAGATATGATCAAAATTTGTCGAAGGCATAGACTACAGCTAGAAGCTCCTTCTCTGCAGTGGCATAGTTAAGTTGAGTGTCATTCAAGGTCTTGTTGGCATAATAGATCACGTGGAATACTTTATTCCGACAATGTCCAATACAGCCCCTACTGCATGATCGTTGGCATCACAAATCAACTCAAACGGTAAGTTCCAATCTGGAGAGATGATCACAAGTGCTAAAATCAATTTTTCTTTCAAAGTATTGAAGGCTGTCAAGCATTCATCTGTGAACTCGAAGGTAGCATCTTTCAACAGCAAGCTGCATAGTGGTTTCGTGATTTTTGAGAAGTCTCTTATGAATTTTCTATAGAAGTCGGCATGCCTAAGAAAGCTGCGAACACCTTTTACTGATGTTGGTGGTGGTAGCTTCTCAATTACCTGACTCTTTGCTCTGTCCACCTCAATCCCATTCGCTGAAATCCTATGTCCCAACACAATGCCTTTTTGTACCATGAAGTGGCATTTTTCTCAGTTCAATACCAATTTTATTTCTATGCACCGCTGTAGAACTAAACTCAAATGCTCCAAACAATCATCAAATGAAGAGCCAAATATTGAAAAGTCGTTCATGAACACCTCGATGAACTTCTCAACCAAGTTAGAGAAGATAGCCATCATGCAACGCTGAAAAGTGGCAAGTGCGTTACATAAACTAAAAAGCATCCTACGGTATGCAAAGGTACCATAGGGACACGTGAAAGTGGTCTTCTCTTGATCTTTCGGTGCCACTGGAATCTGATTGTATCCCGAGTATCTATCCAAAAAATAGTAGTGAGTGTCCTGCCAATCTCTCCAACATCTGATCGATGAATGGAAGTGGAAAGTGATTCTTCCAAATAGCATCGTTGAGTTTACGATAATCGATACAAACTCTCCATCCAGTCACTATTCTAGTCGGAATTAGTTCATTCTTCTCATTCTTTACCACTGTGATACTTCCCTTTTTGGGCACAACCTGTACTGGACTGATCCATGCGTTGTCTGAGATAGGGTAGATGATACATGCATCAAGTAACTTCAACATCTCAGCCCTTACCACTTCTTTCATGTTCAGATTCAATCGCCGCTGACCATCAACCGTCGGATTTAAAGTTCTCCTCCATAAGTGTTTTATGCATGCAGTTCGACGGACTGAGACCCTTTTATGTCTGCTATGGACCACCCGATGGCTGTTTTATTGTCCCTTAGCACCCAAAGTAACCTCTCCTCCTCTACCTCGCTGATAGAATTTGAAATAATCACTGGAAGTGTCGAAAACTCTCCCAGATAGGCATATCAAAAGTAGGATGGTAGCTGCTTCAGTTCTAACTTAGGAGGCTGCTGAATAGATGGTTTTACCTCTTTAATTTCAATTCTTCGAAGTAATGTTTGCACACATAAGGTGGATTAGCTTCTAGAAGCCTTGCACACTTCTCAATCTCAATGGAATCAATGTGGATAGATTGAGAATGTGCAATGCAAGCCTCAGATGCATCAGTTGGATGTTGTAGGCGGAAGTTGTCTTCAATTACTCTGTCGATCACATCAATCTGAAAGAAGCTATCTGACTCAGTCGGAAATCTCATGGCCTTGAACACATTGAATGAAATATGTTCTTCCCCAAGTCTTAAAATAAACTGACCCTTCGAACATCAATAATTGATCTTCCAGTTCCTAAGAAAGGTCATCTCAATATAAGTGGGACATCTCGATCTTCTTCCATGTCAAGAATGAGGAAATCAGCTGGGAATATAAACTTCTCCACTTTTATCAACACATCTTCAATAATCCCCCATGGATGTGTAAAGGATCTATCTACTAACTATAGAGTTACCGTAGTTGCTTTTGCTTCTCCTAAACCAAGTTTCCTAAAAATAGAGAGTGACATTAAATTAATACTTGCACCTAAGTCACATAAAACTTTATCAAAATGACAATCGCCAATGGTACAAGGAACAGTAAAATTCCCTGGATCTTTCAGTTTTGAAGGTAGCTTTTTCTAAATCCTCAGGCTGTATTCCTCAGTAAGTATCACCGTTTCATGTTCTTCCAGCTTGCGTTTGTTAGAGAGAATGTCTTTGGGAAACTTTGCATAGCTAGGCATCTGAACAAGTGCATCAGCAAATGGAATGTTGATGTGAAGCTTCTTGAAGACCTCAAGAAACTTGCTATATTGTTGATCCAACTTGTGCTTCTTCAACCTTTGAGGGAACAGAATAGGAGGCTCATAAGGATTGAGAGGAGCGGTTGCCTTAACCCGTGGTGTATCTGAACTGGTCTTTGCACTTTCTTCTGGTGTTTGTTCAGTCTGTTCCACTTGCTCCTCATCTAAAGTAGGTATTGTTTCCTTATTACTGACCGGCCTTTTGACATGAATCTCCGGTAATTGTACTCCACTTCTGGTTGTAATTGCCTTTGCATGTTCCCTTGGATTGACTTCTGTGTTGCTAGGTAGAGTTCTCGGCGCCCTGTTTGTCATAGAGAGTGTCATCTGCCCCATTTGAGTCTCCATTTTTTTAATTGCAGAATTTTGATCTTGGAGAGTGGCTTCTGTATTTTTCATGAACTGGTTGTTGGATTCCATGTACTGATTAGTTGTTTCTATGAATTTTCCTAACATTTCTTCCAACTGTAGCTTCTTCTCCTGTTGCTGAAATTGACCATGTGATCTGTTCTGATCTTGATTACTCTACGAGAAATTTTTGTGCTTTTTCCATCCCAGATTTTTGTCTCAGAATTTGGGTTGTTTTGCTGGCGTTGACCCCATTGCACATAATCCACATGTTCTACTTCCTGTGTGAGAATTGGACAATTTAAAATATTGTGATCAGTTCCACACTCCCCACAACTTGGATTCTTGACATTTGTTGCATTGGCGGTCTTTGACATGCTTTCAACCT
The DNA here is from genome assembly GCA_019395295.1 of Osmanthus fragrans. Lineage (NCBI taxonomy): Eukaryota > Viridiplantae > Streptophyta > Magnoliopsida > Lamiales > Oleaceae > Osmanthus > Osmanthus fragrans. The sequence goes on from CM033344.1 coordinate 27,820,219, forward strand.
TATGGAATAATGAATCAATCTTTGATGACAAGGCTGAATAGGTATCCACCTCGAATAAACCAGGTGTCTTCTTCTAAACTGATTATTCTGATGACCACATAGCTAAAGTTGTGCCCACAGTTTCAAACAACTTAATACATCATCAACTGTCCTTATATACACTGACCCGTTGGATGAAGAATCTATCATGCTTTTGAAAGATGGAAGCAGTCTCACATAGAAGTATTGGACCTGAAGTCCCTTGTTTATCCCGTGATGTGGACACTTTCGAAGCATGTTCTTGAACCTGTTCCAAGCTTTATCAAATGATTCAGAATTCTCTTGACGAAAAATAGAGTTGTCATGCTTCAACTTTGCAATCTTGGTTGGTGGAAAGAACTTAGTACAGAACTTTTGAGCAAGATCAATTTCATGTAGTGATACTAGCAATCAGTTGAGAATCTAGCCATTCAAGTGCCTTGTCGCGTAATGTGTGTGGAAATAGCCTCAATCGGATGGCGTCATCTGAGATGCCCTGATATTGGAAGTGTTAGCACATCTCCAAGAATCTAAAGACGTGTGTACGTGGGTTTTCCTCAGTTTTCCCATAAAATTGATGTCCATTCTGAAACAAGTGTATCACGTTGGTCTTCAGTTGGCAATTTGGTTGCCCAAACGGTAGATACATAATGCTGGACTGACTTTGAATGATTTGGGGGATCATGAAATCCCCTACAAACATGTTTCCTTCATCCAGTGCTTCCTCTTCGTTAGCTGGAACTACTAGATTTTGTCGTTCGTTAGCCATTTGCTGTTATTGTGTTGTTCTAGCTTCTCTTTGCAGTTGATGAAAAGTACGCTCGATTTCTAGATCAACTGGAATCAAGTCTCCCTAGTTTATCTTAGCATGCAAACCTGAAATAGCTAAAATTGCACAAAAATAAGCAAAAGCCGAAATAACGAAGTTTAACAAGTTATATGACTAAACTAAAATCAAAATAAAAAGAAAAATGTTCGAATTGGTGTCTAAATAACTAAAATTAAACTAAAACTCAATCCCCGGCAACGGCGCCAAAAACTTGTTCACGAAAATACGTTTGATTAAAAATCGTCGCAAGTGTACGATTCGTTACAAGTAATAAAGTGGACTTTTAGAGTCCGAATTGTCGATCCCACAGAAATTGAGTAGTTCAATAATAATTATCTTGACCTTAAAAAATGATTTAAAAAAAAATACACTAGGATCATGAATCCCCATGCAACAATCCATTTCAATCCTAGTTTTACAATTTGACAACACGATTAAATATTGAAGAATCAATGTTCCTATTGAATTTAACAATCTCTTTCGAGTAATGTTAAATATATCCTATCATGCGATCCGACTATATTTCTATGAGGAATACACCATAAAAGAATGCATGAAATTTTGTAAACACTTAAAGATTCACATAGAGCATAGCGGTATATTTCTACCCCCTATCGAACCCTACGATGATTTATACATTGTCGAATCTATTTTCCTTCTTTCGAATGTATGAAATAAATTACCAAACTTACACAGTCATGTGCACATAATTATGGAGAAATTAAATTGCATATATATCATTCAATAGTTTAAAAAAAATGTGTTTATAATGTCAAAAATATAAAACTAAAGATTAAAATATCATGTTACAAGGTTTCACCGGTCTCATAGTACAAGAAAAACTAGTCGAACGTGCTAAAGAAATAAATAAGAGAAGACATCACCCCATCAATACTTGAAGTGAAATCTCCAATCTTGGAATCAATCTTCTCGTTCTTCTCCTTCTTCTTGCTCTCAATGTGTCAAAATATCTTTAATAATGCGTAGCCCCCTTTTCTGGTTGAGTTTAAGGTTAAAAAGAGATTGAAGACGTTTTTCATAGGTGGTTAAATCAAATAAGGAAACCAGATTTTTCACGCCCGAATTGTACCAATGCTAACACATGGTTAAGACATTGTGGCTACTATGATGCTCTATGATTGCCATGAGACCGCATGGAAGGTTGCACCATGCGGCCGCATGATACCAACTGATTTCCAGAGGTGTCGTTTTGGTCTCCGAGCTCCGTTCTTCCATGTTGTGGCTTCTTTCTTCATTTTCTTCCTTCTAACACCCTTTGACTTCGTCAATCTTGTACTTAGTTCATTTTCGTTCTTGATTTGGGTTTCGGGTCAACTTTTGAATAATTACATCCTAGTCCCTGAACTTTGACTTTCTTCCATTTTGGTCCTTTTTCTTTCGTTTTCACTCATTTATCGTTATTTCCATCAACATAGTAATGCAAACACAATTTATATAGAATTAAGCCATATTTCAATATAATTACAATCAATAGTCCATGTTTTATGACCTAAATAAGTGCATAAAACACACTTATCATTTGCTTCTGTGATTTTGGCCAAAGACTCAGCTTCAATCCATTTCGTGAAATGATCTATAGCAACGATAGCAAAACTTGCACTTCATCTGTCCTTAGGCAGGAGACCTATGAGATCCATGCCCAACTTTGCAAAGGGTCAGGGATTGGATACCGTAGTTAGTTCTTAAGATGGTTGTCTTTGAATAGGGGAAAAGTGTTTGCATTTGATACATTTTCGCACAAACTGATGGACATCCTTTTTCAAGGTGGGCCAATAATATCCATACCTCAGTGCTTTCCATGCTAACATGAGTCCTCCCGAGTAGTTGCCACAAACACCTTCATGGATCTCTCGAAGTATGTAGGTAGCTTCTTCCCTCCAACGCATAGAAGGAGAGGGAGAAGAGAAGCTTCTATTATAGAGTACATCATCTAGAAACATAAAATAAGCTGACCTTCTCCATAGTTTGTAGGCCTCTTCTTTGTTGTCGGGAATGACCTGATCTTTAAGATAAGCTATGATTGGTTGCATCCAGGTAGGGGTTCCTTCCACCCACATCACTTCTTCTGTAGCAATGGAAGGCTTTAGGAGGTACTCAATTGGCACCACCTTCAATAGTTTTGAATCTTTGCTACTCGCTAACTTTGACAAGGCATCAACGTGGGCATTCTCAACGCGCTAGATTTGTGCTAGCTCGAATTTTTAGAAGGATGGGTGTAAGTCCATCACCAATTTGAGGTACGCTGCCATGCCCTTGTCCTGGACTGTGAAGTTTTCGTTAACATAGCTAACAATTAATTGGGAGTTACTGTTGATGAGCAACGTTCTTACTTACATTTCCTTGGCCAACCTGAGATCGGCAAGCAACGTCTCGTAGTCAACTACATTGTTGGTTGCCTTAAATTCGAACTGCATGCAGAATTCAACTTGTGACCTTCGGGGCTCTCAGGACCACCCAAGCTCCCGAACCTGTCTCTCTAACCAATCCGTCCACAAACAAGTTCTATGTGGGGAGCTCGACAGGTTCTATTACTTCTTCCATCTCAGGGATGTTGGCAAATTATGCAACAAAGACAGCTAGGGTCTGGCCCTTAATGGTAACTCTTGTTTTGAATAGGACGTCAAATTCACTTAGCTCGACAACCCATTTCAACAACTTGCTCGAGACATCAGGCTTCTAAAGCACTTGCCTAAATGGGAAGTTGGTCAACACATGTATAGTGTGGGCTAAGAAACAGGGCCTTAACTTTCAAAAAGTTGTAATCAAGGCCAATGCTAACTTCTCCATGTGCGGGTAGTAGGTTTCAGCCACTAAAAGTGCCTTACTGACATAATAAACAAGTAGTTGGGTAGTGCACTCTTCCTTAATAAGGACTATACTAATGACCTCATTGGAGACGGTCAAGCAAAGTAGTAAAGCTTAGGTTTCGATAGGATGAGGGCCTGTCCTAGGTGCCTTTTCAGGCCTTGGAAGGCCTATTCACACTCTTCCATCCACTGGTACTTCTTTCCCCCTTCAAAACCTTAAAGAACGAGAGACATTTGTCAGTGGCTTTTGAAATGAAATGACTTAAAGCACCCATATGCCCTATTAGGCTTTGCACCTCATTTGGCTTTGAGATGACCTCGTTTCTATTAAAGCACATATTTCCTTGGGATTTTCTTCAATACCTCTTTGGTTGACCATATATTCTAGGAGCAACCCAGACGCAAAACTAAACGCACATTTGAGGCGATTGAGCCTCATCCCGTATCTTCGTAGAATTTGAAAAGTTTCGTTCAAGTGCGCCACATGGTTATCTACTTTCAATCTTTTGACGAGCATGTCATTTACATAAACTTCCATCGTCTTGCCAATAAGGTCGGCAAACATTTTGTTTACAAGCCTTTGATAAGTGGTCCCGACATTCTTTAACCCGAAGGGACATCATTTTATAGCAATAGAGGCCTTTATCTGTGATGAAAAATGTGATTTCTTCATCGACAATATACATGAAAATTTGATTATAACCTGAGCAGGTGTCCATGAAGCTCAATAACTCATGTCCAGTGATAGAATCTACCAACTAATCTATACTGGGAAGGGAGAAACTATCCTTAGGGTAAACCCTATTAAGGTCGGAGAATTCAATGCACACCCTCCATTTTCCATTATGCTTTTTCACTAGAACTGGGTTGGAGACCTACTTCGGGTATATAGGGCCTCCATGATGAAGCCATTATTGATCAACTTTTGTACTTCCTCCTTTAGAGCCTCATCTTTCCCGGTTAAGAGCTCTTCTTTTCTGTCTATGCAAGGCAGCTTTATAATCACTTTTTAGGTGTGGCAGCTGACCTTAGGGTCAATGCCCACCATATCATTGTGCCTCCATGCAAAGACATCAAGATTATTACATAGGAAGTCCTTGAGCTTCTCTTTGATTACCAGTGATGAGTCTTTTTTCCATCTGCAACAACTTAGTGGGATCCAGGGGGTCCACTAGAAAACTTTCAAGCTCCTCTATTGGGGCTACTTGAGGCTCGGGTTCAATAACGTGGGAGTCCAACTCGTCAAGTATGAACACTTCCTTAGGGACATCTACCATCTCGACGTCCTCTTGCTCGGGACCTTGCCTCATGGGATGTCCATCATGTCCATGTCGACTATCACTACGTTAACGTCCCTGGGCTATGCCTTTCTTATAGAGTTCAAGTAGCACTCTCGTACTCCTTTTTTATCACCATTTACCATTTCTTCCTCATGTTCGTTGATAACTTCATGCACAGGTGGTCGATGGAGGTGAGCTCCCAAGTTCTTCAAGGCAAGTCTTCGCAGCACCCCATGATAAGCTGGCTTATTATCAACTGTCAAAAATTCCATAACGTTCGAAGTTGTCTAAAGGTGGTTCTCCTATCTCCACCATAAGGGTTATTTTACCACTTGAAATAATGTTATCTCCAGTGAAATCGGAATCATTTTGTTAAAAGTAGTTCCAAAGAGAATGTTGACGGAACTGCCATTGCCCACTAGCATATGCTTGAGCCCATTTTGGGCCACCATGACCCTCACAACAAAATTACAATGGGGGAAGTGGACACCTTCTGCATCCTCCTAGGTGAATACAATGGGTTGTACTTGATTTTTTGGGGAACTTCCGTTCACTATGTAGCTGGTTAGTGGAGGGCCTTTATGCTCCCTAGCATAGTTCCTTTGAGAATTCCTTATTTCACCCCCAACATAAGGGCCTCCAAATATTGTGTCAATTTCATGGATGGGAGCATCCTCTGCTCGGGCATGGTAGCCCCTACGTTGTCGTGGTGCTTCTCTTGGCCTTTCTTCCTCATGCTCCTTCCTCCGTCGATAAGATATTTCTCGATAATGGGGAGCGGCCTCCTCTTGCCTAGGTGGCTGGTCATGCCTAGTAAGGCACCTATTCCTTTGTGGTAAATCTTTCCTTGGTCATTTCAGGGACTTTTCCATCTGGGATGTCGAGCGATATCCCTACAGTCTACCCTATCATGGTTGTAAGAATGATGATAAGTGTAATATTCGAGAGGTTCGGCCCATCTCTAGGCCTCCAACCTTGCGCTCGGCCTCTTCCTCTTTGAGGGGCCTATTGTGCAGATCCAATCTGTTGAGTATTGGTTCCAGGGATAACATTTTCATAGGTCAACGAGGGCACTACATTTAAGGTGGCTATGGTAAGTGCGTGTCCTAAGTTGGGAGTGATTTCATTACTGGCCTGATTTAACTGATAGTCCATCAGGTAGGAGGTCGATCATCTCCCGCGCTGCCTTTGTTGAGGCTGGAGGCCTCTACTGGCTCTATTCCTATGATCAATCAAGTCTTCGTTGATAATCTCACACCTCATCTTTTCTAGCAACATGTCATAAGTTGTTGGGTCTTGATAGTGTACATCTCTAAAAAATAAGGTGTTCATATTTAGCCTCACAGTACCGACAAGGCCACCCGACCAATGACTTGAACAAAATACGTCATCTCATCAGTAAAATAAGACAAAAAGCTTTTCAAAGATTTCCTAGGCTGTTGTCTCATGTCCTGGAGGCGCTGGATGGGGGCCTCTCCTTCCTTTCTCACTACAAATCTTTTCAAAAAGGTGATTCTGGCCAACTTCTAATGTTCCAAGGTGATAGCCTACTATACTAAATTTCAGTTGCTCCACTAAGAATCCGATGGAATGCTCTGCATTTTAGAATTAGAGTGGCGCCTCTCATGCAACGACCCGACCTCTACGCCGAAGCCATTATATCATACGTACTATCCGCTTTGGGTGAGCCTGTGCCCACTTATCCCTTACGGCTTTCTATCGCGTTCCCCAGGATTCGCAAGACCTCCATCGTATGGGAGACTTAAGTGGAAACGCAATAGAAATCCACGAGGGGCCAAGTGGGCGCAAGGCCCACCCAAAGCGGATAGTACGTATGTTCTAGCGGCTTGGGCGCAAGGTCCGGGTCGTTACATCTCAGGCTCATATGGGTTTTGTAAGTGTTTAAATGTTGAGCCATGTTGCCTCTCCCATCATACTTTGGTATTTTTGGCATCACGTAGTGGCTTGGCACCTAGGCTTTTCTCAGTTCCGACGAAAAAGGCAAATTTTCGTCGGCATCATCTAGATTGCAAGATCGTTGGGGTTCATCTGAGTCATAATTCTCATCTGCCTTCATATCTGTGTGGTGGATGAGAAAGGCCTGCTTGATTCTCTACCTCCTTGTCCATCATTTGAGGTCTATTTTTAAGCTGGGCAACACGAGGGAGAGGGGGCATATTCTTGCCTTTCCTTTGGTTGCTAAGTATCAGGAGGTGGGGGCTATGGCCTATTCCTTAATGCTGGGGATTGCTGAGGTTACCTGTGCCTTACTTTAGTTGGGCCAATTATGTTAAACACACTGCTAAACCTCTGAGGCCTATGTTCTGGTTTATATTCTAGAGGAAAATTGCCTTCCATATCAAATAGGGCCTCGACGGGTGGGCCAAAAGCATAATTGGAGGAAACATCAACTCTCACTTCTCTTTCAAGGGGACTAACTCCCCTGACATGTCTAGAAGATGTGGCTCTCTAACTCTCTACCTCATCTTCTTGCTGATATTGTCCTTGAGGTGCAAAGGGAGGGATTAGATGACCTCTCTGGCCTTGCATTTGTATCAAAAGTTCTTACATTGCGAAGTTTTAGTTTGTGATGTTTCTCATATTGGCGGTCATTGTAGCCATCTCCCTAATGAGTTGAGCAGCCATTATCATCCTACCTCACCTATGATGGTGGTGTGGTCAGTGTCGAGCCGTTGGAGTAGCTGGCGGTGGGGCTTCATTGGTGTTTTCCCTCACCCTCTTGGGAGGTACATCACTATATGAACTCATCTTTTCTCAATTCAAATACTTATATTTCTCCAACTTTTGGGGCTTCCTCTTGTTCTTTTTCCAGAACAAATCATTTTTCAAGGTGGATGTCCAACTATTTCTTCAACAAGCTATTTCCACGGGGTTGCTCATGGTTATATATAGTTTCCCACAAATGGCGACAATCTGTTGACCTCGTTTTTTGTTAGGGTGACGTGGACAACAGATGTCGAATCCACTCGCGTACTCATGAGCTAGTTCCAGCAGGCAAAGACAAATCAACGGTCAAGAACACTCCCAAATCAGACATGAGAGAAGCTCAACAACACGAGATAATGACATTCGAATTTTGGCAATTTATTTGTGAAACGATTGTACAATAATTACCAATCACTATATAAACTCATAGACGTGTATAAAAGAGAATACAAATAATGGCTTTGAGTTTCTTAAGTTGCATTCAGTATTTGGAATTGCATTAGCCTTCAAATGTTACATGGATGGGGTATTTATAGTATTACAAATGAAATGGTGGTCTTTAAATGAATACACAAGTGGCCTCATCTCCTCAACCGAAATATTTAATCCTAACCATCACTTTAACTTTCCTAACTTGTGGCGCATTATTACTCTTACACATAGCAATCATCATATTGACAAGATAAGACACTTATACTCATTACAAATGTCATATCAATCATTCCAAAAGAATCTCATACATAAATTCAGGATCTTTGGATGCAGGTCATTGCTATGGCTTATCCTCGAATTTGCCCCATGTGAAGCTTTTTCACTTTGACAGCTTCACTTTGGTAGAACAAACATGAACGGGCCTTGGAATTGGTCATAGGGCCTCCATGCAGGGTGCTTCGGTGGCAATGGGTTCACAGCTACGGTGGGTCGGCCATGTGGAGCCACATACGACGAGACGTAACAGAAAGTGCTTTCAAATTTGTTTTCAAATAAAAATTAAAGTAATTTCCTCGGAAAACTCCTCTATAAGAAGTAAAAGTAAAAATCATGTCAAATGAACCCTAGCAAAATAATTTTCAGAAATTTGAGAAAAATCATTAACTCGAAAACAACATAGGTTATATCACAAGACAAGTTGCAGCGAGCCACCTTCAACTTTGACAAAACAGCCTTCAAAATTAATCAATCAACTAATTATGATTATTGTCGTTAGCATTTTCAAAAAATAATAATAATAATAACACGGCAATAAATAAATAAAATTATTAATTGATGTTATCCGATAGAGATATTTTTCTATAAATACTCAAGTACAAAAGTCTTGCAGCATAGACAAAACTTCTATTTGTCTTGTAATTAAAGTGTTACTTGTTGCTTACGACATCGGGTGAAAGCAATGTTACTTAACATTGTCTTTAGAAAAAATAAATTAATGAAAATGATAAATAATAAATTGCATTTACAAAATTCTGTGGATAATTAAATAAAGTTATAATAATTATGTAACATTACAAATAAATTTGCGGTCAACAATATTATTTAATTATTAAAAGAAATGTTATCAATCAATGTAACTATAAACATTAAAAGACCGACAATTTCATCGAAGATATGATTTCTATGTTCTCTATCACCTTCAATAGTTATTGATAGTATCATCAATACAATGATCTTAAATAACTGACAACGTTTCCAAGAAACTCTTTAAAATTGAAATATTCTCTATTTTAAGGTGTAAACCCTTAAAATTATATTCAAGAGCTATACTCATTCTCTATAAGTAAATGTAATTAAAATATTTCAATTTTCATTATTCTATATATTAACCCAACTAATAGCTTGTTTGATATTCATTAATTTATTTTATGGTTTGCTACATGATCATTTTCAACTACATTCACACGATAAAAATAAAAATAAAAATTGTACCAAAATGGTTTTCAAACATACTCTAAATTTTTCCTTACTTTTTAACCATACATTCTCCTATAAATTACTATTCAAAACTTTTTGCTACCAAAATGATTGTCAAACAGACTCTAAATAATATATACAAAGAAAATGCAGGAAAATAATCTAATAATTTCGACAAAAGTTATTGAAAATACAAGACAGATAAATATAATAAATACATATCGGGAGTACAAAAACTAACTGTTAATGATAAAAAGGTTGTTTAATTATTTTAAAAAAAAAAAATTGCTGTCTAAATTTATAGATGTCCTCTGAACTAAAAAATACTATTTAAAAATAGAGTCTTTTGAAAATATTCTTAACATATATTTTATGTTGCTGATGAGGAACTTATTAAATATTATAAAAATAATGAAATAATAAAACTATCGACAATTTCTACCTCCACAATCAGTTATCATAAATAATAGGGAATGAAAATGCAGCGACATTAATTACTGGAATCACTAATTTTATTCAAATAACGTATATGTAGTCCATGTTTGATGGGGATCAAAATTAAATTTTTAATAAATTTTGGTATAAATTGATAAAATATATAGTTGAAAAATTGTGTGTCCTATAAAATATGTGATTAAAATTAATTATTAATTTTAACTTAAATTAAATCCTTAATTTTAATTTCTACTACATAGATGGGTTCCCTGATTGGTAATGTGTCCCTTAACTTTAAAATGTGGTTCTAAATTTCCAATTTATTTTAATTTATGAATATGGGTCTACGCGACTTAAATTGAGAGGATAAAATCATCAAACTACTAAACATTTATTTTAAGGGTAAATATATTGTCATTACAATTTTATTTGATACACTATATTTTAATTGTTTTTAAAGTCGTCAATCATTGTTCATTGTAGCAATTATTTCCTTATCTTTTTTTTTTTCTTTTTTTTTAATTTTTATCTTCAACTTTTCATGAAATTGTAGGCCTCGTCCTTGATGATGATTTATATTATAATATTTTATTTTATTTTCATACTTTGAAATGGGAAGAATATTATTTTCGCAATTTTTATTTATTTATTGAAATATGATAAAAATATTATTTTACGCCATTTCAACTGTTTTTTGGACATAAAACTATTATCAAATATTAAATGTGTTACCTTATGAAAAGTTTGAGAATAAAAATGATATAAAAATCATTAGGGATTTAAGTGCTATAATAAGCAAAGATTAAGAACCCTTAAATGTAAATAAAATGTTGTGTAAGATATAAACATTATGGTATGAATATAATTATTCTTATTTCAAATTCAATTGAGTGCTTATTTGATAAAACTTTAGTAAAATTTTATCAACTTCTTAACTGATTAAATGTCAATTTAAGTCACATTTCATTAGGCTCACAACTTGCATCAATTTTTCAGCCCATTTTTCATCAATTTGTATCAAAATCTACTAAATTTCTTTTTTATCAAAAGTTGTCAAACAAAATTTCAGGTGCATTTTAGTCCTTGTTTGGATCTCTTTTTTTCCAAAATTCATTTTTTTCAAAATTAATTTTCAATCACACATTCTCTCATAAAATAATTTTACAAGTAAATTCAATTTTTTTTTTTCCTTTTTTGAATCAACACATTCTTCTAAAAAAATCATTATTCCAAATACATTTCCCTAAAATGGGGCTCAAACAGGACTTAATGTCTATATTAACAATTTTCATCATATGAAAAATTCAAATTTAAATTTAATTAAGTCGGAGACTTAAAATCTCATTTTAAAAGGTTAAAGACTCGTAACCACTAACCACAATACGTTAAAAGATTGGAGAGGCCAAACTTAATTTTTATATTAGGCTATGTTTGATAGTCTAGAAAATGGGTGAAAAAAAAAACAAATTTCAATTCCATGCAAAAAATGGTGTTTTATTGGACATTATTTCCATGGAAATCTTATTTCATCTTTGCCCCCACATGCTCACCAATTCAAGGATTTTGTAGGTGGAAATTTGTTTTCCAAATTTTATTTTATTTTATTTTATTTATTTATTATTATTATTATTTGCAATTGGAACACATTCTAAACTCAATGGTAAAAAAATAATTCATTTAATTGATAATTTGCATGAAAAATGAAGCCAAACAAAGATTAAAAAATTAAAAAAAAAAAAATTTAAATTTTTTTTTTTTTTACTTTTTGGCAATTCAAACAAATTTTAATATAAATTGTAAAAAAAATTTATCCCAAAAAGTAATAATTTGCATGAAAAACAAAGTCAAACGAATTAGGTGAAAAATTATATCAGTCAAACACCATTAATTACAATTCCCTCTAAAACAAATTCTAGACAATTCAATTTCCTATAATTCATTTTTTTTTCATCCAAATTTCTCTCTTGCAATCAAACTCACCCATAAAGTTGTTAAAAAGACCTTAAATTTTCTGGCCAATACCTCGAATTGCCTTTTAGCGATGAGATGGCTTCTGAATTTAAACATTCTTTCTCAATCATGATTGTATAATTTTTAGTCTAGATTCCCTGTATTTTTAAACCCACAGTTTTACTTAAGACTCCTTGAGACCCACGGCTTCAAGATTTAACAGATTCTAAATAAATTATAAGTGGAGATAAACTAGATAATCCACTACACAAAACGCCGAACTTCTCAATAAATCCATGGGAGAACCTTCATTAAACCCTCCGCCGCCACCACCTCCTCTACAAAACTCGAACTTGCCCATGTTATATTATGGCTTCGTCGTGGTCGTAACAGCTACAATTGTGCTGGCACTGTACAATCTCATCATCATAAAATGGTGCACAGAATACTCATCCGATGGCAGACATACGGGTGACCTCGAACGCCGCCCTACCTCGACCACCCCGAGACTTAACAAACCGAAGAAAGCTGTCCTGTCCAGCTTCAAGTACGAGAAAAATGAAGCGGATGATTCTGAATGTGCAGTTTGTCTCTAAGTGTTCGAAGAAGGAGAAGAAATAAGGCAGCTTCCACAGTGCAACCACTGTTTTCATGCTCCTTGTATAGATATGTGGCTCTATTCCCACGTCGACTGCCCGCTTTGTCGGTCCCCGGTCGAGCCACCAGTTCTTCGCCCGGGTTCTGTCACCGAGCAATCAGAGAACTCTCAGGATGGGTTGCTGGATCCTGGCGACTTGGTTTAGAAGTTTGTCAACCATTGACAGTGAAATGAAATGATATTTTTTGTGGACAATGCCTTATCTTTGGTGTGTGTGGGCCTATCATATTCATGATTGAACCCAGATGTCAATATCAAAATGACAGATATATTCTCTTGCAAGCTGTTGAATTATAGACAGGGAATTGCTTAGAAGTTTGTATGGCCAAGTTTTTAGTGCAATAGAGGATTAAAAAAAAAAAAAAAAAAAAAACCTTTTTATTCTTCTTCATCATAGTTTAAATTTGTTTTAGTTTTGTGTACAAACTCTCACATTGAAGTGAACAACTAAAACTTTTTGTAGGCGTTGCTTGTTTTCTGATTACTTTTTGGTTTTCGTTTGACATGACTTTCGAAAAGTCAAAACTTGTTTTTGAGATTAAAAAGTTACATTTGAACACGTAAAAGTTTAATGCCTTTGAATGTTTAAGAGATGAATATGAATTTAAATAGCTGAAGTGGCAAATGAAATTGTCCACAAAGCTTTACAACACCCTTAAGTAGGGGTGTCAACGAGCCGGGTCGGCTCGCGAGTCCAAAATCAAGGTTCGAGTTCGACGAATAGGACTTTTTGCGAGTCTGAGCCGAGTCGAGTTTTTGCTCGTCAGAAAAAAAATCGGGTTCGACCCGAGCTTTGGCTGGCAGGCTTGGCCTGTCCTCCTTAAAAGAAGCTCGGCCAGAGCTAAGCTCGATTCCAACGAACCCGGCTCGGACTTTTTGTGGCCCGAACTCAGGAGCTTATTTGCCACCACTATTAAAAAGAAGAAGAAATTAATTTGTCTTTAATAGTGTCTAAATTATATTATGTACCAAACATGTCACCTAAGAAGATGAATTCAGAAATAAAAATTCGTATTGAAATGTCAATACTTACCTAACTATGAGTTTAAAAGTCTTCACAGACCTTACAAATTAAGCCCTAATTCTCGTTCAGTCTCACCAGTAAATTTCCACTTTACAAGTCAATTGCCATTTACCTATTTCTCAAATAGTCTTTGGATTGGCTGTATTTAAACAGTTTTGTACATAACAGTGTCGAAATGAAATTACGCAAAACACCTAACTGAGATATAATGAAATATTGAAGGTATGAGAAATTAGCATATTAATATTGTGCTCATTTGAAAGCTCAAATTGAATGATACATTATATACTCGAAAAAAAGTTTATTCGAATAAATTAGACTTAAAGATGATGTAGCACAAAGAAGCCCATCGTTATTTGATAATTAATGAAGTTAATTAAGGATTAAATGATAAGTGACACGTGTTTTAACATATTTATGTTTATTTATCTAATTTGATTGAATAATACTATTTGCAGTCGCTCTACGTGACATACATATGGTGATTAACAGGGACGGATTTAGTGGGGGGGTTGGCTAGGCTGTAGCCCCCCCCCCCCCCCCCCCAATTTAGGCTCAATTTTTTTTTTTTTTTAATTAAAGTTTTTCCGTGTATAAAAAAAAAAAAAATCGCATAGTAACCCAATTTGAAATTTTGTAGCTCAGTCTCGAATTCAATCCTGGATTCGTCCCTGGTGATTAATGATTGGATGCATCAACCACATGTATGTCGTAAGACGATTATAATAATGAGTAACTACAGATAACTTTACTCAATTTGATTAGTTGAATTACAAAAGTGGTATCCCACTTTCAATAGAAAACACTCTAGTCATACCTTTTATATTGCCGCAAATTAAGCCTCTATCAGATGCTTATTTTTCCATTAAAAACACACACACACTCATTGAATCAAATTGGAAGCAGAGAAAGTGAGGAAAAGTTTGGAACGTGCAATTAGAAAATGTTTCTTTTTATCTATTCAGAAATCTATCAAGGTAAGATACTTAACGTTCAAATGGTTCGATTCTATGTCTTCATATGTTGAATGAAATATTAGAATGGACTTTCGAGTTCTACCTAACAAAATATAAACTTTCTTGAGTTTTTTCTAACAACGAACTCCTTCAAAAATTCGACTATAATTACGTGATGATTAGATTCCTTGATCATCGAAATACTACACATGAAATGTTGTTTGAAATGTCTATTTTTTTAATTTTTTTAATTATATTATGAAAACTTCACGTAGTTTACTCGATGTTGTCAAATATTAATTTTATACCAAAAAAAAAAAATTAATTATTGATTGAATCTGTGACAAGATGATGATGCAAACTACCAATATTCTGTTATACTAGATGAAATATGCAGTATGACCTATTACTAGTCGAGACTGGTCTAGAGTGTTCTCATAGTGTATAAATTATTACTGCATCAACAAAAAGACCCAGATGAATATTTTAAATTTTAATGCTTTTAAAGTTGATGAATATGAATTAAATTAAAGCTAAAGTGGCCAATGAAATGACCACAAAGCTTTTCAACACTAGAGATAACCTAAGCAGGCAAAACCTCAAATAGCTTAACCCTTTAATGGCTTGGTTGGCAAGTTGAATTGGATTAGACTCGATACGATTAAGAAAGAACCTATTTTTTTTTTCTATTATAATGTCACGTCATATTTAGTATTGTGTTCCAGACATGCACTTAAAATTCAAGCAAGCAAAATATTTATGTGCCACATTTGCTATTCACACTTAAAATGAACAGATATATAAATGTGTATTACTTTACAAGTCAATTGCGTCTCCTTCAAGTGCATCATCAATCTACATGTTCATTGAATGTCAGGGCCCATAAGCCACTCTCATCGGCTCATTTTTGGACAAGAAGAGTTTAATGTGCTTAATTCTGAGTTTCTCAATTTGTTTTATTAATTTCTTTAAAAAAAAAAAAAAAAATTTGAACCGGGTCAAGGGCTCGTGGGCATCTTGACTTCGCCCATGAGGCTTAAAACAAAGAGTCGAACTAAGCCTATTTCGTGAATACGAGTTGAGATTAGCTGAACTTAATTTCATTTCATAGATCCGAGTCGAGCCGAGTTCAATTGTCCTAGTACCGAGCTAGCTCGACTAAATCCAGGGCCGGCCCTGACCCAAGGCAACTAAGGCCACTGCCTTGGGCCTCCGATTTTTAGGGCCTCCAAAAAAAAAAAAAGAGCCCAAAATCCACCCCAATCCAAAACCCTTGAATTTTTTAATTTTTTTTTGGGCAGACCAACCGGCGACCGCAGATGAAACCCTCCCTCAAATCCCCAAGTTTTTTCTCCATTCCAATGCGTAATCATTTTCACCAAATCAAGCATTCTACCAGCAAAAATTCCAGCCAAAAATCATATTAGGGTCAGTCTCTAATCTCTTCGTCTTCTTCTAGTTCTATACTTTACTATTTTTTTTTTTTGGATCGATTTCTTATGTGTCTTTCCTGTGTGGTTCTTTCTTCCAGTTAGTTTAGTAACTAGGTTTTGAAGATGATGAAGGATTCCTCTAAATTATGTTTGTGTGGACTGTGGTTGTGGGTTTTTCTTTGATTGTCGCCACGCGACTCGCGAGTTATGTATACAATTTCTATGTATATGTTTTCTTCCAGTTGTTTTAGTTTCTAGGTTTGCAGATACGAGATTCCTCTAAATTGTGTTTGTCATTGTGTCGGATTAATGGATTATTTTGCTAGTTTTCTTGATATATTGTTTCCAATGACACTGAAGCTTACTTTCTGTTTTCTACAAAATTGCAATATACAGGAAGACAACTCAAAAATAGTCCCATAAATGCAACATATCTGTCTCTACAATCCAGAACAAACAAGAAACGGAAATTGTTTAGCACAACTTTCCTCGAATTTCAATCTTCTCATCCTCGAACTGAGCATAATTGGCACTCTTTGGACCTTCTCCTCACACCCTTTCCTCGACTGCTATTTTCGTCACGTTCGATATCAGTCATTGCGATTTGTAGTTCCAAGTCTCAGCTACTAGAAGTCTAGAATATAAGGCATGGGTATATGCTTAAACCGGATCTTGGTCTCTAAACCTAAGATTTGTGAAATCTGTCTATAATAACATCAATGATAAATGTATAGTTGTCGCAAAAGTATATCTATTTCAACAACCTTCATCTTTCCAAAGAAATCTTCTGTTCCATGATCTTGAAGGATCTCATAATAATTAATCGCCTTAAGTTTCTAAATTCTAAGGGTCGACCCTGGCTAAATTCATTGCCATCCCTAGAGGAAGTTGTCTATGTCGAAGGCATGAGTATTTTTCAGCTGATTTCGATAAATAAAAATGCATTTTTAAGAATTATTCTTAAAAACTTCATTGTATCATGAGTGGTTGGTCTAATACTCAATTGCACGCTATGACATGGATGGGACCAAATTACACATTAAGAAAAAGTGAATTATCATGCGCACGTGCAGACTCAGTTATTAAACAGAGTAAATAGCCAGGTGCTCACGTGCGGTTTTGTCTCACTTATTTCTTTTCTTTAGCACAGGCTTTTATTAATTTTGTGGCCAGCCTGCCAATTGCCAGTGCACGACGTGTAGGCCAAAACCTTCTTTTTTCTGTCTGTTTTTGGGCTCAGAAGAAGGCCAACAAATGTCATAAGGACCTCAGCTAACTTTTGTACATTTATGAGGAATTTTCCTTTTCTTAAAAGATTGGATCCCAATGTTGGAGGTCTTTCATTATTTCGTTCTTAGAGTATTGTGGAGGAAATAAATCACAGGATGTGTCTCAGCAGATCGGGACACAAAAACTGTCATACTAGTACCCACAAAGAATCCAATTTCATACATTGTAAGAAATAGGAATCGAACTCTCATACTGCGACTGTTAGCTCAACTAATACTACCTCACTTCTATCTTTTGCACCATTGATCTATAACTCGGAGGGCAGAATTTTCCTTTTCTTGATTGTATGTTAATGACATCTAGCTCGTATTTTATCTTTGTTACTTACTTTTGTTCGAAATTGAATTTATGTAGTCCTTGTCCTGAAATATATATATATATATATATATATATATATATATATATATATATATATATATGTTAATTGATTCCTACAAGTTCCAAATGTTATTACTATAGAAAATCAACGTAGAATAATGAAAAGAAAGACGAGAATTTAGAAAGGTGTGAAAGATACGTTAAAACATGTGCACTAAATCCAATCTCAGCCTAATCCTCTTGCAAGCTAAGACTGTTTTTTGGTTTTGTGAGAATGGTTCTCTTAACCTACCATTATTGTGAGCCCTTGGATCATATTGGTTGGTTGAGATTGTTTGGTAGATATTTGGCTAGCTTGTTGGAGAAGCTTTCTCTCATTTGAATCTATATATCCTACCAACTATCTCTCTCTCACGTGGGGCAATGCTAGGGCAAAAGGAAGACCCATACCTTTTTCTACAACTCTCTCTCTTCTCCTCTCTTTCTCTCTCTCGTTTTCTACCTTGTTCAAGAGTGTAGTGGTAAGCTTGAGGTGAGTTTTGGTGGATGAATACCTTGGTAACTTAGGCATGAAATAGGGCTAAGTGGAGGAGGTGATTCAAGAGTGGTTAGGGTCGGTTTTGGAGGGTTCTTTGCCGGTTTCTCATTTTGGATTTCCCTCTCCCCTTCTTGTTATGGAAGTTAAATTCTTTCTTTTATCCGATGTGGGACTTTGGTCGCATACCCAACAGGTTTACTCTTTGAATGATTTGAAATCAACAAAACTATTATTCTTAGTCCTTGTTTGGGTTCTATTATTTCGAATTATAATGAAAGAAATAATAATTTTTAAAAAATGTATGATTGAAAATGAAAGAAATTTTTTTAGACTTACGTATAATATAATTATATTGAAAAATGTATAATTGATAAGAAAAAAAATGAATTTTAATTTAATGGGGGAGCAAATAAGGAATTAATATGGTGGGGTGAAAAAGTTGGATGGCATCATGGGTCTCATCATGTCTATTTTTGACTTACGAGATTCCTAATGGGGCCCTTTACACTATTCAATACAACTTTTTGACACAACTAATTAGCACAATAAATAACCTTCGTGGTTTCTTTTTGAATTTATAATATTCAATTCATCTTATCAAACAATATTATCTTTTTCTTTGATATTTAAATGTAGCATATCGTGAGATCGAAGATTAACTCAAATGATATAAACAAATCTTACAAGATCGATGATTTGGGTTCGAGTCTTATTTGTAGAAATATATAGCATTTTATTCTTAGAATAAATCCCTCTCTTTCAATAAAAGGTACGGGAGAACAAGACACCCTGATCTTTCAATGCAAGATTACATTAATTTGAAACTCTAATGCTATGGTGATAGAATTATACTTCAAAGTAGAAGAATCGGATAAAACAATAAACACGACTTCAGTTTCAATAAATTTGAAGTTGACTATATGAATCATTTTTTTTTATTTCTTTAGTTCGACATACTTTAACTCGACAAAGAGTTCGGACATTTTCAATGCCCAAGGTTATCTTATTCTCCTACATAGTGAGTGCTCTTTTGCTTTATCTCAATTCCAAAGGATTGAAGTTCCCATTTCTTCTTTTGACAATTGTTAGTGTGAACCTTTTTATGTTGTGCTTCAATTCTCTTGCAGACAACATCATAAAAGTTCACTTTGTCATAGAAACTTTTGAATTTTTACTCTTCCCCTAAAGATGTCACTTTTGAACATCTCTTTGTTGAGAACCTATATTTTAAATGCTATTTAGCACAATGTCACATGACCTAGCTGATGGTAAATATATTGAATCCTTGCCCAGATAGTAACATCCCAAAAGGCAAAACGTGAATTATTTTTCCTTCAATCAAAGAAACAAATAACTATCACATCATCACAATGTGTGACTTTTGCCTTTTTCCCCTTTTATTTCTTATCAATTGGTGCACGCTTGTAAAATTAAAATTTGGAGTTCAACGGACGCTCAATAAGAGGTAGCTATCTCTTTCACTAAATGTCTCAATAACGAGAGTCTTTTTTATGTTGTTGGCGTATCTAGTACCTGGTGGAGCTAGGGGTGACAAAATGGCTCGGTGGCTCGGGCCGCCCGGGCTCGGCCCGTGAAAAGCTCGGGGCAGGCCCAGCTCGCGGCCCGGGATACCGAGCCAAAACTCGGGCCGAGCCTCATTTTTGGAGTCCGACTCGAGCCGGGCCGGCTCGTATCACGGGCTTTTGGGCTCGCGATCAAAAAAATGTAAAAAAAAAATAGAATAATACTTATTTTTTAAAAAAAAATAGAAAAATACGGGCCGACCCGAGCTCGGGCCGGCTCGGGAAAAGCCCGAGCCGAAGCCCGGGTCGAGCCCCAAAATTTCCACCGAACTTGGACTCGGCTCGGCTCGGGCCCGGAAAAGTCAGGGTCCTCCGAGCCCAGGCCTAGTATTTTGGCCCGCGAGCCGGGTCAGCCCGGCTCGTTGCCATCCCTAGGTGGAGCCACGTTAGGACTAGTTAGGACAATTACCCCCACTGGATTTTGGAAAAAAAAAAATGATGTAATCCTTGTGAACACTTGTGAATTCAACTAGGCAATGTTACATAGTCAAAATCTGTAAATTCATGAAGAGAATATTAATTGGAGTACTTGTTACATAAATTGTGTCGTTCTCGAAGTCACGTTTAGTTTTGCTTAAAATCAATTTTTTAGTAGATTTTGATAAAAATTAATGAAATATGTGGTTGAAAAGTTGATAAAAGTTGTGGGTCATATGAAATGTATGATTAAATTATTTATTAACTTCAACTTACATTTTATCGACTTTTTTTAGTTAAACTAAACAAGGACTATTTTTCAAGATAGTAGGTAGGCGGTTGACAAATTTTCTCTTCATTTTAAAGGTATCATTTATCTTTAAAATATGTTGTCTTTTTACATTCTTGTGTTAGTACATTGTTTATAATTTTCATTTTTAACTAAGTGACATCCCCATTCAATTTCGTTTTTGGCTCGTCCCTAAGTATCGCATGTTTTACGGTAAATGTCTTCAAGCATAATTTATCGTAGATGGTACTATCTTAGAAGCTCAAATTTAAAATGACTTCCATATTATTGACACCGCAACCACTAAATCGTCGCTTAGTCTCACAAGTTTGAGTTTCTAAGAGAGCACCACCTATGATAAATCATATTTGAAAACGTGTAATCTAAATCACAAGCTTTCAGATAAGAAAACAAGCAATTCCCAAGTAATTAATTATGGGCGACCGTACAAATCATTTTTTGGCACTTCATCTTGTCCATACATGTACCATGAACCTAGAGAAGAATTCAATACAAGAAAATGCATAAATTCTTGAATCTACATTGTTAATGTTAAGCAACGTCAATTTGAACTACATAACCAATCCACAAGCAATGGCCTTGTTCATTTTAAGACTCGTAGTTCCATAAACTGGCAAATCTTCTTCATATGATCTAATTCCAACCCTGCCAATATTCTCAAGCTCAAAAAGATCAGAACTTGCACAACTCTTATCATCCACATCACTATCATTTTCATATAAATCTCTGTATTCATGTTTTTTAACATTCTTCCCCTCGTAATCCCGAAAAATATCTTTGTTTTTCTTGATGAAGTTGCTGCCGACATTGTCTTCTACAATAGTATTGCTGACAGAGGAAAATTGGACAGACTTTTTGGATTTATTGGCTCTCAAAGACATTGTTCTGCTAAAGCAAGATCTTGAAGCCAATGAGTATGTTGTTTTGTCCTTCATTGATTTAGATTTCCTCGCAGAATTCCGTTCCTCCATGCCATTATTTTTGTTCAGATTTCTTGGACTGAAAATGGAATTCAAGAAGTTGGCAATTTTAGCACCTGGTGAATAGGGCTCTTTCACCTTTTTCGACTCTCGGAAAATCTTCGATTTTGTTCTCACAAACCCTCCTTTTCGATCCGTCTCCAATGGTGAGATCTTGCAGGGCCTTTCGAGAATGAGATTTCGACGTTGATTCAGTTTCTGCCCTGTAAAAAGTGACAATGACTCGATTTCAGAGGATAAAAACATGCTCGAGTCTGTTGAAGAGCCTGAGTTTGAAGCAAAGTGCCTTGGAGTGATGCTGCTGTAGTTGTCCATCCATTTTTCGATCATGATTGCCCGTCTACAGCTTTCGATTTCTTCTTCGACTTTTGCAACATTGTTTCTTCCATGAAATACAAAATCTCCCACTTGTTCTTCTTTTAGGCCTTTTGAATCATCAATAGAACGATAAATGGCGTCAAGGAGAGACGACGAAAATGACTGCTTTTTACGTCGAGGCTGATGCTTCTGTCTTTCCCACATATCCATCTCTTAAGAGAGATTATGCTAACTATAGAAATTTGAAGAGCTTACACACACTCGTTTATCATAAATAGTAAAGTTTGGTATACTGAATAAGATGATAAGATTAAAGAAGAAATAGAAGTTATTTATCAGTTCAGTACTATCCAATACTGTACGGAACGTGCACGTAGTATTGTGTGTGCACGTGTGAGTGAGTGTTTTATAAAGGGTGTTTTACCTTACCCACGCGTGCCTGTGATTCAGAAAAATGGCTATGAAAGTGGTGTTCAGCTTCCTTTAATTTGCTGTCTGCTAGCAGGTACTATTTTATTTTCCCTTTCTGAATGTTAGATCGTTCAATTTTCAAATGCTTTCTGATCAAAATCCCATGTGCTGCTGTAGACATTTTTTGTTTGCTGACACAGTTTTGAAAATAGTTAAGGATCAAAATGCTATTTCTTTATGTTTAAAAATTCAAAAATGATTTTGTGTAGAGAAGGATGCTTCACAGAATTCCTCCAAACACTCATGGGTGGATCCCATGGTATAATAAAAAAATGCCAAAAAATTCAACAACCCGGTGCCCTATTGTAAGTATTCTATGGCATTTCTGTTAACCAAATTTCTGTACGCACAGCATTGTTCTTAAAAATTAACAATCTCTAGACGTAGCAAATGATATTACTAATTTTTTGCACGACCCCAAGTGACACTAGACAGTTAAAAGTTTAATGATTGTTAAGAAACAAATTTGAAAGTATATTAGCAAATCGATTTATTATTTTTATTTTTATTTATTTATTTGTCATTTTGAATGCAGAGCATTAACTAATGGGAAAATAGCTATGGAGGTTCCCAACCTTTTCATTATATAACAAGTTGGTCATCTAACTTTTTTAGTCGAGGTATCCAAACCTTCTTCCCAAGTAAATTAACCTATAGGAGCAGAAAGTTTGCAGCAAACGAGTAAAGAGAGTACAAGTTCAGGAAAAAAAAAACCCTCTTTTAAAGACTTGTTTTTCTTTATCAATAACATTAAACCAATATGCATATATGCATACACGGAGCAGTTATTGCATTTATTCTCCAACTTATGAGGAAAAAATCTCAATTCTAACACCATGACCAACCTAAATTAGTAAGTAGGAAAATTGTGGCCGATCAATTTTAATGACTCCAGTAAGATGCTCTAAACATTGATCTTTCCTTCCACGGTTATATTGACTCTTCAATGTCTTTAACTGGTCCTTGTGGAATTCAGCCTCTGAACATCAACCAGCTGGTAAAGATCCCCACGTCGTTGCCTCTGGAAAGGAAGGAATGCTCTGCAACCACAAATCAACACGCGTTACAAATACACGAAAATTAGGGTCGTAAGTTCAGTCAGATTATAACCTTCATCGAATCCCAATACGAGTCCCAAAGGAGCTAATTTTGTTACTAAGAACTGTTATCCAAATATAGTAAATCATACAACGTACAAAAAGGTTTTCAACAGTGTATTCAAACCTCCACCCAACAAAGTAAAAAAGGAAAGGTATTTTTTTCATTCCTACCTAGCAAAACTGGTGCACTTAAATTTGAAATTCTCCAGAAATCAGGAAAATGTTTCAAAAATCAGGAAAATGGCCACTCGGATCATATAATAAGTACCAATGCCAACATATATATGGAGGTTTGGATGAGAAAATAACCAGATAATCATTCATCTAAGTCTAAACAGAGTAAATCAAATTGAGATCCATATGCAGGTTTATTAGCATCTTACCTTCTCTGCTCAATCAGTGAATAATCTATCTCTGAAATAACTATCGCCTCATCATGCTCTGTTGTTGCAATTACTTCTCCAAACTGAAAACAGCCAGTTCCTTTAGGTATTCAGTATCCATTTTTTATAATAAAATTCTAGAAAGCAGAGGAAATTTATATTTCACCAGGGATTCAATTAAGCAATCTCAACACTTGTGGTTTATTATTTCAAAATCATGACGACGAATTGCAGTAAGATATTCAACACAAAATTTAATATAAGTATATACTCACTGGTCCAACAAGAGTAGAATGTCCCCAAGCCACATAACTAGAATTAGAATCTCTGGCAGGCGAGCAAGTCGCTACATACAACTGTTACACAAGCGTAGGCACCAATTAAATATACAAGTAATAAAACTCTCATTTTAACTGTCATAAAGAATAGATGTTATACAGCACGGCAACTTGTTGCTACAGAGTTCATTTTTCCTTTGGAAGCTGTTGCATTTCCTAGATGTTGCATTCATGTATAATAAAAAGTCACTAACAGCACACGAATAGGTTAAGTAGACAAAGACTCAAAAATTAGCCTAGCCTGATAGGAAATATACAATTTCAATATTATAGAAGATAAAGACTCATAAATTCGCCCAAGTAAAATTTGAGCATTATAATTTATAAAGGCTCTTCTGTTCCTATCTTAGGCCCTGTTTGATTCCCATTTTAATTCTCATTCTCATTCTTCTACTCATTTTCAACCACACATTCTTCAATAAAATAATATTTTCTATCACATCAATAACTTTTCCTTCTTTTTCAACCACACATTTCCCATCATATCACTATTTCAAAATTCATTTTTCCCAAATAATGTCTATCAAACACACTCTTAGTAACAATTAACCACATGTTCAGGGAATTTAAATATATTTGTTTACAGATCGATGATAATGGTCATCTGTGGTATTAACAGAAATGTGCGCATATAGGGACAGTGAATGTCTCCAAGCAAACAAGGTCAAAAAGAAAAAGAAAAAAAAAATTAATAATAATAATAATAAACTAAGCAGCTATTTTATGCTGTCTAAGGTCCAATCAAAACATTAGCAATAATAAGGAGGAAAGGTTCCAATACAACACTTAATATTACATTGAAAAATATATACAACGGTTCAGTTAAGATGTCTATTATTAATAATATCTAAAACCAAAATGCTCATAGGAAATAATGGAATTACCTGACAATCTGCTGCCCTGCATTAAGAAGCACACAAGAATGTTAACATGACTAATTTCTTTAAGATGAAACAAAACTCATGTAAAGATTGTTTAACATTACAAGGAATTGTAAATGAGGCATTCAATCAATATTTTGACCAGATCAGATGTCTGCAAGGGTGCTATGCATCTCATGGAAGCAGCAGTGAAAGATCATTAGCCATTTAAAGATCATATGGTTTAACCATTGAGGGGGCTTGTTGCTATACACTTTTATTATGCCATCAACTTTGTCTTATATGTTCTCAGGAAACTACTTCAGAGATTCGCACGATACACTTAGTACCAGATGAATGGTTCAGCCCACTTTATTGGTACTGTACAAGGTCAAACTGACCATTTTGACTATTACATTTTGAAATCATAAAAGTTTTTTAGATGCAATAATTATTACATGGTATTCTTTAAATTTCACAAAAAGAGATGCAATTCATTTCCAGAAATTTGGTTTGACTGGTCAACACTAGGATATCTCAATAAGTCAATAACAATTGGCCTGAAATAGTAGGAATGATATGAATCTTGTTATTCATAGTAATACCGTGATTACAAGTCACAAGATCCCGATTGAAATGCTCAGTTCATCCAGCAAATAATGACAGCAAGAAAGCTCCATTTATGTTAAAGATTAAACCCCTGTTTGGTGTAGCTAAAATTCATATTTTTAGTAGATTTTGATAAAAGTTGATGAAATATGTAGTTGGAAAGTTGATTAAAGAAGTGGATCCCATGAAATGTATGGTTGAAAAGAATTGTTGATTTTGACTTAGATTTCTATCAACTTTTCAAGTTACAACAAACTGGGGCTAAGAGTGTTACAATTATATCAGTTTCGAGGGAACGTTTACTTCCAAACAGAATTTGCACATTAACACATATCATACGATCAAAATGCCATCACCAAGATAAGCTCAGAAAAGAAACATGAAGAATCATTGTTTCTCCTAGGCTAGAGCTTTTTGGTAGACACTAGGCAGTCGTATATTTACCTTGCCCTTTGTAACAACTCCCAGTGCAGAGGACCAGTGGTCATGTTAAAAGCCCCAGGGTAACAAATCAAGTGGGCACCTTGCATATAAATAAGAACAGTCCTATTAGAAACACCAACCCAATGAGAATAATAGTAGTTGAAATAACACAGAAATTCACCTCTTGGAGGCTGAGTTCTTTTCGGGAAAGAGGAGGGGGGGAGAGCTTAGTTTGGAGAGAGGAAGAGTTTATTTCAAGACAGAGAAGGAATAAGTACAAAAAGATGAGAGATGTCTTTCTTGATGCAGATCCTAGTGTGTTTCAACCGAAAAAAATAAAAGAAAGGAAAAAAAATGAAAAAGAGCTTCATTTTAGACTTTAGAGAGAGGAAGAGTTTTATTCTGCAAATCCTAGTGTTTCATATAATAGAAGAAAGCCAACGCCAATCTTTTTTGGTTTATGAAAGCTGTAGAGCTAATTTATAGCCACATATCGAAAAACTACTATTTCCCAAATTTTTTAAAAAAGCTTACAACCTGGCTTATATGACTAACATGACCAGCATGTGCCAACTGACGCAACAAAAGAAAATTTAATCTCTTCACAAGGTTTAACTGGAACTAGTTTATTTAATGGTCCAGTCTATTTTAACTGTAAGATACAACCTTAAACTTCAATAAAAGAAACTTAATGCATTGCATAATGAGAAAACTTAAAAACTAGGAATTTATTTTATTCACATGTGATCTTCAACAGCCTTCTCACGTGCAGGCCGAATTTATTTTTTCATCACAAGCTTGATATGTGAACTTTTCATAAATGTGAAAGAATTGAATCCAGGGCATTTATTTGTTCTAATAACATGTTGAACCACCTCATCTAAAAGTTTAAAATGCCTTCAACATGTTGATATCTTACGGGATTTCGTGGGCCTCGACCAATCTAATGCTCCTGAATTAGTTGTTCTATGGCAGGTAAGAAAATTTCAAGTTCGGTTTTCCATCACCAACCTGCAGCTCAATATTGTTCTCCATCCCTCTCTTTTCTTTTATTCAAAATCCATATATAAGAACAGTATTAACTATTTCTTTTGGCAATTAAACATGGTCCAGTCTCAAAGGTTAGCAATAACTCCATCTGAATCACAAGGCTTTCTTTGGATAAAAATTTTGATCGGCTCAGTCTCTATAATACTGTAACGATCCAAAAAAATTCTTTGGATTATTAGAACGTATCGTAAAATAAAACTTTTATAAGAGATAATTATTCTTAAACTTACAATAATAATAATTAAGAACAAATACTTAATCATAAACATTAAATTATTATTCGAAAATCATAACCATTTCTTCCTTATTATACCACTAGAGACCCGTATCAAACTTCAATGCCTCGAACATCAATTACCTAAAAGGGGGAAATCATAAACAATGAGATAAATCCCAATAAGTGAGCCACATAAATCCTAATTCATATTTAAAATTTGAGAATTCTTAATGTACATAAAGTGACACGAGGATTAGAAACCGATCTTAGGTGACCATAATCCCTATACATAATCATAACATACATAGGAAGACACGGGAATTAAGAACCGTACTTCGTTGCTATAATTTTCGTTCGTAACGATACTGAACTCCGGTCCTTTGAACTTAAACATATAGGACCCATATCATATTCATAACTTGGAATTTCGTATTTTAAAGTATGAAAAACGATTTAACATGCAACGTATGACTACACTTACCTCGTAAATTTGAAGATGATTTGATAAAGCACATAGGGAATAACTTGATCTCAAACTACTGTTTATGAACTATGTAGTATGGGATAATCATAGTTATACGCGCACATATATATAGATATACATAATTATGGTAATCGTATAATTTAAATCGATCATGATTAAATATAATTATACATATATAGACGTACGTAATTAGAGTTATACTATATTTGAAATCAATCAACCATAATTATAATTATACATATATAGACGCACTTAATTATAGTAACAATAAAACTTAAATCAATTTATCATAATTATATATAATTCTACATATATAGACACACGTAATTATAGTATCACTATAATTTAAATCAATCAATTGTAATTATATATAATTATACATAAACGTAATTATAGTAATACTATATTTAAAATTAATCAACCATAATTACATATAATTATACATGCATAGACGTGTGTAATTATATTAATCGCATAATTTAAATCAATTATATTTATGTAGACACACACACATACATGTAGTTTACTTATTTAGGAAATAATTTTCCTACTGTATCTTTCACATATAAGGAACTTTACTTAATTCTATCCAATTTTCCAATACACACACACTCTCTCTCTCTCTCTCTTATACCATAAATATTCCTAGGAAATTGCATTTGTAGTCCCTCAACTATTGGTCGATTTGCAATTTAGTCCTCTAGCTTTTATCTTGTTACACTAAGGTCCTAATTTCATAATTAATGACTATAAATGATTTGGGTATTACAAATACCTTTGTTTGGATGAAACATTTCAAATTCTACAGACTATTCTTATAAAATTGCAACAAAAATCTTGAACAATTTATAGCACAGTTGTACAAAGAGAAGAATTACCATGAGATATAACCATGAAACACTCGAGGATCGAGAGACTCAACTTGATGGCAAAGTCGACAATTTGGATAGGCAAGTGTAGATTATGGCAGAAAGGCAGAAGAATCGAGAATCGTTCGTCACCAGAAGCTCAAAATTTCATGAGTGAATCTTTAAAGTCGCCTTAGAATATTTTTCCTTGTCTTGATGGGTAGAAGTCAAACTCATAAGAATAGTGATGAAGACATCATCCTTTTGCTACTTTGGATTATTTTACTTGTGCTTTAGTTAGTGAAGCTTGTAACTTATGCTTTAGTTTATTGGGCATGTATTATGGCTGGCCCAAGCCCCTTTATTTTGTAGGGTTGTATTTTCCATATATATGCTTTGTAATGTAACTTGCAAGGGGGACGATGATTGAATGAATTGATAAATTTTCTTGGTGATCAAGCATTCTCCTTTCCCTGAACTCGTCCTCTAGTTTTCTTCGGCTTTCTCCCCCCTCTGGCTTCTCCTTTGCTCTTTGTTGTGGTTTCGTTCTTCTCTCTGTCTTCCTGCTTCAGTGATTGCTCTTTCTTATTAACTGTAAGAATCCATCCATTGATCCGACATCAAAGTGGTATTAGAGCTAAACCTGGATTCTGTCCTAAAAAAAATGGCTGCAACCATAATTCTCGTCCAATTCATCCACAACAACACCCTTCACATATACACAATCACTATAACCAATCCACCGCTGCAAACCCCGCCGCTGCAAACCCCTAACTTCCTGTTCAAAAATACTACCACGAAAGCCCATTTTCACAAACAATAACCACCCTTCAATCAATAGATGCGACACCAACTCACAAACACCCAGTTACTCAAACAACCGTCGCCATCTTCCTGGAACCCACTTCAACATCACAGTCATTTTCACCCGGCAAATCCAGAAGATTTCAAATCTTTGGCCAATAGTTCAACTGCACGATGTGCATATGTTCAACCCATATAGTCCCCGAAATCAATAGCCAACCCCATCACCCTTTTGCTACTCTGGATTATTTTACTTGATGCTTTAGTTAGTTGGATTAGTAACTTATGCTTTAGTTTATTGGGATTGTTTTATGGAATGGCCCAAGCCCGTTTATTTTGTAGGGTTGTATTTTCTATATATATATATATATATATATATATATATATATATATATGCTTTGTAATGTAACTTGCAAGGGGGACAATGATTGAATAAATTGATAAATTTGCTTGGTGATCTAGCCTTCTCCTTCCAGTGAATTCTCCTCTAGTTTTCTTCTCCGATTTTCTCCCCCCTTCTTGCTTCTCCTCTGCTCCTTGATGAGGTTCTGATACCCTCTCTGTTTTCCTGCGTCTCTAATTGCTCTTTCTTATTAACTATAAGAATCCATCCATTGATCCTATATCAAATAGCCTGCTACCTATACCCCTATTTGAGCATTAAGACCATATAATGCACTGACACAGATATGTACGTGTTGAATACGCCGACAAGTGATATTTCAAAGAGTACTGACACGACACGTTAACTAAAATCTTTAATTATTTATTTATATAATATAAATTTAGTTTTTTACTTGTTATTAATTTTCCTTGTTAAAATCTTTTAAATATGAATACTTACTTATTATTTAATAATTTTGAGTTAAAATTATATATATTCTTGATAAAGAAATAAAATGACCATGGAAGAGTGTCTGACTGTTGTCGGATATGCTACCCTAATTGAAATGTTCGTACAACACAATTAAGACCTCAATAATAGTTGAATTTTGAGTTTCACTAGTAGTCAAACTCAAGTTGGACATCACAAACTACAGGAGAAGATAGATCACTGATCCTTGAGTAATCTTGTAATGAAATCAAGCATATGCTAAATGTCCCGACTCCAAGATGTCATCAAGATATATAGTCCCTATTTCAAAATTATAAGATAATTTAAACCCCTGAGGGGAGAATTTCAAATATTTTAGTAGCATGTGGTTACATGGCATGAAATACACATACATATGTATATGAACACTCTAGGTCGTGTTGACACTTGACACTCAATTGTGATCAATAGCAAAGTGAATACAACCAAATCACCAGGGAAAAAATAAAAACTGAATATATGGGCTACAAAAGATGATTACTATTTACTAAAAACAAATAAAACATACCTCTAGCTGCATATATTGTTGCTAGTTCTTGGAATCGAATGTCATAGCATATACCTATACCAATACGCCCGACATCTGTGTACAAGAGTCTCAGTCATTAAAGAAATTAGATGTGGACATAAAAATGATTTCACAAAAAACTTAATGATTGAAAAAACACATTTTCGAACTTCATTTGATCTCAGGTACAGAAAGTAAAAAACTGGCAATGAGCTGCCAAAGAAATAGAAGTTAAGAATATAATTTTTAGTTGATTTATACATTCTACAATTTCTCCTCCATAATGATGCTCACTTGCCACAAAATGAGAAAAATAAAACTAAAAGCAGCAACGAAGCAACATCTCTATGAATGTTTAGTTAATACTCCCTTGATCTCAAATTGGATGTCCAAGTTAGAGTCGAAATTATCTCTAATTTCCTCATTTTCCCGGTATTCTTACTGTACAACTTACAGTGTTGTCTGTGGCTTACGTCGGCACTGACGTGGAATTTTGAAATAATTTTTATTTAGAGAGTGTAGTTTGATAGAAAACAATCTGGAAATAATTTCATTAAAGGAAAGGGGAAAATATCAAGACATTCTGAAAATGCAAATGGTATTACAAATTTCAAAAAGTTCAATTCGAAGTCCAGGTCTGAAAAAGAGGTTCAAAACCTTTAGAGAAATATCCAACATCAAGTAAAGAAGATCTGACAAATCCTCAAGGGCATTATGATTTAGTTCTTCAACATAAATCTCTCTCAAATATTTAGCAAAGTATTATATAAATGAGCAATATAGCAGTCTTTGAAATCTTGTACAATGATCTTTAGTCTATTTTTGATTTATCATGGTATCAGATAAAGAAAAATCCTGTAAAACCTGTATCCACAATGGTTGGGGTCTCTCCTGCTGTAAGAGTCTTTGATTCTTTAAACGTCATTTGGCCCGGTATATCAATGTCAAAGAGATGAATCTGGAAAATGGAATAAGTCATTAAACGACCGGTGATCATAGATGATATCCAAGTAGTCATTTGTGAAATTCTGAACGGATAGTATATGTTTGGTGTCAACCTAGCTGCTGTTATATAGAAGACGGTGTAATATACAGAAAAAAAACAACCTTCCTGTGCTTAGTCTTAAGTTTTCCATCCGTACCAAAGATGCAGCAGGTGTTATACAACCTATCACCACTACGTTCTGGTATGGATCCACCAATTATTGTGATCTTTAGTCTCCGGGAAACTTCAGACAGCATTGCAGTTGAAAGAGATTTATTAGCATCAATATCCTCCGCATATAATGGGAAACTATCATTTGAATACGGGCTATTCCATATTTCCTAGCATAAAAGGAGGTTATCGTGTCAATTTGGTATATGACACAACAATTCACAAGAGATACAGGAACCATAAAATATCATATGTGATAATTTGTGGATGAGAGTTCGTGAGGCCGACAAGAGAAGCTAGAGTACCCAGAAATCCGTAAATGAATATCATTCTCGAACAAAATGCACAAACAATGATAACAGAATCACAGAAGCAGAAACAAGATAAAAAAATGTTCAGAAGAAAAAATTTAGTAAGATCCTACTCACGTACAGGTAGAAGAATAAGCTGAGCACCCTTTCTTGCAGCCTCCTCAATTGCTTCCCGAGCATGAGCAATGTTTCTGTCCTTGTCCGAAGTCACATACAACTGGCAAAGCGCAATCTTGAACTGAAACATATGGAAGGAGCTATTAAAATGTAATGCCATGGCTGCCCTAAAAAAATGCAGATTTTAGCTTCTAATTTCAAAAATAGGTTGACATGCACAAAAGATCGCCAGACCCAAACCTTTGATGCAAACTGAATTTATAAACAGAAATAGGATATAAAATTATTACTTTTGGCACCATTGGAACCGAGATTAAGAACATAGAATACCTTCAACATGAAGCTACAAGACAATTTTCGGATTGTATTTCCGCTGTAAGATCGATTATAAAATAATCTGGCCTCAAGTTATGATTTAGGACTATACTTCATGATTTATTACCTGTTTCTATAATACACTTTACGATGTTGTTCAATTTCATATACAACTATTTGATCAATTGGCTATTAAGTGCTTGTTTGGCTAAGCTTTTAACTAATTATATAGAGTGGGTCTCAAGGAATGTATGGTTAAAAAGTAGATAAACGTTGTAGGTCCTTGGGAATGTGTGGTTAAAATAAATGTTTAACCAAAGCACTAATAAACAAGCATTAAGAGGTTTTCTTTGATGCTCTTCAGCGGCTACATTGTCCCCAGAATTCACTTGACTATGCCAGTTCAGTATTCAAGAAAAAGCCAACCATTTTACAATTTTTTTTTTTTCAAGCTCATTTTCAATCACACATTCTCACAATAAAATATTATAAACGTAAACCCAAAAAAAAAAAAAAATCTTACTTTTTAACCTCACATTCTCCAAAAAATCACTATTCCAAGACTCATTTTCCCCAAAAAAACTCTTTTTAATGGTTGTCAAACAGAGGCTTTATTAAGATGTTGTTTTTTCTATTGTATCAGTCCCTTCCCTTGTAAGAAACTTGTCTTCGAGCCCCGCATCTTGTTCTTCTTTCACTTTGTCTCCATTGTTTGGTACAAATAGGATAGAATAAATGACGAGTTAATCCACATATGCGTTAACAAGGCAACTTGATCGGCATTTTCTCCAATTTTCCTTATAACTGTACATGGCTCAGTCTTCCTTTTATTTAGTTTAGATAAAAGCCAACAGAAATAATTCCTTAATAGGTAAATCATCATCATGCCACCTCTGAATTCTTAGTTCCTCTCTTCTGGTTTCAGTATTTCATGGACTTGGTAAATAATCCTTCAATTTCACCCTAAATATTCATGCAAATTCTTCATTTTGGCAGCTACGCCTTCACCCTTCAACTGTCTTTTCCAATTAGCAACAAAGTTAATGAGATGTGCAGGTTGTCTTGTATAAACAATTTTAAAAGGACTTATGCCTGAAGTTCAAATCTTCGAATGGCCAAGTGCAAATTGTTCTTGTGCAGTAATAACTTTCCAGTGCTTATGAGTGTCTCCTGCCATGCATCTTAGAAAATTTTCCAAGCTTCTGTTCATAGCTTTGAGCTTCCCAATTATTTGGGGATGATAAGAAACTTTTCACTGTCTGGGGCATCCATTGTCCATTTTGAAACAAATAAAATAGTCCATCTTTGACCTATTCCTTTCTGGCTTCCGAGCAGACCCACCACAAAGTCCATGCTTACATCCTCCCAGGGAGCTGTTGGTGCTGGCAGGGATGAGAGGAAATGCACTTGATCTATAGATTCTTGTCATATTCAACATCTTTTGACGAAATTATACAGTTTTGTTCAATAAATGCACAAGTCATATCTTGCCAAAGTACCCATCCACTCTTCAACCATATATGTCTTGGATAATTTTATTTCAATGAACAATTTGGAACACAGAGTTGATTTTCTAGAAATAGAAAATCACTGTGTATCATATATTTGTGTTCCAACCCATCAGAGCTATCCTTACATATTAAACCAAAGAAGCGTGCAGAGGATATAACTCCATAAATAGAATCAAAGCCTTCAATATTGACAATTGTTCAGTTGTACTAGACAGTAGCATAGTCCTTATGTTTGAGTGGATCTAGTAACTTGATATGAGTGCCATAATTGTGTTCTCTCACAAAGTTGAACAGTCCTGTTAGTTATTGAAATACTTATTAAGATCCATTATCTATGGATATACAATAAATTCTTGAAGCAGAAAAAGTTTCAGAGCTTCACCAATGGCATAGAAGTCTTTAGGAGTATCAGTCTGCGAAAGACCTAATATCGTACTCTTGTATTACATAAATAAAAACTATAGAAGCTTGCGAAAATAATAAGCAATTAGTATAGTTAAGCCCCAGGATTAACAGGCCTGACAATTAATCCCCACAGAATGTCCATAACTGAATTTGTGCGTAAAATGATTGTTTTACTCCTTAACTCATATCTTTATCCTTTAGTCATATTTTTTCTTTAATGAAATTGTTCTATTTGTGATACACAAATATAATCCAATGTTCTAGATTACTGAGTGTTCAATTTTTTCGAAGTACTGAAAATGACCATGGAAACATCCACCTCTCTTTAGAAGGTTTGTGAAACCATCTCATGAAAATATATTGCTAATATTTAGAATATATCTGTTATAGAATATATCTGTATTCTCCATAATATACAGTCTAGTAATCTTTAATAGGGAACAATACCTAGTTTGTTGTCGTATTTAGAAAAATTTCCATGCTTTTTACTTATTATTATTGAAATTCCAGGGGACTTTTTAAATGGAATCCATATGTAGGACTAGGACCCAAGTGCCAAGAAAATTGAAAAATGGAATCCAATTGCGACGAAAAGTTAAATACCAATTCAAGTACACTTTAAGTATAGAATGGATGTATATTTTTTATGAAATAACAAATCGCATAATTTTACATTTGTATCTACATCAATGAAATATATTGATCACTCACCTTGGAAATTGGAGGGGTAGGCAAAGGAATAGCAGGAGGGATTCTAGCGTCCTCGGCCTTGAATGGAGAGGCCATTTTCTTCGACGCTGAAACAGTGCGGATAGGATTTACATAATTTTTGTTGATTCTGTGGATAGAATTTGTACTACGGTTGAGGGGAAATGAGGAATGGGAATGAAAATTGGAACAGAAGGAAGAGCGATAGATATACGAAATCGAAGAATGGTTATTGAGAAATCTGGTGCCGGAGTGGAGTGATGAAGACGAGAGCATTCCAATGGTGGCAGCCGCCATTTTCAGGAGCCGGGTTTTGTTTTGGAGCAAAAGATTGAATACGGCAGCGTTTTGAAATGGGTATATCAAACAGTCTATTTTGCATTATTCACTACATTTTTAACATTAAAAGACAAATATACCCTTCATTTCAAAATAATAAAAAAAAAGAGATTTCTCCCCGGACCCGAAGGGCCCGAACCATCCGAAGACCTCGTTACTATTGTGATTTTTTCGCAAATTTGAATTTCTCCTACGCGATAAGAGAATATTTTATTTAAATCTTTGAATATTAAAGCTAAAATCACATTATCCTGTTGTAAAAGGAAAGTTTATTAGGGTTTGTAGTGAATGACAATTATACCCCTGTAGCCCTAGAAATTATTACCATTGTATCCCTGATTCTTACCTATAAATATAGGGTTTTGATCATTAATAAAATACATACAAGTCTATTGACTTAATTCTTCTTCTTTTTCTTCTCTATTTTATAACACGTTATCAGTACGATAGCTTAATTCTTTAAAGTTTAGAGAAGATTGATGATGGATTGTCAAGATACTTGTTTGGTTGATAGTGCAACTACACATACAATTCTTCAAAACAGAAAATATTTTTTGGACTTAACATTAGCAGAAAATAATGTTAATACGATAACTGGTGCATCGAATATCGTTGAAGGCTCCGGAAGAGCTTGTATTATTTTATCAAATAATACAAAATTATATATTAACGAAGCACTTTACTCTAGCAAATCCAGAAGAAATTTGCTTCATTTTAAATATATCCATTGCAATGGATATCACATTGAGACGATGCAAGAAAATAGTGTTGAATATCTTTGCATAATTTTCTTTGTATCTGGCAAGAAGCAGATAAAAGAAAAATTCCATGCACTCCCATCTGGCATGTACTATACATTTATAAAAATGGTTGAATCAAATAATGTCACGAACCAGAAGTTCGTTGACCCCAAAAAATTTTATATTTTGGCATGATAGACTTGGGCATCTAGGAGCTATAATGATGCGTCGAATAATAAACAACTCATATGAACATCATTTAAAGAACCAGAAGATTCTTTTACCTAATGATTATCCATGTGCAGCTTGTTCACAAGGCAAGTTAGTCATTAAACCTTCAACTACAAAGGTCAATGTTGAATCTCCAACTTTCTTGGAAAGAATTGATGGAGATATATGTGGGCCAATACACCCACCATGTGGATCATTTCGTTATTTTATGGTATTAATTGATTCTCCTACTAGATGGTCACATGTTTGCCTACTTTCCACTAGAAATGTAGCATTTGCTAGACTACTTGCTCAAATCATAAAATTACGAACACAATTCCCTGATTATTCAATCAAGACTATTCGACTTGACAATGCTGGTGAATTTAGATCACAAGCATTCGACGATTATTGTATGTCAATTGGGATTGTAATTGAGCATTCAGTTGCGCATGTCCATACACAAAATGGTTTAGCAGAGTCATTTATTAAACGCTTACAACTTATTGCTAGACCATTACTTATGAAAACAAAGCTATCAGCTTCTATTTGGGGGCATGTCATATTACATGTTGCATCATTGGTTCGTATTAGACCAACTGCCTATTATCAATATTCACCTATACAACTTGCATTTGGTCATGAACCTAATATTTCTCACCTACGAGTTTTTGGTTGTGCTGTCCAAGTCCCTATTTTACCTCCACAACGTACTAAAATGGGTCCCCAATGAAGACTTGAGATTTATGTGGGTTTTGATTCACCATCCATTATTAGGTATCTGGAACCTTTAACGGGTGATTTATTTACTGCACGTTTTGCAGACTGTCATTTTGATGAAATGACTTTCCCAACTTTGGGAGGGAAAAAACTACATTCTGAAAAATAAGGTAAAATTTCTTGGAATGAAATAACTCTCTCACTTTGATCCCCGCAGTAATCAATGTGAGCAAGAGATTGAAAAAATCAATCATTTGCAAAGAGTTGCAAATCAGTTACCCGATGTATTTGTTGACAAAAAAAGTAACAAAATCATATATACCAGCAGAAAATATTCCAGCAAAAATTGATGTCACTGCAGGACAATCTGCTGTAGCAAATGAATCTAATATACGTCAGAAGCGTGGTCGACCAGTTGGTTCAAAAGACTCTGTACCTCGAAAAAGAAAAGTATAAGAGAAAAACCAACCAAAAATTTCGGAAGAAGTAACATTAGAAAAGATTGATCAATCAAATATTGAAAATATGGTTCCTGAAAAATCACAAGTGTCCGAAAATAATGAGATTTCAATAAATTATATGTTATCTTATAAATTATGGGAACGAAATAATGTTGTTATAGACAATATTTTCGCCTTTAATGTGGCTCTTGATATTATGCAAAATGAGGATCCTGAACCACAGTCAGTTAAAGACTGTCAAAATAGAAATGATTGGCCAAAATGGAAAGAAGCCATACAGGCGGAATTGAATTCCTTAGAGAAACGAAAAGTGTTTGGACCTGTAGTTCGAACACCTAAAAATGTAATCCCTGTAGGATACAAATAGGTTTTTGTACGAAAAAGAAATGAAAATAATGAAATTACAAGATACCAAGCCCGACTAGTAGCTCAAAGTTTCTCACAAAGACCAGGTATTGATTATGATGAAACATATTCTTCCATAATGGATACCATCACTTTTAGATTTTTGATTAGTTTGACTGTGTCACAAAAACTTGATATGCGCCTTATGGATGTAGTAACTGCATACTTATATGATTCACTTGATAGTGACATATATATGAAAGTCCCGAAGGACTTAAAGTACCAGGAGAAAACGATACATGCCCGAGAATCATGTTCTCAATTAAATTGTAAAGATCATTTTATGGACTGAAACAATCCGGACGCATGTGGTATAATCGTCTTAGCGAATATTTGTTGAAGGAGGGTTATAAAAATGACGATATCTGTCCATGTGTTTTCATAAAGAAAACAAATATTGAATTTGCAATTGTCGCAGTTTATGTTGATGATCTAAACTTAATTGGAACTCCTGAAGAGCTCAACAAAACTGCTAATTATTTGAAAAATAAATTTGAGATGAAAGATTTAGGAAAAACCAAATTTTGTCTCGGGTTGCAAATCGAACACTTCCCAGAAGGATTGTTTGTTCATCAATCTACATATACAGAAAAAGTTTTAAAACGATTTTATATAGATAATGCACATCCATTGGCATCACCTATAATTGTTCGATCACTTGATGTGAAAAAAGACATATTTCGTCCTCTTGAAGATGGAGAAAATGTTATTGGTCCTGAAATACCATATCTTAGTGCAATTAGAGCATTAACATATCTTGCAAATTGCATTCGACCCGACATAACTTTTTCTGTAAATCTCCTTGCAAGATATAGCTTTACACCAAGTCAAAGACATTGGAATGGTGTTAAACACATTTTTCGTTACCTAAAGGGTACGATTGATTTGAGATTATTTTACTCCCAAAAGTCGGGATCTACTTTAGTGGGATATGCAGATGCAGGTTATTTATCTGACCCACATAAAGCTAAATCACAAACAGGATATGTGTTTACACGAGGAGGAACAGCTATATCATGGAGATCTGTGAAGCAATCCTTGACAGCAACATCCTCAAATCATTCTGAAATTATTGCAATCCATGAAGTAGGGCGAGAATGTGTATGGTTAAGGAACATGACCCATCATATCTAAGCATCATGCGGGTTAACTTCAACAAAAGATAGTCCAACAATTTTGTATGAAGACAATGCAACTTGTATTGCACAACTCAAAGGAGGCTATATCAAAGGCGATAGGACGAAGCATATTTCTCCAAAATTCTTTCATACACACGAGTTTCAGAAGAATTGCGACATCGATGTTCAACATATTCGCTCAAGTGACAATTTGGCTGATTTATTCACAAAAACACTACCAACATCTACATTCAAGAAGTTAGTTCATGGGATTGGAATGCGTCGACTCAAAGATTTTTAGTGATCAACATCAGGGGGAGTAGCTGTACTCTTTTTCCTTCGCATAGGTTTTATCCCACTGAATTTTCCTAGTAAGGTTTTAATGAGGCAGCATTTATTTTTAATACTCCAAAATAACTGTACAATTTTTCCTTCGTTTGATTTTTTTTGTTCTATTAGGTTTTTATCAAACAAGGTTTTAACGAGACAGATATTTTGTAATGTGTCATTCAAGGGGGGTGTTGTAAAAGGAAAATTTATTAGAGTTTGTAGTGAATGACAACTATACCCCTGTAGCCCTAGAAATTATTACCATTGTATCCCTGATTCTTACCTATAAATATAGGATTTTGGTCATTAATAAAATACACACAAGTCTATTGACTTAATTCTTCTTTTTCTTCTTCTCTATTTTATAACATATCCATCAATATTATAAGTAACCAGATAAAATGAGAAAACCTTGAATAAGGAAATCGAGATGGAAATGGAGGAGATGAAAAAATATTGAAGAACTGGAAATGGTAAGAAAAAATTTCAAATTTATAAACATTCTTCAAAATCTCAACGTTCAAAATGGAGGTAAAATGGGTATTATGATTACTTTAATTTTTTTACTTTTTTTTAAAAGTGAGCGGGTTAACCATGCCACCTACCACCATTTCCTCGATTGAATACAAATTTGTCAAAAAGAAAATTACATCATTAGTCCTTGTATCTATTCAAAATAACATTGTCATAGATTCAGTCCCCAATGAAAACTGTCGAAAATCTAAATTTTGGTTGGGTCGTCATGTTATTGTCAATGAAATGTCTCGTTTTAGGTTTTTGCATGTTAGTAAAGTTTTAAAAATAGAATTAACTGCTTAAAATTGAACACATGAAGATTATACAATGACTTAATTTCTATTGTTGAAGATGAGTTTGTAACTATAATGGTGTTGAAAGCATTTTTAGAAGAGTAGAGGCCAACTTCTTCCGAAGTGTAGATACCAATGTTTAAAAATCGACCCGAATATCAATCCAAAGAAGGACAAGGGTCGAACCCGGATTAAACCGGATGCCAAAATTGAGTAAATAAATACACGCATAAATTTTAAAATATTATTACAAAAATAATTTTTTAAATTTTAATACTACTATTTCAGAATCAATATAAATCCATGTTTGCCGATTAAATTTATTATCTTATAATTTATTTTAGAACTTAAAAAACTAATCATTGATATGTGGCATATGTCCAAAATAATTTGCTTTGTTCAATTGAAATTATTTGTGCTTCAGAGATCATGATTTAAATCCATGTTACTGTAGAATGAAGTAAATAATTAAACATTTAAGAATGCAATTGGCCATTGGCCCCCTGTAGCTTTTATAATTATCCCACGTTGGATGCTCAAAGGAAATGTGTACAAGGATTTTCTTTAAAAATCAGTCCTATAGCTTCTATCCCACATCGGTTGATCAAAGAAAATGTGCACGAGGCCCACAGGACATATCTTCAAGTGGTGAAAGGGGAGGATGGAAAAAAATATAGCATCGCTTTGCAATTGTCGAGTGAGGGTTCGAATTCTGAAATATGGATGAGATTCTTAGTAAGTGAAAGTTAAAGGGTAGTCTTCCACTCTGCATCCTTGAAGGTATAATCTGCGATTTACTACTTCACCAATGTCCAAGGCAGGGCAGGTGGAGACGCCAGTAATGTAGCGTAATTCAAAAAAAAAAATGTGCATGAGGATTCTCTTTTGAACGCCACAACATTTTAAATGTAAGGGTCCGTTTGATAGAAAGATGGAATTTGGATAGAAAGAAAATGAATTATTGGGAGTTGAATTGTCTAGAATTTATTTTTCTGAGAATTGTAATTAAATGTGTTTGATTGAGATAAATTTTCAGCTTGAAAATATAATACTGTTGGTGTCCGTTTGACTTTGTTTTTCATAAAAATTGTCAATTATTAAAGGGATAAATTTTCTTATCATTGAAGACAAAATTTGTTTATATTGTCCAAAAATAAATTTATGTTCGTTTGACTTTATTTTACATGAAATTTGTCAATTAAAGGAATAAAATTTTTTACACTTCATCCTAAAATTTGTTTCTATTGCAATAAATTAAAAAAAAAAAAAAAAAAAAAAGTGGTAGGTGAAAATTGAAATTCAAGGAAAATATGGAAAATGTGAAAAGTTGGAATTCGAATTCCCTGAAAAAAATGGTTATCAAACAATCATAAAGTAAAAGTTGGAATTATAAGGTATCAAACGGATCCTATAAGTGAATTGGGCATGCCATTGGAATTGGGCCCATTCAACAAAATTGAAATATTTTTTGAAAAAATATCTAATATAACCGGTTAACAAACATGACCAGTTTTTGGGTTTGTAGTTAACAGGTCGGTTTATTTGCTGGTTTTTCTTTTTTTGGTTAATATTTGCATATGTTTGGCCTCCTTTCTCTTTCAATTTTTTTTTCTCTTCTTTTCAACCATACAATTTTCTATAAAAATAATATTATACAAAAATCAAAAACTTTTCCAACTTTTTCAACCATACATTCTCCAAAAAAAAAATTCCATACATTAAAATTTTGAGAAAAGGGGGGCCAAACAAGGAAAAAATGATCGGACCAGATTTGAGTCTGATTCACCGTTGAACCGGTCAATCAGATCGGATTTTATTAACATTAGTAAATACTAATGGTCACATATATTTTTTCATCTAAACAAGTTTTTTCTTTTCCTCTTAAATATAAGTCCACATTGGCTATGCTTATCGACACATTTTGACAACTGTACGAAGTGAGAAAACTTCAATGAATATTATTTTTCCAGTGAATACTACATTTGAGGGAAATAAAGATAAACTTCAATGGGAGGAAAATTAACATTGTGTATCATTCATTGCAAAACAAATATACCTTCAACAAGTTGTAACTTGAAAGAATAAACAAAAATGACATTATACCATTCCCATATTCAACTTCAGTGTTTACTGAGCTTCAAACTGAGTGCAAGTTGACTCCATATATGTTATGAAAATGTCTTAATATACCACAATTTCATGTAATGAATTGAGAAAGAAAATAAAACATCCCCACAATCCACAAGGTTGTTTTGAGAATTCGCAAAGGAGTGAGACTCCTCGTGTATCATATGCATCACTTACATACA
The DNA here is from genome assembly GCA_019395295.1 of Osmanthus fragrans. Lineage (NCBI taxonomy): Eukaryota > Viridiplantae > Streptophyta > Magnoliopsida > Lamiales > Oleaceae > Osmanthus > Osmanthus fragrans. The sequence goes on from CM033344.1 coordinate 27,862,952, forward strand.
GGCTACTATATAATCGGTATTTATTGGGCATCATCACCCCCATCAGCAACTTGTAGCACATCCCGATATGGTATTTGATCCAATCACAAGTAGTGTTTATGTATCCGGGCTCGATTCTCTTCCCACCATAGTCTAGCATGCATCTCCCCAAATTTCTCTCGGCTGCATTTTCAATTTAAAATTAAGTAAGAATAGTGTAATTGATCGAGTCTTGAACCCTATTTATGAGAGAAACTCTCAATGTGAGAGCTACGTCCATTAATTGCTTCAGGTTTTCAATATGAAGTGTGTCTCTTAGAAAACAAATGCTAACAATCCTTTCATATATCACAAAAATATTAATAAGCATGTAGTATGATTAGGCTGAACATAGTCCAAATTATGTAGATATTTCATAAGTAGGCAGAAAGTATAAACTAACCTGAATCTAACGCGTCTGAGTTCTCTTCTACCATCTGGCAATACCCTGATGGTAATATAGACCCCGGGCTCATCCTGTTCAACCCATTCAGTTTCAAGATCACTGGCATTGCTTATCGATATCTCTCCAGAGCGATCAACATCCTTGGAGGAACTAGTCCTCATGGAGGCATCCATTGAGGATGTTTCTGTTTTAGCACCACTAATGCTCGAGAGTTTTGGAGTTGAAGCAACGCCAAAAGAATCATAGTTACAGCGAGAATGCATCGACTGCTGATCGAGTGAATCTGAAGATGAGAACGCCATTCCAGTTGGCCGGTGTAAAGTACGTGGGAGTCTTTCTCTACCCAGTGGTGGTGTTACTGGACTGGCTTCAGCAGATTCAATCTTTGAGCTGTTATCATCTTCGGATCTTGGAGTTGTTGGGAGAGCGAAAGCTTGGTGATTTAGTCTTTGGACATTGTAAAGTTCCGTCACTTTCTCACAATTCTCGGCCCACCACTTTTGAGCTTGCCATTTGTTGAATATTTCTCGACTGACGAAATAAGATCAACATCAATCAGAAAACCACTTAAATATTTTCAATCTATCTATAAAATGATTGAAGAAAGTGCAAACGAAATAATCATGAGAAGCATCTCCAAAAAAATTATTTAAATATGATATATTCTTCATTTTAAAGAGTCAACCCTTAAAATCATGTTTCAAGAAACTCTTTAAATTAATATTTTAATTTAGAAAGTGAGTTTGACTATCAAAATTTGGAGAATCAACTCACCCTCTATAATTAAATGCATTCAAAGTATTTCAATTTTCAATGTAGGAAAATAATAAAATAATCTAGAAAAAAAAAAACTAAATTAAAAAATAGAAAAAAATAATAAATATTTTTTTAAAATAGTAAAATTAAGTATTAAATATAAATAAGTTTATTGAAGTACTTAAAAATTTTAACTCTCTAAATTTATAAATGCTCTCCAAATAATAGAATATACTCTTTAAAAATAAAAAAGTTTCTTAGATATACTCTAAAAAACTAAGCAAAAGAGACAGAAAGATTAAAAGTTTTTGATAGCTAAATTGCTAGTTTCTCAAATAATATCTACAAGTTTGAATTAAAAAGAAACTTTCAAACATACCTTAGAGCCCGTTTGGCCTCCATTTCATTCTCATTTTCATTCTCATTTTTTTTTTCTCTTTTTTTTAAAAAAAAAAAAAATTTCAACCACACATTTTTCAAATAAAATAATATTACACATAAATCTAAAACTTTTCATAATTTTTCCACCACACATTCTTCCATCAATCATTATTCCAAAATTTTTATTCTCATTAAAATCAACATCAAACACACTCTCAGAAAGAAACACAATTTTCTAAGCTCACGACTCTTAATTAAACAATTCTAACAATTTCTAATTCAAAAAAAAAAAATAATAATAATAATAACAATCCAGGAATAGTTTAAATATTTGAAGTGGGTCCACATCTCGAACTTTTGATATAGAATTTCCACCATCCAAAACAAATTTAAACATTTAAACTCGATCATATACACTTGGAAGGCTTAAACAATACATGAGGAGTAGCCTACATTCTTATAAGTTGATATATATTTTCATTTTTATTCGATGTGAGAAATTTTATCCTTTTAAAAAATGAGTACCTACTGGTCTTGAATTCTTGAGGCAACAAGTAAAAAAAAAAAAATATATATATTAAAAAAAGGGTTTGGTGGTCAAAGCATAAATCCATTACCCCAAGTAATCAAATCATCATGTTAAATTATCATTTATTCGACAACCACTAATTAAATTGGCCCTACACAAGATATCTTTACATATTCTGGATACTCAAAATCAAAGATTGGCCATCTTTACATGTAAAAATTTGGATTACATTTGACTTTTCTTAAACGGCAAGAGAATTTCCCCACAAAATAATGAGTTATGACAAGCTAGCAACCAACCAAGAAAATTATTAAAAACTTTTCATATGAATACATACTGAGTCACAGTCCATTCAAAGGAGTGTCATGCTATCAAGGATATTAAACCTTAAACTATACTAATTAGTGGTACTCATGTAGAAATGCAAGTGTTTGTGATCATAAAGCAGGAACAAAAGGATAAGTCCATTGCAATTTGCATTCTTATATGATGAGTTAAAAGATTAAGCTTATGGAATTGGGGAAAATTTATATGTTTAAACACGCACAAATCAATTTGACACGTATACCATTTTTTTATAAATGGGCTATGATACCATAAAATTACCATTCGTTTTAGACAAACCCAATCATAGACCTTAGAAACCCATCCGGCCATTTCTATGAAGTCATTCTTCATTTTTAAAGCAAGAAACCCAACTAGGGATGAAATGGGAAGGGAAAATTATGGCTAGGCTTCCAAACCTTTCAATTAGTGTGATTTTGGATGCCGGCCTATTTAAATTTGCGAATTTGATCCCAATGTGAACATTAAAATCACACGCCACATGACTTAAAGTTGAATGACAAAACCATCAAATCACATAACATCCGCCTTTATGTCACGTCAAAGTAATGTGCAATTTTAACGTACACATTGAAATTTTTTGTCAAGTAGGAATGCAGATTCACATATTTAAATAGGTTGAAAACAATTTAAAATCTAAAATTGCACATACTCAATTTTTCAAATAGAAAACAGTGAAATGAAAAGCTCCATAGCTATGTTTTTTGTTTAGAAGCCAAACCCGGATGCATATTTTGTCGCTACTCAAGTTTCGGGGTGATAAAAGGACGTTGCATTTGTTTTATGTCTATAAAAACAAATAGACAAGAAACAGTTCACGAATGGACAAATCAGAGAAGAAGGCTAGTAATAAAGATTGAAAATGAAAGACTAGGAATCTCCGACAAGATAACAACAATCAGTAAAAGCTGCCCAACAAAATCAATACAGACCCACTAAAGACTATATAATTTTTGACTTTTCGACTTTGAAATAGGAACCTGTCCTTTTTTTCTCCTCATGCCCTTTTTCATCGTGTTGGATATGATTACTGATTACTGTCAAAAAATTTCTTGATTTATCCAATTTGAACAAATTTAATAATTTATTACTCCCAACTAAATTAAAACTGGAAAATTAACTCTTCGTAAAAAAACACTTTCTTCATGTCATGATTGCAAAGTTACCTTTTTTCATCGATTATGCAAACATTAATCAATTCGATTGTTGTACACAACTAAGAACATTTTCAATGCAACAATATGAATTATTGTACTTGTGTCCAGCAAAATGAAAATTAAGAGAAAAGTATCTCTAATTTACACTAATTATGGGCCACATGTACAAGGGAGATGATGTAGAAAAAAGAGTGAAGATAAATTATAATAAGTCAAGTGAAGATTGTCTAGCACGCTTTCCCTTCACATTTTTCTTTGTCATGCAACCATTTTGGGAAGATATGACACAATTTTCAGTGCAATCTACATCTTATTGGAGATGCTCTAACAACACCGCTACTACCCCCCCCCACCTCACAACACACATCCACAAAGACAAGACATTATAAAAAAAAAAAAATAAAAAAAAAAATTATTTTTGTTGAATAGCTTATTCTCAAATTTCATAAATTATCATGAAAAGACGCATAATTCACTTGATGTTATTCATGAAAAAAAAAATTAGAAAATTGCAATCTTTAAGTTTCTCATGAAGATTATTGTAGGCAATAGTTTCTAAGAACATGTTTTGGGCGTCATCCTCAATATAGGTAGAACTAGAAAATTATGTTGAAGTGGGCGTTACTAAAAATAAAACTATAAATTATGTTTGACTTGAATTTGTTCCCTACATTTAGGGGTTTGCTAAAACTAACGGAGCTACCCCTAGCTTTGCCTTACAAGTTACAATCTCGTATGAGATTTTAAATTGTCAATTTTCTATAATTCTATCTCGTTCTATCTAGTTTACAGTAACAAACATGACATTAGATGATTAAAAGTTCTAACAAGAGAAAGCTTTCGAAAAAAAAATTACTATATTTTTTATTGAAAATAGCAAAAAATTTAAAAAATAAAAAAAGGTTAGAAATTCTTACCTAGTGAAGGGTATAATTAAAAAATAATAATAATAATAATGGAAGCTATAAGGAAAAAATGGGTGGATAGCATATTGTCATTATACCATATAATTTAAGCATGCAAACTTAGTGTAGGGTAGTTAAACCATCATGGGGCCATACATCAAATTTTGTCATTGGTGGACCCACATAATTAATTGTGTCAAATTATAATCTCTACTCGCAATTTAAATATCACTACACTCTCCCTCCAATAAAAAAATAAACTTTCTTTTTCTTAAATTATAAATCATTTTTCTTATTGATAGTATAATTGATTTACCAGTTTTCTAATATATTCTCTTTAATGTGTTTTACTATCAACGAATATAAATTACTCATACTTAAATAATTATTTAATATAGAAATATATTAGGAAACATGTAAGAAAATTTTATATTTTCAATTATATTAATTATATTTTTTTAATTTGTGTGAAAATAGAAACAAACATATTTCTATGGGACGGGAGTATTAATTTCTTTAGAAGAAAATAAAAACTCATAATATTTGAGCATTGGATGTAATCCTATTATTTTACCTAAATGAATTAAACTACTCTCGGGCTATGTAGCATGATTGAAGGTTTTAATGCTAGAATTTAATCTTTCAAATCAATGGAGAAGATAATGTGCGAAATTACCGAACAGTACCTGAATCGAATGCGCTTAAGGTCATTTCCTCCACGTGGCAAGGACACAAAGGTAATTAACACACCGGGCTCCACCTGAGCCACCCACTCTTTTGGCTCGTCCTCTTCAACGAACACGATCGGGTCAACTCGCCGGCCACTTGCCGACGCCGGCGTACCTTCGCCGCTCGAAATTCCCTTCAGCCTTGCTTCCAGCTCCCTCCTCCCAGCAGTTGAGCTCGAGTTTGAACTCCCCGTCCGCCGGTAGGACCATTGGAATCTATCTGACGCGGCCGAGTCCGACTCGCCCGCTATGCTTCGGTTCCTCAGTTGCTGTACCTGAGTTGGCTGACTCGTGCATGACGGCGTGCAGTGGCGGTATGCACCCGAAGCCTTCAATGCCATATCCTTGATCTACTCAACACATCACATTCAAAATTCAGCTCCAGAAATGCAATTTAAAAAAAAAAAATTCTATCAAACCCTCATTTGAAATCTACAGAAATTATTACCTGAGAAGTCAGGGTTTTGATGGCTTGTTTATTAGGAGTGCCATCAAAAGATTCATCACCGGGTTGTTTCGAACGCGCTATGCATGTAAGCATCTTCACAGTTTCACTCCACAACAGAATCACTACAGTATATATCAATCTATATCTCAAAATCGATTATAAATTAAAAACCCACCTCTGAAAAATCCCTGCAACACAACGAGATCAATGAGTATAAACATATAAAATATACAATTTAGAACAGCAAATTGAGAAAAAAAAAATTGAATTAAGTTTTTAAGCGGAGAAATAAATAAATTAAATGGGACCTGAAGGAGAGTTGGGATAGAAGGAAATGGAGACAACGAAAGCTATGAATGAATGCACAGCCACTTTCATTGTCGTCCCTTAAATTGCGCCATCACTCCTGTTCATATTAATTAAACAATACAGGAAATGAGTCAACAGAGTAATTTTTTTTATTTTTTTCAAACCAAATGTAAAATAATGGTCCTTGATTCTTCACGGGCTTGGGCACGGATGGCAACAAGGAGGGGAAGGCATGGATTTTCAAGAGACTAGACAAATTGGTATTAAGCCCCCGTTTGTCGGTTTTTATTTATAAAAAATTCAAACTCATTTTCAATCCCACATTTTCAATAAAATATTTTACACGTAAATTAAAAAAAAAAATTTTACTTCTTAACCACACATTGACAAGAGGTTGAAGAGGGAGGTGAGGGGGTTCAAATGGTGCTGGTGGTGCTCGATTGTTGAGGAAGAAGAAGGTGACGATTTTTCCATGTTTCTTTCATGCACAGCTATGGAGGAGAAATAACAGTTTCCCGTGTTTTTCATTTTAGCGTTTTTTGTGAAGAAAACATTCAAAACGTGAAAAAATCGTTTTGTATTTTCGTCACAATTTTTTTTTTTCATTTTCGAAAATGAAAAACAGAACGCATTTTCAATGTTTTGAAAAGTCGAAAACAGAAAATGACTTGAAAAGGGCGAAGAGAACGGTCCCCTTACTATTCCAAACTTCATTTTTCTATTTTCATGATAGACAAATAGGGGCCAAAATATTCATCCTCATTTTTTGTTATATTTTTCTATTTACTTATTTTTGTTTTTGAAATGAGATTTAAATTTTAAAAATATAAAATAAAAGTCTAAACGAGTTCGGGGTAAGAACCATGATTCCCGTCTCTGTCCCAAACTCCTAGGCGGAGCGGGACTACGCGAAATGGGACAAGGGTGAGATGTTTTGCCTTCCCTACTTGAGCTACTTGCATTACATTAATTTGGAAAATCTAGATGGCGAGTACTGTTGAAAAGAAAACGATTTTTGATCATTACATAGTTTTGTATGAAACGGTATGAAAAAACTTCATTTGTCTCAATCTTAATTAAAGAACGTGACCTATTAGATTTGAGCTACTCGAGTAGTCTTGATTGAAGTTTAAGTAAAAATGAAAAATTGAACCGAGTTGGTCAAGATGAGGTTGAGTTTGTTAGAGGGATTTAATTGCGTAAAATATAATTTGATATAATGAGGTTTGTGCAAAGGAAATTAGTATATCTTTATATTAATTTATAACTTGGAAAATATTATTTGTATATTCTATATATACATTGAGGTTGACCTTGTATGAAGTGTAAATATTTGTGCCATGAATTATTTTAAGTATTATTGAAATCAAGGGTCAAAAAGTGTGTCATTTTACACACTGTAAAAAAAATGTCAAACATAATATCACTGTAGTGGAATTGTTATAACATTGATGGCTACTCGATACCTTCTAGCATTTTATTTGTAGTAGTTTCCTTTTGATAAACTTAAATCCTGGTTTTAAAGGAAAGTGGTTGATTTAGCAAGAATTGATGAACTGAATAGCGTTTGGTAACTTACACTTCAAGTTCATTACGTTTGTTTGGAGCAACTTGACTAACTATAAGCAGTAATAATCTAAATTATAATTTTGAACATACCTTTTACGTGATGAGAATAACAAAGAAAGCTCGACAAATGTTTTCTGCAAAAGCAACATACATATATAGTTATTATATCTAACCTGATCGTTGACTCGGACATATCATCGGGTCAGTGGTTAAACCGTTGGTTCAGCGCAAGGCCACAATTTTAGTTTTTAAAAAAATTTAAAAATAAAGAGACAATATATTTGATGAGAACCACGTAGTAACGTTGGCTATGAAACCCACAATAAGATTGTTGAATCCAAGAAAACAAGAAATAATCCTGGTTTTGGATTTGAATCAAACAACCAACGCAATACAATGATTGGTCGACCTCTTGATTGCATAATCTGTAATTCGCACCCGATGTTGAACGTCACAAGAGTACTCTTGATAAGTTCGAATTTGCTCAAAGAATAGCAAGAATTGAAAAGCAATAAAGTCTCTCTATTTAATTCAATAATTGTCAAAAGTTTCAACAATGGAATGGGTGGCACAGAAGCCTTGACATGGGTGGTGAGAGTAAAAGATGGAAGCTCAATAGTTGCAACATTCATCGCCTCAACTGTTAATACCTGCTCCCATGGGTTATTCTATGTGTCGCTCGACAAGGTACCATATAGTCTATTGTCCAATGCAATTGCGATTTACCCCACTTGATTCTCTAAGTTCTATATAGAAGCATGTTGTTTCTGCATTGTAGTCTTAGTCGTAGTAAAAGAGGTACACTTGCACTTGCTTACGAATGCCAAGATTGAGACACTTCCTAAATAAGTTATTGTGCCTTTCGCATGCCTCTAGATAGTTCTCGAGGTCTTTTTGCTTAAATGTGTAGATTTAATTCCGAATTTGATGGACTTAGGATGGCGAGAAGGATTTCATCGTAAACTTTTGCACCATGTCATTCCACGAGAAGATGCTCCCAGGAGGTAATGTGCGGACTCACTCTCTTGCAGCATCCTTTAGAGTATAAGGAAATAATCGCATCCGAAATGCATCAACTGACATCCTTTCATAATTGATAACTTCGCACAACATGAGAAAATCATGTATGTGTTCACGTTGATTCTCCAAGGCTTTCTTGCATAACATGATGTCATGATGATTCTAGAAGAGATTGATGACATTTGGTCGGATGTGATAATTAGCCTATTCGAAGGGCGGGTAGATATTTACAGGTTGCACTAGTGCAGGTACTCAATTCACATAATCCCCTGCTAATATTTGGCTGTGGAGCTGGTGGTGGTTGTTGACTGGTCCTGATTTTCATCCATTGCCCTTATTTCTCTTTGCTCTCTTTTAAGTTGTTCGAATGTTTTTTCGATCTTGGGATCAAATGGTAAGAGCTCGATTTCTTAAGAATTTTGCATAAATTGTTGGCAACCCGATAAAAGTGAAACAGAAAGAAATTAGATAGTGATATAAATAATCCAAAACAAACAAAAAAGAAAAAAAAATATTGAATCTAATATAAACTAACAAACTAAAATTATAATCGTTATTCCCCGCAATGACGTCAAAAATTTGTTTATATAAAACCCGCAACAGGATCGTTAACAAATAATATAAATATGTGAGTTTCAATTTTTCGCTCTCACGAGAAATAAAGTTTAATATCTAGCTCAATAGCTTTTACCAAATTTGATATATCGTAATACCAAAGAGATTGAGTTTGTTGTTTATAGACTAAGCCTTTGTTTGATCCCCATTATTTCCAAAATTGATTTTTCTCTATATTCTTTTCAATCATATATTTTTCAATAAAATAATATTATCCCAAAGTAAAAAAAAATTTCCTTATTTTTTAACCACACATTTTTCATCAATTTACTATTCGAAATTATGTTCTTAGGAAATAATGGGGTTCAAACGGACTCTAATTCTAACTAAGAAAGTAATTAAAAATTATTTTGTCGATATGAGACGAATGTATTGGATTTTTGAATCTCCCTACTAGTGCTATTTTCAATTCTCAACCCATAAAAAGTAGTAAGCATTTTTTAGTGTTGATGACAATCGATAATCCAATTTTATTCAATATTCATTTCCAAAATATATTAAACATATGTTTAACACAACCAAGTCATGTTCCTAGTCCAAATTCATATAAAAAAATATACATTAATTCTTGGAATTTATCACACAAGATTGCACACGTCATAAATATTATTCATAATATCTATTATTCATGTATTAAATATGTAGTGTTACACCTATTGTAAATCTCTCAACACTACAAATAGGCAACAAGTTACCCAATTGATAGCTAAACAACTAAATAATATAATATGAATGCATACATAATAAAAAAATCTAAGAAATTACTAAATTAACAAGTCATGAATTGAATTTAACAAATAATAAGGCCCCGTTCTCTTTACAGTTTTCAAGTCGTTTTCTATTTTTGATTTTTCAAAATGATAAAAATACGTTCTCTTTCTCATTTTTAAAATTGAATTTTTGAAAACCAAAAAAAAAAAAAAAAAAAATCATCAAGGAAATCCAAAACGTGTTTTCAGACAAAACAACAGGGTTAATTCCAAAACGCGGAAAATGCCCTATCTGCACAACAATCGCGCTACACGAACAGAAAGAATTGGATTGGACAGAAATTCAAAATGCGCCACGTTTCGGAGAAAGGAAAGGCGGAAGATTGCTTTTGGCTTTTGGAATTTGTGTAAATTCATTTAAATTAGCTATGTTTTCGCGTCAATTTTCAGGCTGAATTCGAGATATCAAACGAAATCGAAATATTACATTCTTAATGTCATTTTGAAGTACTCACGACCTAATATTTCACGACATTAATGGTGTGCAAAATGGCAAATTGTAGCAAACGTTATGGTCCGTCAAAGTAGGCCGTTCCAAACTAATATTTCGAAAATTTCAATAATAAGCTAATTTTAAAAAAATTTCGACGATTGTACGCTAGCCGAATCCATAAATCTTCTATATCCTCTCAAAGCTCATTTCAAAAACTATATCGTAGATATATCGAATGATCTAAATGAATATCGAAAATAGTCAAACGGACGTCAAACGCGTGTGTTAAAAAAGACGTATAACTCGTCTTTTTATTGAAATTACTTGTTTTTTTGTCTCAAATTTCGGAATATCAAACGAAGTCGAAATATTACATTCTTAATATCATTTTGAAGTACTCACGATCTAATATTTCACAACTTAATGGTATGCGAAACGGCCAATCGTAGCAAAAGTTACGACGCGTCAAAGTAGGTCGTTTCAAACTAGTATTTCGAGAATTTTGACAAGAAGTTAACTTTAAAATTTTTTCGACGATTGTACGCTAGCCGAATCCATAAATCTTCTATATCATCTCGAAACTCATTTCAAGAACTATATCATAGATATATCGAACGATCTAAATGAATATCAAAAATCCCTAAACGGACCCAAACGCGTATATTAAAAAATTAAAAACTATAAGTGTCAAAAATTTGACATTAAAAATTTTTTTTACGTTAAAATTTTTAATTTTTTTGAGTAAAAAAAATTTAACTTGAAAAAAAATTTGAGCGTCAATTTTTTTTTTTAATTTTTTTTATGAAAATATTAGTTATACGTCAATTTTTAACACACACGTTTGACGTTCGTTTAACTATTTTCGATATTCATTTAGATCATTCAATATATCTACGATATAGTTCTCGAAATGAATTTCAAGAAAATATAGAAGATTTATGGATTCGGCTAGTGTACAATTATCGAAGAATTTTTAAAATTAACTTGTTATCGAAATTTTCGAAATATTAATTTAGAACAGTTTATTTGATGGATCGTAACTTTTGTTACGATTTGTCGTTTTGCAAACCATTAATATTGTGAAATATTAGGCATGAGTACTTTAAAATTGCCTTTCCTCCCTTTTTCCTCTGGTCCTCCTTAATGAACAGTAATTGATAATTAATAATAAGCAACCTTGGATGCTCCTGAATTGCACCCAAAACCACAGAAAATCAAACAAGGAAGAACAGTTATGGCGCGATGCAGTAGTAATAGGAGAAAAATTGATATGGAGAACAAGGCGGGAGCATTCTTCTTGGCGACTTTAGTGATGTGGGGGTGTCTCGGTTTTCTTCGAAATTTCTTTCAATAAGCGAAGTGAGCTTGTTCCAATTCTTCTGGGCTTCGTTTTCTTCCAATTGGCCAACTGGGTCGTCCTCAATTTTGTCTCGCGTGATCCTCTGTTTGTTAACACGCGTGTTTCTCTCCTCCACTCGTCAATTACTCCTGCCTCTGGTCAGCTTCACATCTTCTCTTTCGATGGCTTTTATTTGTCTGATTGAATTTGTTGAGATTATTTAGTGTATTCTGTAATGAATTTTGTGGTTTTGCCGGCTATTCTTATTAATTTATTGACGGTTTGTAGAATTTGTTGGATAAGAAAGTGTTGGATTTAGCACACTAGATATAGCTGAATTATCTGCCAATTTGACAAAAAGGAGATTTTATTTTTATGTTTGCTTGTTGATTCAACTGAATTGAAGTAATTTTTTTGTTTTTCTTAGAATAATGCTAGCATGTTCTTGAGTAGATTGGAATTTTCCTGTGGATTTTTTTTTTTTTAATTGAGTCATTATGCTTCTGAGTAGCATGTACATGTAGGTGAGTCCTTTCTTCTATCTGTCTCATTGTGGATTGTAGATTGGGGAATGTTAATGATGTAAGCATTTTTCTGTTTCTTTTCATATTGAGAATGACTAGAATTACGTATTGAACTTACGACTTCTTGGCTTTGTTTCTAGGACCAAACTATCATTGTTATATATATATATATATATATATATATATATATATTCCTTTGTTTGATGGATCAGTGTTCATTTTGGACAATCATGATGTCCTGCTTGTGTTCATTTGTATGATTAGACAAGGGGATGGGTAAGAGCGCACTGTCTCGCTAGAATACTCGTGGTAACTTGGCACTTTTTGAGTGAGAAAATGGTCTTTTTGTGTAAACCCGCACTTTATTTGAACTATTTGAGTTTCTAGTGTTTCAATCTACTTCTTCTTCATTCTATTAAATTGCACACACTGATATACTTTTGAGAGGGTTCTGTCAATACTGGGATGCTTTATTTACTGTATTAAATATAAGGGGTCAATTAATTGATAAGAAAAGAAAGAACAGATTTATTGATTCTAGCTATAACATGAGCTTGTGTTTTTGATCAGCTGTTACATTTGGATGAGGTTTCGATGAGGTAAATCGCAGTCCAAACAAAAAGATGATTATCTCACTAGTTATGGATATGCTTTTGACAAGGAAAAGAAAAAACTACTCGTATTTTGAAGTGATAGGACCAGAGGTTTTGTTGCAAGTGGATTGTTTGCAGAAAAACTTCTTTCATTTCATTATCTCTCTCTCTCTCGGGGCAGAATGGGATGGGGGGCTGGGTTTAAATGTCTCTCCTCTCTTGCAAAGTATTCGCATAATATGTGTAGTCAAGATAGTAAGATTCATAGATGATTAATGATATTCTACATTAACTCTGTTCTCTCCATTTTCTTAGTGCTTATTTCATCTTTTCTGAACTAACCATGTTCATTATCTTCAGTTGTAATCATTCTGCTCAATCAGTGGACGACTAGTGGTCTAAACAAGACGTTTGAACACTCACAGTTGGTCGAGGTTACTTGGCCACGGGCTTACCAAGCTTTGTGCTTTTCATGTGGTTATTTTGCATATGATCAGTGGGATATGTTGCATTGTCGGTTGTACAGTGGTTAGATCCCTTCAATCCTAGTGCATCATCTAGTGCTCCTTGTTTGCTTCACTCTAGCATTATATCGGAAAGTCACAATCAACTATCTTATTCTCACTCTCATTTGTGAGGTAAAATTGCAAATTATCCATGCATTTCGTTACCAAGTCCAACTCTCTTTGGCATTTTCTTTTGTATATGTTGTCGCATGCATGGATATATGCATGCTTAACAAGCAAGGGATTCAGAGCATGTTTGGCTAATCTTAAAATGTTACTTACACAAGTAACTTAAATATTTAATAAATAAGTAAATTATAATATAAATAATTCTTTTATTAGTCAAAGTTGGAATAAGTTACTTTTGATAGTGAGGTAAGAGTCACTTGGGTAATTTACTGAAAAGTTAGTAAACAAAAAAAAAAAAGTGTATATTGCCAACATGCCTCACTTCTTGGAACATCTGTCTTTGCATCCCTGAGGATATGACTTTTTCAGTAGGCATTGATCTTGAAGCAAGAACCTATAACTGTATGCACATTCATTTCTTTCTTTCTAAGATGTTTCAACCAATTCAGTCGCTAGAAACTTTTTGATTTCAACCATGTTTGCAAAAGGTCCTGGGTTTAATGCAACAACATGACCTTATCTCATATTAATTACCCTTAAGTTGCCCCTGTATGAAATATGAATAAAAGATAAGTCCTTAGAAATGAATAAAAGATAAGTCCTCCATGTTTGTCTATCATATAGTGGTAACTGTCTTTCTTGTGGCCCCTTATGGTTCATGCCATCTAATTCCTCTTGCTCTTTGCAGGTTTTTTTTGCACAACTGATATTTGCAGACATGAATAAAGAATTGAATTGATTAGGATCGATGAAAAACAGACACCGAAAGATGCTAAAGATGGTCCCCCGAAGTTCTTATTTATTCATGGTGGTCACACCAGTAAAATTTCGGACTTCTCATGTAGGTAGTGTGTAGTTGAAAATTCTGTCAAAACTTACAATTTTAGTCTCAAAATTTGTTTGTCAAATGTTACCCATTATTCCTCATTTGTCCAATCTTTTATGGTCGAGGAATTCAGATATTATGTAGAGCTGGTAATTTACGTTCATCCATGTTAAATTTTTATGTATTATATTATGGAAATTGTACTATGAATGTTCGGTAAGATGGATTGATAGTCTATTTAAAGAGTATGCCGTCCAATTTAATACTAAGAGCAAAAAAAATTCTCTAGTTTTTATATATAAGTTTGTGACATTTTTGTGTTCACCTTCATATATTCCATTGGATTGCTGTCATTTTGTTTCTTTAGCAAAAAATCATATTGTATTTATATAATTCGATTCAATGCAAGAGATAACATTAAAAAATTTTGTCTCAAGAGATACTATATTAACATTAAACTATTAAAATTTATATGTAATTTAATACTATATTAACATTATAATATTAAATTTTTTTTTAACAATTAGGTTTCTTTAATAAAATATTATAAAAAAATATATATTCTCAAAATTTTAAAGTAAACGCGTTTTTAAGTTTTATGTTTTGAGAAACAGTTTTTCAGAATGACAAAAAGAATGCATTTTCATCAATTCCAAAACAAACACTCAAAACACAAAACTCAAAATGCATTCAAAACTCAAAACGTGAAAACTGAAATACGAAGAGAACAACCCCTAAGATTCATCATGCATCTAATACACAAGAAATCTAACTTCAATGATAAAACAACAAGAAGAACGGAAGAACATCACTTAAAATTTATAAATATAAAAAATAGATGTCACTGTCCAGTTCTTATTTTTTATTATCAATCCCAAGATTTGATTCTTCAAGTTCTTGATATTTCTTGATTCAATCACTTGCTAGATTTGTTTTCTCCTCTAACTTATATTGAATTTGTCCATTGTTCTTGAATTATTTTATGATATCAATATAATTTTAGAGGTGAGAACGAGATCTTCAATGGTTGCCCGTGTCTTGTATTTTATATGATAAAATTATGTCAAGATTCATATACAAATTGCTTTCCAAAAGAGTTTCAATCAAATAAGAAAAGTTGTCATGATTTTATTTTTGCACAACCTTCACTATTTTGGTTATAACTTTCTCTCCCACTATCCGATTGAGATAATTCAAAGTACGTTGAAAAGTAACTCAAAGGACCACAATTCTTATAGAATGAAAATTTTCCAATTCAAATGTTTACGATTCCAAAAATGGGTCTTAAACTCTGATTGAATATTTGAAATATGTCTTTTGCGGTTGAAAATTGATTTGTAAATATCATTTGATTACATTTCAATCCTTTTTGACTTCTTATTATATCCAATTGATCCTAACAATCTCCAATTATTGATTTGAAGTCCGTCACAAGTTTTAGTATTTGCACTTTATTTTCCTAACTTTGAATTTGCTTCATTGTAGCCCTTTCTCCGTTCTTTATTCTATTTGTTCGTTCAAATATGAGTTTTTCCTAATAAAAGTAATAAATAACAAATTAGGCACTAATCCGTCCAAAGAATAATAAAAGATTATCATTTAAGACCCCGAATAAGTGTGAAACTACACTTATCACTAACCATAATTGATCAGGGGAGCACATGTTCGAATTTTTTCCATGGTAAATGTTATTTAAAATTTTGCTTTGAACCAATTTGGAAAGTTTTGATTGAATCGGATTCGGTTTTCTCCAAACTTGTCCGATTCGAACGGTTATGGACGGGTTCTAGTGGTTCTTGATTAGTTTATATGCTAATTAATCAATTAATACAAATTAGACCGGATCACAGTCCCGTTCTCGAGCCGGTCCAATCTGATTTTAATAACTATGCATACATATCCATCCCTGATATGAAATTTAGTGATTGTAGCGGCATGAATCAAACACATCCAGAGGAATGCCATCAACGAAAGTGCTATTGATCACTAACCCTCACTTGTCGGCTGCTCGAACTCTGTTTTTCACTTTTGTTGTCCTGGCTGTCCTCTCTCCACCGGAAGCATAAGTAATCCATGCAATCAAGAGCTTGAGACAAGCATGAGTATTATCTTCGTAAGGAGTTAGTGGCCAAGATGTCAAACAAATCCCAAATGAGGGAAATTTTTAGAATTAGAAAAATTTCGAATATCGAGAACAGGGATTAATTTACAAAAATGAAGAAAACAATGCAATAAATATTAAACATATTACAAAGTATCATATAACGGCTCATTATAAATTTTATCAAATTAATATTAGTCCAAGACCTATAAGTGTGTTTAATTTATTTAGATAATCTTCAATAAAAAGTGGAGATTTAAAAAAAAAGAACAATTTATATGATTAACACAGAAACTCCATTGTACTGATACATCAAGATGTTATTCTACTTTCTTGATCACCAAAGACTGTGTTTTACGCACTTATTTAAATCACAAAACATAGACAATTACTTGTTATTATATTGAAATATGACTTAATTCTATAAAAATTGTGTTTGCAGGACAATATCGATGGAAATAACGAAAAGTAAGTGAAAATGAGCAAGAAATTACCAAAACGAAAGAAAGACAAAGTTTAGAGACTATGATGCAATTATTCAAAAGTTGACCCGAAACCCAATCAAGAATGAAAACGAATTAAGTACAAGATTGACGAAATCAAAGGGTGTTATAAGGAAGATAATGAAGAAAAGAAGTCAAAATGAGGAAGAACGGAGTTCAGGGACCAAAATGACACAAATTGGAAGTTACTTGTACCATGCGGCTGCATGGTGCAAACTTCCATGCGGTCGCATGGCAATACCCGAGAGATCATGGAGCCAAAGTGGCGGAACCATGCAGTCGCATGGTACAAAAATTCGGTGAAATTTTTGGTTTCCTTATTTGATTTAAATACTTATGGAAACCAACTTAGGACGTCTTTAAAATCCTAAAGACGTCCAGAAATCAGAGTTACACAATTTTGGAGAAGAAAATGTGATTTTGGGAGTAAAAATACAATGAGCAACGCGAAGAATCATCACGCACTTCAAGGAATTAATTGAATATTAACTCGGGTGATGGCGTTTCTTCAATTATTCTTTTGTTTTTTTTTTCTCTTTTTAGCATGTTAGACTAGTTTTTCTTGTACTAGGAGATCGATGAAACTTGTAACATGATATTTTAATTTTTAATTTTATATTTTTGACATTATAAACACGTTTTTTAGATATTGAATGATTTATATGTATTTCTTCCATATAATTATTGTGCATGTTAATTATATGAATGTAGTGACCTTTTTTATGCATTCGAAAGAAGGAAAATATGTTCGACGTAGTATAAATTGTCATAGGGTCCGATATGCAATAGAAATATACCGCTATGCTTTGTGTGAATCTTTAAGTGTTCATAAAAGCTCATATATTCTTTTATGTTTGTATTCGTCATAAAAATATAATCGGATCGCATGATAGGATATGTTTAACATTATTCGAAAGAGATTCTTAAATTCAATAGGAACATTGATTCTTCAATATTTAATCGTCTTGTCAAATTGTAAAACTAGGATTGAAATGGATTGTTGCATGAGGATTCGTGATCCTAGTGCGTTTTTTTATTATTAAGTTAATTAATTTACATTCAAATTTCATATTGTATTATAGTATAATTCGCATATAATTTAGCCAATTCATTTATATTAGCTTTCATAGTTTAGCACAAAACACTCAAAAACATATCTAATTTCGGTTAAGGTCGAAATAATTATTATTGAACTATTCAATCTCTGTGGAATCGACAATCCAGATTCTAAAAGTTCACTTTATTACTTGTAACGAACCGTACACTTGCGATGATTTTAAATCGAACGTATTTTCGTGAACGATGCTTATGATAGGCCTTGAAATTGTAATTGCTAAGATAGATATTCGATATTATTGTACGTAAATCACGATCAAGTTGGTCTAGATTCGATTTCTTTTATAGAGAAGTAATGGAATCAAATTGATTCGAACCTGAACATTCCTTTTGAGATTCAAGTTAATTTGATATGTTAACTTACAATTTTGAGATAGACGATGATATTGGTTCGAAATAATGTTTAAATTCTCTCTTCTACTACAATATACATCTTCATGTAGTCCACAAA
The DNA here is from genome assembly GCA_019395295.1 of Osmanthus fragrans. Classification (NCBI taxonomy): domain Eukaryota; kingdom Viridiplantae; phylum Streptophyta; class Magnoliopsida; order Lamiales; family Oleaceae; genus Osmanthus; species Osmanthus fragrans. Next base: position 27,881,429 of record CM033344.1, read on the forward strand.
GCGTGAGGTGGTTTAAAAGAAGTAATCTCTTTTCCACAAGTGAAAGGCAATGAAGATCGAGAGATTCAACCTTAAGGGTCCTAGCTTTCTGAAATTGTTCTTGTTGGATTATGGGTCGTGGACGTCTATATAGATAGACTTGAACCACAACTTAAGAGTAAGCTCCAAGTCCTTGTCACAAGAAGGATAGGTAAAGAAAAATTCGTTCAGGAAGATGCATCAAATGCCTCGTTTGATTCTCATTTTTTCTCCATAAAAATGAAAAATATGGCCGTTATCAATCACATTCGCCACCATTTTTGACTTTTTTTTTATCTCTTATGTGGGGTCCATAATAACTATATTTTCATTTTTATTCTACAAATAATGTGGATCAAACGGGGCCAAAATAGAAAAGGGTGTGGACGTATTATTTTGAGGAATTGCTTCCCTTTTGAGGAATGAAGATTTTGGAGTGAAAGAAAAGCAATTAAATTCAAAATGAAGATTATGGAGATTGTTTTGAAAGTAAGTATTCCCGAATAGAATGTAATTTCAAGTATGCTACATAATTTTACAGTTCTCTTCGCTAAATAAATAATAAAATCATCAAAATCAGTGTAGAAAACGAAAAGTCTCACTAAAAGTTCTACTCGATACCTAATACCTATATCTTTTCAAACGTAAAATTAATTACATCTGAAGAGTGAATATTAGATAGTGGAAAAATTGGACTCTTAGTTAAAAGAGCCCACTCCAAATTTCCCATCTAGAAAGCGGACTATGTTTCTCTATGTATTTAAAAGTAAAAAATGTTGTGTAAAATCAAATGAAACTTTTTATTTTTATTTTTTTTTTTATCAAAATTTAAAGTGGCATATTTCAATTTTTAATTAAAAAGTGACGTACAATGTCACTTTCTGTATCATGAAATATTAATTCACATTTGACCCAATACAAAATAAATTAACACTTAGAAAAAAAAATTCTTATAAGCAAATTGAAAATCTAGCCAAAGATTTATTCTTTTATTAGAAATTGATTGTGCGTAATATTTTAATTAAAATGTGGCACAATATGTTATGTTACTTTTAAGTTTTAAACGATAAGATCACAGGTCATGTAAGTTGATTTTTCTTAATAAAATCTTTGATAAGAACTTTATCCTAACATATTTTAAAAAAAAAGAAAAAGATAGACAATTAAATATAATGAACGAACAACAAATACATGCTTCAAAAAGATTAAGTGGTCTTTATTTCTATGACATTAAATGTGGAAGCAATCCAATAAAATGATAGATATTCAAAAAAGTAATAAAAATTCAAAAAAATTACTAACACTCAAAAAAGTGAGAAACACCAATAAAAACTTTAGAATAGATCAATGGGTGGTTGATTTTCTTTTACAAGTTATCTCTTTGTGGTTATGTCTAAATTTCATTAACTAAATATAGAACATAATTTCATTTTAGGAACACATCACCCGATAAGTTGGAAGTGACAAAAATTCAAAAAATGGACAAATGCTCAAAAAAGTGAAGAACACCAATCAAAATCTTTAAATGGATCCAATGTATTATTGTTTCTCTTCTATATGTTGTCATTTTTGTTGTTATCGGGTTTGAAATATGTGCAGTGAAAGAGTTATTTATGTAAAGAACAAATAATGATAAGTTTAACCCGTGGGAGCGTGAGAAAACACAACAAACATGAGGGTAAAAATGTAGTATTTGAACTACAACAAAACCAAAATAACACAAGAAAGAAAAAAGAAATATGAAGTAATTCGATGCAAGCAGTAACACTCTCTCCTTAAGACAATATTGCCCCACAACGGTGCTCACGGTACTTGTCTTCCAAGATACAACACATTCAACTTGTGTTAGTAACTCTTCAAACCACAAGTTACGATGAACTTTTGACAGATTCCAAATATACTACAACGATCTACTCGATGAGTAGAACAAGTTGGTCTATTTACATTTATAATTTGACCATCAGATTAAGTCCGAATATTTGGACGAAATTGATACGAAAGTCACTTTTTTCAACTTTTGATTTTCATACTTAACCAATTTTACTCAATTTTTAAACCAATTCCAACGATCCCCTACATGAATGGAAATTCAAACATGCACATGCACATGCATATGCAATGCAATGCAAAAATATGATTTGTAGAGAGAGTATGGAAAAACACTATATCATGCAAGGTAGCTTTTGGCTTGAACCTCCCTTAGTGAAATACTATCGGACTTACTTGGCTAATTGTGAATGTGATGTCTTGAACCATTAAGCTGTTAGTATAAGTCAAGACAACAATACTCACACAGATGTCTTCCCTAATCCGTTCGTAGTTCTCATGTCTTGGTTCATTTTGATCCTGAACCGCACTTAGGTTTCATAAGTATTTAGAGATTGTAAGCCTTGAAAGCCCCACTTCACATTTACATAGGTATCCTATAAAGATTATTATGTCCTACTCCACTTGACTTAATCAAGATATAGGAGTAATTAAAAGAGTATCTTAACATCTAATCAATCTGTAGAAAACACTTTAATATCCTAGGAATGAGTTAGGAAAATGATTTCCTAAGTGCTTCATGGAATCTTCATAACTTAGTTGTCTATTTGAACCAAAATATTGGAATATTCAGTTAATAAGGTAGAGTTACCATTACAAAGACTTTAACATAGTAGGCTTTAATCACATTAGGCAACGTACTTGATCTCTAGGCAAAACTTTTGCAAGTGGATCCACAATATTCTCTTTTGATTTCACATAATCTATGGAGATGATGTCATTTGAGATCAATTGTTTAATGGTATTGTGCCTACGACGTATAAGTTTAGATTTACCATTATACATGCTGCTTTTAGCCCTTCCAATAATCGATTAACTATCACAGTGTATACTAATTGTAGGTACCGACTTAGGCCAATATGGAATGTCTTCCAAGAAGTTACAAAGTCATTCTGCTTCTTCTCTAGGTTTATCCAAAGCAATGAACTTGGATTCCATCATTGATCGAGTTGTACACGTTTTCTTTGTCGATTTCCATGAGATAGCAGCTCTTCCAATGGTAAATACTTAATCACTAGAAGACTTAGAATCTTTCATGTCAGATATCCAATTCGTGTCACAATATCCTTCCAATACCGTAGGATATTTGAAGAAGTGTAATCCATAGGTTAATGTATATTTCAAATACCTAAGAACCCTTATCAATATCTTCAAATGATCATGACTTGGATTACTTGTGAATCTACTAAGTTTACTCACAGCAAAAGCTATGTCCGATCGAGTACAGTTCATAATATACATTAGACTACCAAAATCACCTTTGAATGCCTTAGTTGTGACATATATTAACTCGTATTCTTGACTAAGTGTAAACTTGTATCAATAGGGGTTTTCGCAAGACTTTCCTCAAACACGTTATACTTCTTAAGTATATTCTCAACAAAGTGAGATTAGGAAAGTACAATTCCTTCCGATGTTCTAGAAATCTTAATCTCTAGTATCACATTAGCCACACCCATGTCTTTCATGTCGAAATGGTTTGTTAGCATTTTTCTTGGTGTTTAGCAACATTTCGTGGCTATTGCCCATTATCAACATGTCATCTACATATAAACATACAATTACATTGGTATTTGGTGTATGTTTTATGTATACACATTTGTCACACTCGTTTATTTTGAATCCATTTGACAACATATTTTTATCAAACTTTTGGTGTCATTGTTTAGGAGCTTGTTTCAATCCATACAAGAACTTTACAAGTTTACAAACATTATGTTTGTGATTAGGAGAAACGAACCCTTCAGGTTGCTCCGTGTATATCTATTCTACTGACTCACCATTTAGGAATGCCTTTTTTTACATCTATTTGATGAATCTCAAGGTTATATATTGCCGCAATTACAATTAGCAACCTTATCAACGTGATCCTAGTCACAAGCGAGTAAGTATCAAAGAAGTCGAGTCTTTCCTTTTATCTATATCCTTTGGCGGCCTTATACTTATCAATGGATCCATCAAGTTTCAACTTCTTTTTGAATATATCCATTTACACCAAAAAACTTGTTCTCGGGAGGTAAATTAACCAACTTCTACATATGATTTTGTATTATGGAATCTATCTCGCTATTGATAGCTTCTTTCCAATGCGCTGCTTCCGGTGTGGACATTGCTTCCTCGAAATTTTTAACATCATTTTCTACCATATAGGTTAGAAAATCTAGACCAAATGTGGCGGATATTCTAACCCTTTTACTATACATTGGTTCTTCCTCATTTGAAATTCCATTGGTAGCTCCACACGTTCTTTTGTTCGAACTTATATTTTTCTTGCCTTTACAAGGAAACACATTCTCGAAAAAATGTTACATTCGTCGATTCAATTATGGTGCCCTGTGTACATCTTGAATATAAGATTTGTGTACATGGAAATGATATGCATTACTATTATTGGCGTATCCCATAAATATGCAATCAATTGTCTTGGGACCAATCTTCACTTGCCTAGGCTAAGGAATTTCAACTTTAGCTAAACATCCCCACACTTTCAACTGTTGGTACGATGAATGATGACCTTTCCATAATTCATATGAAGTTTCTTCCATTTTCTTGAGGGGTATCTTATTAACAATACTATTTGTCATTAAAATAACTCCTCCCACAAGTTCTGAGGTAAACCAAACTTAACAACATGTCGCTCATCATTTCCTTAAGAGTTCAATTTTTTCGTTCAGCAACATCATTCAATTGAGGAGAGTAAGATTTCATTGTTTGATGAATAATTTCATGTTTAGAGCAGAATTCTTCAAACGTGCCCCATATTCACCTCATCTGTCACTACGAATATTCTTTATTCGTTTATCAAGTTTAGTCTCAATTTCTGCCTTATAACGTTTGAAGGTATCTAATGCTTCGTCTTTACTTCTTAAAAGAAAAACATAACAATATATTGTATAATCGTCAATGAAAATCACAAAGTACTTCTTATAATCTCTAGTTTGAAAGAATTTTAAATCACATATATCGCTATAGATTAATTCTAAAGTTATCGTGTTCCTTTGAACCAAGTGGAACGGTGTTTTAGTTACTTTGCTTCACCTAGTGATGGGAAAAAAGCTCGCAGGCTCGGGCCGTCCAGACTCAGCCCGTGAAAAGCTCGAGCTGGGCCCGACTCGTGGCTCGAAACACCGAGCCCCATTTTGGGGTGACGGGTTGAGCCCGAGCCGGCCCGTGGCTCGTAAAAAAAAAAAAAAAAAAGCCAAAAGTGCCGCCTCTCAAAGGAAAATGGGAAAAAAAAGGAGCCTGCCTGGCTCGGCCTGTAAAGGCCTGAGCCGAGCCCATTTTTTCCGACGAGCTTTTGCTTGGCTCTGCTCAAGTCCATAAAAAGCTTGATTCGTCGAGCCTGAGCCGAGAGTTTGGGCTCGCGAGCCGGCTCAACCCGACTCGTTGACACTACTAGTTTCATCACACACTTCACATTTATGATTATGATCAATCTTAAACGTCGAAATTAAACTTTGATTCATGAGTTTACGTAAAGATTTGTAATTCACAAGTCCTAATCGACTATGCCACAAACAAAAGAACTCAAACATATAAGCAAAATTAGAACTTTTATTCATAAAGTTTTGCCTAGATACAACAGTAAGAACGTTCATTTTGAATATTTCATCACACATGTATTCATTTTCTACATACATCTCATTCTTAGTAGGTACAAACTTATCAGATACAAACACAAGTTTAAAGCCATTTTTGCTAAATAGAGACTCGGGCACAAGATTTTTCCGTATATCCGGCACATGTTGGACATTGTTGAGAACAAGTTATTTGCCGAATGTCATCTTCAAAGTCACCTTTCCTTGTCCTTCAACTTTGGAACTTACATAGTTCCCCATGTAAAGTTGTTCTCTATTCAGTTCTTAATAGTTGGAAAACATTGCTTTGTCAGCACAAACATAACGGGTAGCACCAGTGTCAATCCACTATTTCTTTGAGTTTTTTTATTATGTTGCACTCGGAAACAACTATAGATAAACTCATTTCTTGCATCTCTTCAGAGATGGTGTCTTTTTCAACTATGTTGGCTTGTGCATTCTTTTTTGGCTTTTGACATTAGCTTGAGCGATGTCAAGCCTTTCCACAATTGTAGCAGTTCCCTTTGAACTTTTTGGCTTTCTTAGAGTTGTCTCTACGCGGGTGCATTATCGGAGATCTTTCACTTCTTGTTGACAATCTTCGAGTCAGTTTCAACAAAAATTGTTCCAAGGTGGACAATATGCCTTCTATCGATTTTCCTATTGTCTTCTTCAATCCTCAATCGGACAATCAACTTTTACAAGTTCATCTCTTTGCTTTTGTGCTTTAGATAGTTTTTGAAATCTCTCCACATAGGAGGGAATTTCTCGATGATGGGGGGTTATAGGCGAAGTAGTGCAGGTCAAACTTCGCAATCTTTTAAACAGACGCAACACTTTATGTCGCTAGCCTGTCGCTAGACGCTCGCTCAAGCGTGAGTGTCAATTTTCAAGTAGAACGTTTTTCATTCACTTGTCCCTAGCTTGTCACTCGAGTGACAGCCACGTCGCTGGAGCGATAATCTAGCGACATTCCAAAATAAAAATAAACAGTTTCCTCTATTTATTTATTTTTTCATTTTTGGACCACAATTTTTCATTTATACGAAATTGGTTTCGAGATTTCAAATACACCACAACGATCTACTCGACGAGTAGAACAAATTAATCAATTTATATTTGTAATTTGATCATCGAATCAAGTCTGAATATTGGGCTAAAATTAATAAGAAAGCCACTTTTTTAAACTTTTGATTTTCATACTTAACCAATTTTACTCAATTATCAACAATTTTGTTATTATGTTTCACTTATATCAACTAAACATATAGCATAAATTCATTTTAGGAACATAATAATCTATAAGTTGAAACTGGCAAAAATTTTAAAAAGTGATAAAAATTCAAAAAAGTGATAGAATCTTCATTCCACCAAGATTGATCATGACATAACTTCACAAACCTGCATACAACACATCATTAAAAGATAATTTACATATATTTTTAAGTTAGAAGTTAGAATCAACTACCAACGTATATAATTATTCCTCATTCTCAATTAATCAATATTTTTCTAGTCTAACTAAAATATATCATTCCTAACCATATTACTGGGTAATCGTGACCCTCTAGCCCCGATAACCTCCATATATATCTTCGTTCGACGTTCAACCAACTCGCTGAAATTTTTCACAGTCGAAATGATGGAATTCTTGATTGATTGTAAGAATTGAGCCCAAAACTCAAAGAGAACGTAAAAGAGAGGCCATATGATGGAATCCAAACTCAATAGGCTCCAAGACGGATTATGTGCGAGAATGTGTAAGACCTTCCCACCAAACTAGTTCCTATGGTAAATAATCAAACTATATTACTTCCTTCGTCCCAAAAAGACATGTTTGTTTCTATTTCACACATATTAAGAAAATGTATAATACAGTTGGAAATGTAATTTTTTTCTTACATTTTTTCTAATATATCCCTACATTAAATAATTGTTTAAATAAAAGTAGTTTATATGTTGATAACAATGAAATAAGAATTATTAGAAAATTAAAAAATTATTTATAATCTCAACGAGAAAACTAGCTTATAATTTAGGATAGACGAAAAAGAACAGCAAACATATCTTATGAAAAAAGAGAATATAAAACTAAGACGAAAAAAAGAACAATAAAAGAAACTAAGAATCAAAATTCAAGTGCCAATTTTTATAATGATGGACACATATTTACTTCATTTGTCCCATAACGATGAGCTTGATTTCCTTCTTTATCTGTTCCAAATTATAGGTCACTTATCTGATTGAAAGCATAGATATTTTTTATTTTTTTAATATGTCCTTACTTAATATACTTTCTCATCAATAAATATAAATTAATTTTATTTAAATCATTAGTTAATGTAGGATATATTAAGCCCCAGTTTGATACTCTTTTTTTTTTCAACCTCATATTCTTTATTAAAATAAGAGGAAATTGCATTGGGTAACACATTTTTCATTTGCATTAACAAAAATGTCATTTTTTTGTAGTGTTTACAAGAATGACATTTTGGTATATTTTTGTACATATTTGCCCATGTTTATAAATTTAAATACCTTACATGTTCTTCATTAAATGTGATTTGACTAGATAAAAAATTGCACAAAAATTGATAAATTTAAATACCTTACATGTCCTTCATTAAATGTGATTTTGACTAGATAAAAAATTATACAAAAATTGTGAAATGTCATGGTACCCCGGACCAACTATCGAGAATAACAAAAACTATATGTCGGGAACGACAAATGAACTATCGGGATGTTATGCAATATTTTGTATATCGATCTGTATATTTTACTTGTGAACTTAAACACGTTTTCTTCTGTCTGAAAATTATAATGGAATGATAACGATATTTTATGTCTGAAAATAATAATGTATCGTATTTTTGGAGAAGTGAAATTCTTTACTTTGCAACCATCTATCGAGAATGACACAAATCATCTTTTAAAATCGATAGTTGAACTGTCGGGATGTTATGCAATACTTGGACATGATGATTCGTACTTTGCTTAAGAACGCCAGAAGCACTAATGTCTGAAAATGATAATGAAAACAAAAGTATAAGGATCTCAAATGATTGTTCATACTTGAAATGTTGAGATTGCAACGATAAGAATTTTACACAATCAATATGTCGATATGTAATAGCATGGAATTAGCACTTTCGAATATTTAAATTCATACAATAGCAAAAGGTGAAATTAAGGGTGTCAACAGTTAAATTGTCTATCCCGACAGTTTCAAAATGTCGAGTTCTACAGTTCAGATGTCTAACCCGACAGTTTTGAAATGTCGAGTTCGACAGTTGAACTGTTGGAACTGCCGAATAGTTTGTAAACATGTATTTGGTACATTGGAAGAAATTGTTGGAAGTATTAATGATCATAATTAATTTTCAATTACAATATCACAACATCTTCCCAAAAATAAATAACTTACAACTTCATTAAATATGAAAATTTTCACAATATTCGTATATTTTCTCTTCAAAAAGTATTTCAAAAATCAAACACGTCATCATCATCATCATCATCATTAGTAGTAGTTTAAAAAATTTCAAATAAATATGATCATATTGTATTTAACATTTAAAAAAGAGTAAGTTATTAGATAAAATATAAACAATTTATAATAACTAATCTCTCAATATTTTGTGCAATTTTTATATAGTCAAATCACATTTAATGAAAGACATGTAGGATATTTAAATTTATCAATTTTTATGTAATTTTTTATCTAGTCAAATCACATTTAATGAATGACATGTAAGATATTTAAAAATTAAATTATCACATCATAGCATTAATGGGCATTAAATGCTCCTATAAATGTGAGCCTAAAGGTAATTTGGACATTTTACACAAAAAAGTGACATTTTTGAACAAATATAGTGTCAATGAATTTTTTTTGTGTATTTTCAAAAACGGTGACATTTTTGAAAATTTCCCTTAAAATAATATTACACTCAAACCAAAAACTTTTCATTCTTTTTTAACCATACATTCTCTATCAATCTACTATTCCAAAATGAGTTAATTTCACAAACGGTCACTGAAGTTACCTGAAAATAACAAAACGGTCACTTAAGTTTCAAACTTGCAGAAACGGTCATTGAAGTTTTAAATTTCTTTCACAAACAGTCACTGAATTTTCAGATTTTTTAGGCGAGTTTGCGGCAATGTTTCGGCAACTTTCGACCACCAAAATCGCCGGTTTCGAATACCGTTGGAAAGCCCACAATGTCCTCTTCAATTACCACAAAAAATCTCCCCAGAACTCCAAGGGATTCGATTGAAATATACCCACGAAGCCGGCAACCGAAAACTGTGAAAATCTGCCTAGATTTTCACAGTTTTTTGGTCGAGTTTGCGGCAATTTTTCGGCAACTTCCGACCACCAATACCGCCAGTTTCGAATACTTTTGGAAAGCCCACAATGTCCTCTTCAATTACCATAATAAATCTCCTCATAACTCTAACGGATCCGGCCGGAATAAACTCACGAATTCAGCTACACGAATTGGGTAGATTTTCAAATTTTTTTGGTAGCTGACTTCGTGGGTTTATTCCGGCCGGATCCCTTGGAGTTATGGGGAGATTTTTTGTCGTAATTGAAGAGAACATTGTGGGCTTTTCAACGGTATCCAAAATCGGCGGTATTGGTGGTCGGAAGTTGCTGAAAATTTGCCGCAAACTCACCCAAAAAATCTGAAAATCTGGACAGATTTTCACAGTTTTCGGTTGTCGGCTTCGTGGGTATATTTCGACCGAATACCTTGGAGTTATGAGAAGTTTTTTGGTGGTAATTGAAGAGAACATTGTGCTTTCCAACGGTATCCGAATTCGGCGTTTTTAGTGGTCCGAAATTGTCGAAAAATTGCCGCAAACTCGCCCAAAAAATCTGAAAATTCAGTGACCGTTTGTGAAAGAAATTTAAAACTTCAGTGATCGTTTTGTTATTTTCTGATAACTTCAGTGACCGTTTGTGAAATTAACCCATTCCAAAATATATTTTTCACAAAGAATGTGCATCAAACATACTCTAAAAAATTTTAAAAAATTTATTTTCGACTATATTAACGATATTTTTTTTAATCTACGTAAAAATAAAAATAAGCCTACAGGTAGTATAGGTTTATAATTTTGTATTAACAGGAAGAAAATGTGACGAAATAAGAAATTTATGTTAATTGCAACCTCGACGCGACCTCGTATTTTGGTCAAAACATAATTAAAACCTCAGGCTATTGACTAAACAAACCACTCTCACTGTAGCGAGTGACATCAACTCGCAAAAACTAGTGAATCCACGAGGCTACATCATCACGATGACGTGAAAGCGCGTGGAGAATCAGTACACTACACAGTGAAAGGCGGCTAAGCAAAACGATCTGCAGACATATACTAGCATAAAATGCCAAAACTCTACTCCACCTGCATCAGGCCCCACGTTGCTGGGGGGATGGAGCTTCTTGTGAGTCTCACTAGTCACTAGTAAAGGAAAAGTCAAGTGCTACTGAACAAAATATGCAGGTTTGGTCCCATTTTGGTTCCATTTTCGAGTGAATAATTTCAGTATCTCATTATCAATTTTTTCCTTTTTTTTTTAACTATCAATGAAATTGTAACAAGTGTGCATCTGTTTTAATTCCTGTTATTGAACCTGTTGGTATAGCAAAATTGTTTTCGAGTAAGTGCTACATGACAAAATATGTCCATCGATCCAATTCTAGTTCAAGTAAGATGGTGTTGAATAAAAATGTTCACTCCTCTTGCACCCTACCCTTTGCGTTGGATGAGCTTCTTGTGGGTCCCACTTGGATAGAGAGGAGATTTTGAAGTGCTAAAGAACAAAATATACTTACACGTAGTGTACGTATATATGATGATGCAATTAATGTTGCTGGTGGGTGGTAGTAGTGTGTCTTTATTATAACTTGTGCTTTAGTTTTGAAATTTTAGAAGCAGCCAGGACTTTTAAAGAGAATCTTTTTAGAGAGAGAGAGAGAGAGAGTATTGAATTGAATAGTTTTAAGGGGAGTGTCATTGTGTCAAGGAAGGGGACATGCCCAGTTTCATCCCTACAGTTGGGTTCTTTGTTTTTCCATTTCTTGGCAGCAGATCCCAAAGGTCCCTCTCTCTCTCTCTCTCTCTCATCTCCTTTACTATGTAAACACAAACACAGATGTATACCTGTATACATATAAAAGAATTTATATATATGCTGTAGGTCTATGTTTGTATACTCATTGCACTGTTGTATCCATGTTTTTGGTATGTGGGATTTGTTGATTATATGTATTTAGCTTTGGATTCTTGAATGCATGTGGGTTTTGAGGTTCATATGTTATGCTACTGGTAATTCTGTATATTGGGGATGAACTTTTCAGTAAAGTTCTTGACTTTTCAAATATAAATTTGTTTTTTACTTTCTTCCCCTACAGTAAACTTAATCTGAGGATATGGAATATGGGTTCTGATTCTCATACTTAATCCAATCAATTTAATTTTAGTGATGTGTTTGGCATGAGTTGATGATTCTTGAAAGCATGTGGAGTTTGAAGATGGAGTACTCAATGCTTAAAATTACTATTCGAGGAAATGCCTCAAATCCTGCCCCCTTAAGATCCATTTACGAGGTTTTGTCTTGCATTTTTGCAAACACTGTAGTACTGACTATTTTCCTTTTTTTATTGGTTTATTTATGTTTGTCATGAGCTAAACTTTTAATTTGGGAAAATTTTAAAATGGTGTATGATTAATTATGAGCATATTTTTGTACTAAATTATTTATTAGTCTATCTCGAGGCTTACACCTAGCCTCACAGAGGCAAAATGCCTTGGTACCTGATTAAGCCTTTTAAACACTGAGAGTACTATTGCCTTAGTGATGGAAGAGAAAACTTGCATAGAGATTGGACTGTGCTTTTTTAGTTGTGATTTTCTGCTTATTTTCATTCTTTTGCTTTGAATACTAATAAAGTTCCTCTCTTACATCCTCAATGAGGGAAGAAAGAACTCTTTGTATTGAGTTACTTTATTTTTATTTATTTCTCTTTTGGGAATAAGCTCGCTTCACCACTGATTGCATTTCTTAATTGAGTGAAAGATGGGCATTTTTTTTTCGATTTTGTAAAGGGGACTCAAAAGCTCATGAATGGCCTGATCACTATAATGTGAAATGTAAATATCTTTTACATTTTTTATTTACTAGGGGCATTAAAGCTAACTCTTTAGTTTTCTTATGTATAATTTTTTGTATCGAGTAATATGCATAGTAATTTTTGGTATCCATGAACTTTTGGTATTCTTTTGTTTGGCTGTCAAGATTTCTTTTTCTCTATAAGACGTTTTGAAGTTAACCACATTCTAAGCCAAAGATAATCTATTTGAGTAGGTAATCAGTTCTTGTTAGGTGATTACTTCATTAATTGTAAGCTCGCATTATAAACAGAAAATTCACCAGCTTCTACTTTGAATCAATTGTGTAGTGTTAAATAATCCACTAGTTAAATTTGAGTGGTTTGAGTAGTTTCTACTCGTTTTGGTGTTTCGGATTTTTATGCTGATTTATTCGATTTTTGCTTTGGTGACTTCCAGATACTTGAAATGTAATAGTTCATTGTTTAGACATTGCTTTTGGATTGCTCGAGTAGATTGTTAGTTCATTTCATAGATGATATCACAATATATATATATATATATATTTTCTCTTGATTGTTGATTGTATTCACTTGAATCCTTTGTCGCAATGGTTTTAATTTTGATGACTGGATAATTGGACTTCTAGTTTGTACAAGTTGTAAGGTGCTCAAAAACATCAAATTTCAACTGATGAATGCTGGGTTAGATATTGAAGCACGAAAATGCCGTAGCCAATGATTTTATTATAATTTGCAGTAGTCTGTAACCAAATGTATTCATGTTATCTTTTTCTCAAGCAGCTAATGCCTAATGTGAATCCAAAAGCGTTCTTCGTTCAGAGCTTATGAGTTATGCCTCGGAATTTGGCTACTTCAGTAAGTAAATGGCTGGATGCACAGAACTTAACCAAGACAATTGTTGAACAATTTTCTTTTTGTTTAGTACTTGCAATTTAATGCAATGGCATTATAAATTGCTCATCTTGGCAGAATTTGCATAAAAGTTCTCTGAGACATCACCCAAAAATCTCAGTTCCAAAGTAGAATATCCTTCTCAACATTCAAGTTTTCAACTCCAAGACCAACACTCGTCCTCGACTCAATCAACAGGCTCTTATCACGAAGTGTCTGCCATGGGAAAGACAAGTTCTCAAGATCAATGTGCTTCGTCAGACTCTGGTGGTATTGACTTGCCTTTAAATTTTCTTGTTTTATATTTCATTTGTTAGTTACAAACAATCTTCACTATGTTTCACTGATGCTACCTACTGACATGTTTGGTGGAGCTTAAGAAAAGGTAAAAAAGTTACTTTAGTTTCCAAATATGTTTGATTACTATTTTTTTCTTACTTTTAACTAAAGAAAGTTACTTATTTTGAAAGTTACTCTTATGTTACTGTGAAAATAAGTGACTTGCTCACTTCAAACTTTGACGAGTAAAAAATTTGTTTTTTTTACAACTCACTGCTTTCGTTTCAATCGGTTTAGTACATGATCAAAACTATGGAAAACGTGGACAAGAAGTGATACCAACTTTATTTCTGGGCAATCCAGATTCTTTCATCAGCCCTTCACAAGCCGAAATTAGCCAATCGATGGCAAGTTGCTGCTTCCACATGATCTTTTTTTATCTTTAAAAAAAAATTGCCTGTTAACAATCACGAGCGAAGGTAACTTTCTCTGATGCAGGTTCCATATGCTTACTCTGACCCCTACCTCAGCAGGTTATATACTTCCTATGGACCTCATGCTATGGTAAATGCATTATCATAAATCTGTTGAAATTTTTATTGTTTTATTGGAAATCCTCATTGAATGGCACGGTATTGAGCAACTAATTGTTTTCTTTTTGAATTTGAAGTTTGTTGACTTTTGGGCCTTGTCATATTTATGTTTTCTTGAGGTTATATATTGCATTGCATTTCATTTTTATCTTATGTTCTTTCCAAACATTTACATTAAAACAGGAAATCTGGTTATGATTTCTGTAAAGATTTGGGGTTCCATCTTAAAAGGTCAACCTTGTTAATAAGAGTAGCTCAAGATCTTATAAATTTGCCTATATTTATATCTTTAATCGATGTAGGATTATATCCCTTAACATGACCCCACAAGATGGTAGCTCGTTTGAGCAGATCATATCCGTATGCTCATTTTTTTGAGTCTTAATTGGATCGAATCACTCGTTGGAGTTTAATGGGCTCTGATACCATGTTAAGACTTGGGGTCCATCTTCAAAAGTCAACTTTATTAAGAGGAGTAGCCCAAAACCTTATAAGTTGGTCTATGTTTTCATCTTTTATTCGATGTGAGATTATATCCCTTAACAATTTCAATTAATTGATGTTCTTCTTATAATATTACTATTTTCAAAATTCTTGATCAGATTCAGCCCCAAGTTATGGGTGCAGCCTCTATTCGGGTGCCACTTCCTGTTGATATTTCAGAGGATGGTCCCATATATGTCAATGCTAAACAGTATCATGGAATACTCAGAAGGAGACAGACACGTGCGAAGCTCGAAGCTCAAAATAAACTCATTAAAAATAGGAAAGTAAGAAGTGGCTACCTTGTCATGATTTTGTCAAGTGTGAATTTGAATGTTGAACTTCTCATTCTTTTAGTCGATTATGCAGCCATATATGCATGAGTCTCGACATCTTCATGCACTAAACCGAGTTAGAGGGTCTGGCGGGCGCTTTCTTAGTTCAAAGAAGCCTCAACGGCCCAACTCAACTCACTCGTCCAGCTCCCAGGGTATGGTGGACTCACTTCATGTTGAAGCTAATACGAATGAAACTCCAATTGAAGCTACAAGGGTTGGCAATAGTGACGTTGTTTTCTCACAGTCGGACAGCATGTTTTCGAGTATCCAGTCCAATGTGGTCGTTCCCATGCAAGGCAGTAGAGGCCTCGTGTACTATGGAAATAGGCATTATGCTTCCATTGTCCGGTGAGAAGTCATAACGTGCAAGGCTCCCACCAGTGAGGCAATTCATCCTTGGCTCCGTCATTTCAGTTTTAGAGGTTTTGTGCTAAAAATACTCGACTAGTAGATTAATTTATGTTTGACAGGTTCTACATTTCGGTTTTTGTTGATCTGTTTTCTTGAATATACATGTTCATGTCTGTTTCTTGGATCAGTTTTTGAATGTCTTAAGTTCATTAATAAATGATTTCTACTCAAACCCAAGGTGTGCTTCATAAAAGGCATTCATTAAGCACATTGAAGCTTATGACTCAAGAATCATTTGTCAAGGTTTACGCCTCGACTTACTCAAGCCTGAGCCTTTCGGTGGCTATTCTTTTGTATCCTAGAATGTTTTATAGATTCTTTTCATAACTCGGAAGGGGAGGGAAAAAGCATCATTATTGGTAGTGGTGATTTGGAAAATTTCTATGTTCCTTCTAATTCTAATGGTAGATTACAATTTTGTTATTGCTATGAACTATATGCAACTTAGACTTCGAATTATGCTAGTTTGTTTTATTGTGTTTCTTCTAAATAGTCGATTTATGTATTTGTAATTTAACCCAAAGAGGGAAAAGTTCGTTAGAAAAAAATAATCCTGCAGAATATACTAGTAATCTATTTATAATGAAAAAAGAACAAACTTGAAATTAACAACTAAGGGGAAAAAGATCTTGAATCGGTATAAAGGAAAGAATTTAACAACCTAGGCATGTAGAAACATGTCCTTAAAACAAGTTCGCTCTCTCACAGTAAGCGTTTGAGATTTTGTTGAGTGTTTGTCTTGTAGGATGTATTAGAGAAATCTGTAGAAATTGGGCACCAAGTTTCTACACCAACGAACTGAATTGTATCTAAACACGATCACCAAAACTTTGACAGGAAATAAAAAATTCTGGGTAGATTGGAAAAGAATATTTTGATCAAAGAGATGAGAGTTTTTTTCCTTGTTTAATCTTCCCCATTAACAAAAGAATTTAAGGTGTTCAAAAATGTGAACCCTATCACACGATAAATTTCGGTTCAACATTCGTATCTGCATGTCACACTCATACACGAATTCGGTGACACTGTGTTAATCTAGTCCATGACTTTTTCCTCTTGAGTTGGTATGTAGAGAGAGTCTGTATACTATAAATGATTACACTTACTTCAAAAGTGATCATATATAAACTAGTTATTGTCTTATCATTTTTCCTATGAGTTTTCCCTCCTACACATAAAACTCTTCCAATATGTACACTTTGAACTCTAATTTTTCATTCACTTGAGCATCATTTTTACAATTAAATGTATGATTTCAAGTTTTTACGGAGAAGAACATGAATCTATTTTGTTTTAAGAAACAGGTCCCACAAAAAATTATTTCAGAACAGCTCTTATTGAGCATTATTTTCCAGCAAAGTTCATAAATAGTGACAGGAAAAAAATGGATCATGGATCTTGAGAATCCATCTAGATTTTTTCTTCTCTTTTTTCCAAAGGAGCAACTTTACACCTAATAAGTGTAATTTCTTAATGGAGGTCTTTTAGTTAAACAAACTTGCTTGTGAAGCACTGGTCTCCCATTCTCGTTTGATAATTTTGTTTTATCTTATTAAGTCCATTATTGATAGGGATTAACATTTTGATTTCAATCTAAGTTAAAATCAACACTTAATTTTAATCACGTATTTCATGAGATTCACAATTTTTCAACCAAACATATCATCAATTTTTATCAAAATTTACTAAAAAACTAATTTTAATCTCTATCAAACTGTGGCTAAGAGAACTAGGTTGCGGCCAACTTTCGTTCTCGACTTTTACTCCATTTTGCACTTTTTTTCTTTCAATTGCCAACTCTAATCTTTCACAAATTGGCAAACAGTAGCCTCAATAGCGAGTTTAGAAAGACAACTTTTACCCTGTTTTGCACTTTTTAAAATAGAGAGTGAATTTTGCTCTCTAAATTTAAAGAGACGAATTCACTTTCTACTCTTAATGTACAATTAATACATTTAATAAATCACATAGTTTAATACTCTACTTTTTAAATTATTCAAGTCACATTCAAATTGATTGGCTAATAGACATATAAAAAAGTATGTTAAATAAAATATGAAGGAAAATCAATAAATGCATCTTGAGAAAGCAAAATGAAGAGCCAAAATAAAGAGTTTGTTAGAGTGTATAAGAAATTTGACTCTTTAAATTTAAAAATACTCTTTATAATATATAAAATGCTATTTATAAATAAAGAACCTATTGAATATACTCTTAGCTATTATTTGATATAGCTTAATTGAAAATTATTTTTTTTCCTCAAATTTATTTTTAGTTATACTTTTTTTTTTCAATAAAATAATATTACATTTGAATTTATGACTTTTCCTTGGAGCCTGTTTGAGCCCTTTTTTTGGTTCAAAATGCATTTTAAAATAATATTTTGATGGAGAATGTGTAATTAAAAAATAATGAAAAATTTTAGATTTACGTGTAATATTATTTTATTGAAAAATATATGATTAAAAATAAGAGTGGAAATCGAGTCCTCTTTAATAGCAAATTGATCCACATTCCATAATTTATTGTATTGTAATATTTGTATTGATTTCTTACCTGTTTTATGAGATTAGATTTTCTTACTTTATTCCAGATTCTGGTGTAGTATAAATTGTATTATTTCCTTTGGGTTAATTAGTGAAAATATAATTTTCATCTCTCTCTTTCTACATGGTATCAGAGCTGGTTAACTTCTAAACCTATACATGGCTGAATCAGCCACAAACGACAGGGGCTCTATAACCTCAGACTCAGAAGTAGAAGTCACGACTGCCATGTACACAGGAGGGATTGAAAACTCAACCTTCCAACACACGATAGAAAAACTGAATGGGAAGAATTATAGAGAATGGGCACAGTCGATAAAATTAATAGTCGACGGAAAAGGGAAACTTGGATACCTGACTGGAGAAACCAAGAAGCCGGCCTCAACCAACGCAACTCTCCTACAGAAGTGGAAGTTGGAGAATTCGATGGTGACTGTCTGGCTTGTTAACTCCATGAAGCCTACCATCGGGAAAACCTATCTATTCCTCCCAACTGCAAAAGACATCTGGGAGGTAGTCAAGGAGATGTATTCAGACTCAGAAAACTTCTCCAGAATCTTTGAAATCAAGTCAAAATTATGGCAAACAAAGCAAGGGGACCGAGACGTGATTGATTATTACCTGGAGATGACAGGATTGTGGCAAGAACTGGACCAAAATTCGGAGGAAGAATGGAAATGTGCGGATGATAGCGTGCGATACTTAAAGAAACTGGAAACAGAAAGGGTATTCGAATTTCTCGCAGGCCTCCATCGTGACCTCGACGATGTTCGCGGCCGGATTCTTAGCCAGCGACCCCTTCCCTCACCGCGGGAAGTCTTTGCAGAGGTACGACATGAAGAGGATCGACGGAAAATCATGTTGAGCGAAGCGGTTGCGCCGGTGATTGAAGCGTCTGGACTCATCTCCAACAAATTTGGGCCTCCAGGCTATGGGCTGCAATCTAAAGAGACGGGAGTAACTTCTAATGGGCCGGGTAATGGTGGAATTGGGCCGGCTAGGTCTAATAATGGATTGAGCTCATATAATGGCCAAAATAACTTAGTTGATGGTTCTTTGATGACGGGCCTATATTCTAAAGGAGCCCCAACCGGGCCGGGCCCAAAACAACGAGGACGACCGTGGTGTGAACATTGCCGTAAGCCAGGACACAAAGAAGATACATGTTGGGATCTACATGAAAAACCGAGTGACTGGAAGTCGAGACAAAATAACAAAAATCGCGGATACCAAGCATATGTTGATTATCAAACAGGAAAATTCGAGTCGAGCAGTGCATTTAATATTGAACAGATGGCGCAACTCCACAGAATGTTTTCTAGCCTCCAATCGTCAAGTCAAACATCCACAAAAAAACCCCTCTAGCTCACTAGCCCACAAAGGTAATTTTTTAAAGGCTTTGCAATCGATCACTCAATCTAAAACTCCCTGGATTATTGACTCAGAAGCATCTGACCACATGACGGACTCCTACCATTTGTTCTCTACGTACTCCACATGTGCCGGCAATCTAAAAGTTAAAATTGCAGACGGCTCACTATCGTCGGTCGCGGGAAAAGGGAGTATTAGAATTTCTGATTCTATCATTTTAGAATCTGTCCTTCACGTTCCAAAGTTGTCGTGTAATTTACTCTCTATAAGCCAATTAACAAAAAACTCAAACTGCTCTGCTAATTTTTTTCCATCTTATTGTACTTTTCAGGATCTATCGTCGGGGAAGACGATTGGCAGTGCTAAGGAAAGTGAAGGACTCTATTATTTTGACGAGGCTGATGTGAGTAAACAATGTCAAATTACAATTTGTGATTCTGCATCAATTCCTAGAAATAGTGAGATTTTGTTATGGCATTTTAGAATGGGACATCCGAACTTTCAGTACCTTAAACGTGTATTTCCATCAATTTTAATGAATAAAAGGTCTATTGACATTCAATGCGAAATATGTGAGTTTGCTAAACACCAACGTACTTCATTCCCGACCTCCACATACAAACCATCCAAACCATTCACCATGATATATAGTGACTTCTGGGGTCCCTCACGGATCCCCAATCGTACTCACGCAAAGTGGTTTGTGACGTTCATCGACGATCACACTCAAGTTTGCTGGGTATACCTACTAAAAGTAAAATCTGATGTTCACTCTGTATTTATCAACTTTCACTCCATGATCTAAACACAATTCCAAACACAAATTCAAATTTTACGCACCGATAACGGCACTGAATACTTCAATACCACAATGGGAAAGTTTCTCCAAACACAGGGAATAGTTCATCAAAGCTCTTGCGTCGACTCTCCCCAACAAAATGGGATTGCCGAACATAAGAATAGACACATTTTAGAAGTTGCTCGTGCATTGATATTCACTACCAATATGCCAAAAATGTTCTTGGGAGATGCAATCCTAACGGCCACCTACCTCATTAACAGAATGCCTAGTCGTCTCTTAAACTTTGAATCTCCTCTCCAAAAACTTCAAAAACTGTTTCCTATCTCCCGCCTCAACTCAAATCTATCCTCACGGGTGTTTGGTTGTACCACTTTTGTCCACATTCATTCTCATCGCAGAGATAAACTAGATCCTCGAGCTGTTAAATGTGTTCATATAGGATACTCTCCTACTCAGAAGGGCTACAAATGCTATGATCCCCTCACAAAAAGAACATTTGTAAGTCTTGATGTCACTTTCTTTGAAACTACTCCATATTTCCAAAAAACCTCTCTTCAGGGGGAGACACAACATGAAGATCGGTTCTTAAATCTCGACCTAGATCTTAATTCTCCTGAATCCATATCCACCAACAATCCCATACTACCATCCAGTATGTCATCAACAAAAGAAAACTCAGACGCAGGGGGAGATGCAGAAGATCAAAATAGCAAAGAGATACTAGTTTACTCACGGAAGCCAAAATCAAAGTACAAAGAAGTCATCGCATCCGAAGCACCAAAAGAGTCAGAACAGATGATGGCTCATGAACCATCAGAAATTCCTGACTTACCCATTGCTCTTAGAAAATCAACTCGGCCATGCACTCTTCACCCTATTTCAAAATTCATGTCATATAATGCTCTATCTGCAGGATTTCGTGCTTTTACATCTCACCTTGACAGCTCAGGGGTCCCCGAAAACATTGAAGAAGCCTTGAAAATTCCTAAATGGAGGGAAGCCGTATTGGAGGAAATGAAAGCATTGGAAAAAAATGAGACTTGAGAGGTGTTGGACCTACCGAAAGGAAAGAAACCAGTTGGATGCAAATGAGTTTTTACTTTGAAATACAAAGCTGATGGGACAATAGAACGGTATAAAGCTCGGTTAGTTGCAAAAGGATAGACACAAACATATGGCATCGACTACACAGAAACATTTGCTCCAGTAGCAAAATTGAATACAATTTGAGTTCTCCTGTCCTTAGCAGTCAATTTCGATTGGCCACTACAACAATTCGACATTAAAAATGCCTTTTTGAACGGAGAATTAGAAGAGGAAGTGTTCATGACCTTACCACCTGGGTTCGGCAAGGTAAATGGAGGAAATAGAGTATGCAAACTCAAGAAATCTCTATATGGGCTCAAACAGTCACCGAGAGCATGGTTTGACAGGTTTTCAAAGGTGTTAAAAGGCCAAGGATATCGATAGGGACAGCCAGATCATACAATGTTTCATCAACAATTTAACGACGGGACTAAGACAATCTTAATTGTCTATGTTGATGATATCATTCTGACAGGAGACAATGTAGCAGAGATTGAAAGACTAAAGAAGTGCCTCGCTACCGAATTCGAGGTGAAAGATCTAGGACAAATACGATACTTCTTGAGAATGGAAGTGGCAAGATCAAAACTTGGGATCAGTGTTTCACAACGAAAATATATTATTGATCTCTTAACTGAAACCGGCATGCTAGGCTGTAAGCCAAGTGATACACCCGTCGAAGCAGGAAAAAGGCCTGAAGAGGTGGAAAATGAAGTGGAAATAGATAGATACCAAAGACTAGTTGGAAAGTTAATATATCTATCACACACCAGACCTGATATCGCTTTCGCAGTGAGTCGTGTAAGTCAACATATGCACTCTCCAAAGGAAAGTCACCTAAAAGCAGTCTACAAAATACTAAGATACCTCAAGGGATCCCCAGGAAAAGGACTATTGTTCAAGAAGAGTGAAATAAAGAAGATCGAAGTTTTCACAGATGCAGATTGGGCAGGATCAATAGAAGACAGAAGATCAACTACTGGTTATTGTACCTATGTGTGGGGAAATCTTGTAACTTGGAGAAGTAAGAAACAAAATGTTGTTGCCAGAAGCAGTGCTGAGGCGGAATTCAGAGCCGTAGCACAAGGAATATGTGAAGGATTGTGGCTGAGAAAACTTATGGAAGAACTGCGAGTTGAAGTAAAGAATCCAATTAAAATCTATTGTGATAACAAAGCAGCGATCAGTATCTCACTTAACCTAGTGCAACATGATCGTACCAAGCATGTAGAAGTTGACAGGCATTTCATAAAAGAAAATGTTGAGGACGGAACTATTTGCATGACTTATGTTCCTACAAAAGAGCAAGTTGCAGATATCTTTACCAAGGGGTTACCTCGGCCAAGCTTCATCGAGTTCATACGCAAGTTGGACATGATTAACATCTATGATCCAACTTGAGGGGGAGTGTGGAAATCGAGTCCTCTTTAATAGCAAATTGATCCACATTCCATAATTTATTGTATTGTAATATTTGTATTGATTTTTCACCTGTTTTAGGAGATTAGATTTTCTTACCTTATTCCAGATTCTGGTGTAGTATAAATTGTATTATTTCCTTTGGGTTAATTAGTGAAAATATAATTTTCATCTCTCTCTTTCTACAAAGTGAAAAAAATATTTTTTAAAAATATTGAGGATCAAACAAAGACTTAATTTAAAATCACACATTCTTCAAAATAAAAAATAATTTATCACTACAAATAATTTCACCCAAACAAACACATACTTAGCTTTGTACTAACTTATTTTTGCAATTCTAGTTTTTTGAACGATACATCTAGCTAGTGGTAATTGGTTTGTATGAACACTTGAGTTTTATGAAATTTATTCCTCAAAATTTTATTTAAATTTAACGGATTTAAAAAACATTTTTTTCCCGTAAGACCAACTATTCTTGTAACGACGAGACATCTATACCCAAGCCGCTATATCATACTTACTGTCCGCTTTGGGTGAGTATCTGTCAACTTACTCACTCACGATTTTCTATCGAGTTCCCCAAGATTCTAACTCAAGACATCTGCCTAATGAGATAATTAAGTTTAATTCTAGTACTAATTGAGTAAGTTGTACAGTTGATACCAGGACTCAACTTATGTATTACTTAAGGGAAATGTCATGAGTTCGAATTTTGGGAACGCAATCAAAAGTCACGAGGAGTAAGAAATAGTTTCCAAAATGGACAGTATATATGTTAACTGTTTGGGCATAAATATTGGGTCGTTATAAAAAACATCCCATCCACTTTGGGTAAGCATTCTATCGCATCTCATAAGATTCAAACTCAAATCTAAGACTTTTACCTAATGAGATACTTAAGTGAGCAGATACCCATCGTAAACGGATAGTACGTATGATTTAACAGTTTGGACATAAATGTCAGGTTGTTACAATTCCAAATCAACATCTTAGATCATTTTAAGAAGGAATTTGATTCCCTCGTCGTTCGGTGGAAACCCACAAGCATATGGAATCGTTGACAAGTAATAGAAATCGGTGAGTTTCGAGTTTATCGTTCCCACAATGAATAATGTTTAATATCTAGTTTGATAGCTTTTATCAAATTCGAAATAATGTAATATCAAAATAGATGGTTTGCATATTTTCTATATTAATTCTAAACTAAGAAAGTAAATAAAATATTTATCTTATATGTGAATATTTGTATTGGAATCTTCAATCCTCATATTGTCATCTAATTCAATTCTTAATTCGTAATTTAGTAAATTCATGCATTCAAGACAGTCGATTATCCACTTTTATTCAAAATTCTTTTTTCAAGATATGTTAAACATATATTTAACATGACCCGATCATATTCCTAGACCGAATTCATATGAAAAACATACATTGATTCACAGGATTTATCACACATGATTGCACGTGTCATATATATTATTCCTACTACTTATTGCCCATGTGTTATTTTGGCGCACTCTGGACTTATTATAAGTATTCTTACACTACAACAAGTAACTTACAATCTAATTAGTGATCAAGCAATCAAATAGTTCAATTGAAATGCAAAACCAATAAAAAAAATCAAGAAATACTAAACTAATTGTCTTGAATTAAAATAAACAAATAATATATCATTCATTCAATACAATGAAAAACTTAGTCTAACATTCTTATGATTAAATTACACAAGAATAATTGGAAAAACATCACCCGAAAATAAGAAAGATGAAAGAAGTAGGAGAAATCCAATTTCTTAGCTCAAATCTTGAAATCGGGCTATAAATCTTCAAAATCCTTGCATGATTCGCCTTGAACTGATGTATAGACTGGTTCTTCGCCTCCAAATTATGTAGAATATGATGAAATTTAGGTTGAATGAAGGTTCTCCACGTTCTAGTCTAGTTTGGTATTTAAAGGATGCCAAAAAGATTGTATTAAATTGTCACCAAAATAAAAATAAGGAATATCAGATTTTTTTAGTTTTTGTTATGAGGCGCACATTTGGCTGGTTTGGAGAGCCTCAGTCACCTCATTTTTTGTTGGGGCGCGGCCTCTCCTACAGGCGAGGGCGCACTCATTTTATAATTTTATATAGCCAAACAACCTTCTGTATTTTTATTATAACTTTCTCCCTCAATATCCAATTGAGATGATTCAAAGTGCCTTGAAAAACTAATTTGAAGAGCTACAATTCTTTTAGAATATTATTTTTTCCAATTTGAAAGTGTACTATATTAAAATTGGGTCTCAATATGAGGCTCGACTCGGACCCGAGGTGCTGGATTTTTATACAAGCCGAGCCGAGCTTTTGCTCGTCCAAAAAAAAGAGGTTCGGCCCGAGCTTTTTCCGTGCCGAGCCAGGGCGACTCGTTTTTTTTTTCTCTTCCTACCAGTTTTTTTTTTATATTTTCGAAACTCACGGGCCGGCTCGGTACGTTGCCCTAAAAAGAGGCTCGGTTACACCGAGTCGAGCCCGAGTCGAACTTTTTGCGGGCCGAGCCCGGACGGCCCGAGTCTCCGAGCCTTTTTGCCACCACTAACTTGGGAAAACGAAGACCAAATGCGTGCTCAATATCCTCATCTATTCATTGATTAGCCAAAAGTCCATTGAATTTCGAGGACGAAATTCTGATAAGGAGGTAAGATTGTTACAACCCAATTTTTCTAGTCAAAAGTTAAAAGTGGAATTGTCAAAGTCAAAGTCAATTAAGGACTAAAATGAAATAAATTATTCTATTGAGATTTATTTTAGAATTGACAATATTTGAGGGTTTGAAATGAATAAAATTTTAAGTTATAGAATTATTTATTTAGTTTTAGAAATAAACGACTTAATGTTATTTTGTTTGGAAGACGAGGGATCTCTTGTGCAAAAATCCACTATTTTGACAATTAAAAACTCATTTCTCATTTCATTTCACACACACAGAGGATAAAGGGCAAAGAACGGCTAGAGCAGGGAAAAAATGGGGAGAAGAGAAGAAAAAAAAATGAGGGAGCCACCAACGAGATTGGAAGTTGTGTTTTCAATTTCTTTTTCTATTTTGAGATAAATTCTAAAATATATATTTTGGTTGAGTTTTGTAGTAAAATTTTAGGGTTTATAATTTATAGATTATACTTGGAAAATATGGTAAGGAAGCTAATTATTTGAGCATTTTGAGCTATTTACTCTAGTGGATTGGAAGAAATGACATTTTGATATTAGGGTTTTGATATATGTGTATTAATCTGGAAATTAGGGAAAAATTAGCATTCTTGTTATTTTTCTTTATGATTGTTACACGATATTAAGTTAGATTGGTTGGAAATAACTATCTTGTGCTTGAATTCTTAGTTTGGATGAATATTGAGATTTCAAGAAATGAGTTTTTGATCAGATTTAGGTATAGGTAAAAATTTTCTATCTTATCTCACACCTCAAAATAAAACACAATTTCACGCATTTAACATGCTAACACTTCCTACAAAATAACCTAACCCGTACATCGTACGGGCAACAACTAGTAGTTAAAAGAAATCTAAAATGAGGAATGTGGATGAGTATTGTTATAAAAATCTTGTTGAATCTTGTCAAGGTAGTAGGGAAAAGTTAGTATTAATGAATTAAGGAAATAGAGCAATTCGAAAAATTTAGTGAATGTATGTTTAAGTTAGCCAAATGAGATGGAAATATTAAATCTTGGCTTCTTGATTATTGAGGGATATATATATTTCACTTTGATGTTAAGTTTGAATTATTATTGAGAATTCTCTTACAACTTAATATGGATGGAAATTGAAGTGGCTTGTATGTGATCATTTTAGGAGGGGATTTGGACGTGGGGACAGCATATCAGCCCCGTTAGTTCAGTCTATATCTGTTAGTGGAAAACCTACTTTTCCAAAAAGAATAATTTTAACTTATAAACTTATAATCATGTTTACTTAATATGATTGTTGACATGATTCCCAATTTCATTTTGAGAAGCATATTAATTGCATGAAATGTCTTATTTTTGAGAAATTAGTAAATGAGCAAGACTTTGAAATCATCAAAAAATACCCGATGTAATTATCTTACTCTAGTGCACTGAGGGGCTATGGTCATATACTAAAGTCGAGTATTTGACTCCTATACACTGAGGGACTACATTCGTATGTAAAGGTAACTCTCATCCACTGAGGAGCTACGGGCGTGTGTAAGGGTACCTATTATGCACTAAGGACCTACAACCGTGTATAAGGACGATTATGTTGTTACGACTTTGTGCACTGATGGGTTATGGCCGTATACAGAAGTGTTGATCAAACGGTTTATGTGCATATGACTTTATAGCTTTAATATCATCAGCAGATGACTACATGAGGAATATTTTGATGTGATTATGCAGTATATAGTGGATTAGCAGCTTTCAACTTACATTTCCCAGCTTACAATTTAGCTTATTGACTTCAAATTATGGTTTTAGCTTCTTGAATTTGACTAGTGTACTTACTTATCTTATTGTATCAATTGTTATCATTTTTAGATATGAGCTTGAGCCTAATTTATGATTTAGCGTTAATATTTTGATTTTATACGATGTTATGATACGGATATCAAGAATAATGAGTATATCAGGATAAGTGAAATATCAGTTTCATTAGTATATAAATATATATACATACATAAATGACAGTATAATCATCTTTTAAATATTCCACTCATTGGGATGATTATCTCATATATCTTCTTAAACTTTTTCCTTATAGGAGGCAGTTGACTGAGCAGTGGTGAAAGTTATATTGGTAGTTTTGCAGCCACTGTCACCGCCAATTGTAGGTTTTTTTGCTTAGAAATTGTGTAATCATCAAGCGAAACATTTGCATCATATTTGGGAATTTTTGTACGTAAATGTACCAATGATCACGATGTAATATTGTAAACGAAACTAATTTACTACTATTTTTTTGAGAAGCAGTGATGATGCTTAGTGATATAGATGTTTTTGGTTATCTGAGTTATTGATGCTATGATGTTGGTATATTCATGTTTGGAAAAATTTTTATGGTTACATGATTGAAAATAGTTCATATTTAAGAGGAAACTCTATTAAAATTTTCATAAAATTACGTCACGGTCAAGCAAGCTCAAGTTTTTCTTGGTGGTGGGTCCATCACTTAGTTGGTATTAACCATCGGCACACGATACGTGTCGAGTCCACTAAATTGATTTGAGACGGATCATGTCAAAAACACCATCGACATGCTAGCTATTCTTTTTAATCAAATATTTCGATTTGCCTTTAAAAAAAAAAAATGAAAGTGCACATATCACTATCGTTGAAATAGATAAACAATATTTTTTTAAAAGTATTTCTACCACTAAATGATTGGTCTACAGTGTCCACATTTGTCAAATAGCTTCATTAAAGTTAATAAAATTACATAAAATAAACAATTTTCTTATATTCATTGTCACGACTAATTCAATTAAATTGCCGACATTTAAAAAAGAAAAAAAAGAAGTCAATCCATTTTGTACTACATTAGACTGATGTTTGACCGACGAGTGGGGTTGATAAGCAGGGTGGCGTGGGTGGACGATAAAAAAATTTTAAATTCTTTTTTTTTTTATGTATTAATATTTATTTAATTATTTTAAGTGATATCTATTTATACTTTTCGAGAAGTTATGGAATTTCATTAGCAATTTTTCTTATTTTTGGTTATTTTACTGCTTTATTTTATTTGTTCATTTAAAGAGAATGCAAGATTCGTTATTTGAATGTCAAAATGGAGGAATGATGAGTTCAATTATATAATTGAATCATGCTATAGGTATAGAAAAATTATGCAAAATGGGTACAAAAATTCGAAATTGAGGGAGTAGATTTAAAATAGGGTAAAAAAAAAAATTACACACAAATGGACATGATTAACCCATTTTAAATTTCTGTCAAAAATCTGTATAATTTTTCTGTACGTAAGGAATTATTCTATATAATTACAATGTTGGAATGAACTATTCTAAAAAAAATGTTGAGGATAAATTTGTTATTGCAAATATTAGATTAGAAAAAGAAAAGTGCAAAATATTTTAAGGATAGATTTGGATATGGTAACTATTTAATAGGGTAAGAAAGAAAGTTTTTAACCAAATGCATTTTGTTCCTAACGTCGTCGTTTAATCACCATGGAAGTTTGAAAAGAGAGGAGTTGAACTGGCATAATTTCACAGCCATTTTTCTTTCCACTTTCCAGTGCCTGCAATTCCCTTTTGGCACTATAAAACTCCATATCTCTACGTGCTACGTATACGTACACGTTTACATAGAGAAAGAGAGTGATTTGTGGCCGTCGAAAAAGGGGATGGTTTCGTACGTGAGCATGTTGCTGTATGGGGTGGGTGGAATAGTAGTGGCGGGGGTGGCTTTGCTGGTGGCATTCCAGGAGAAGTTGGTGTACGTGCCGGTGTTGCCTGGTTTAACCAAGTCCTATCCCATCACCCCTGCTCGCCTCCGCCTCCTCTACGAGGATGTGTGGCTCAGGTCCTCCGACGGCGTCCGCCTCCATGCCTGGTTCATCAAGCTATTCCCCGACGGTCGAGGTCCTAAATATGAATTTAACTGTGTTTATTTTTGTTGGATGTGTGTAATTGTATGTGTGATCAAGGCGTGTTTGATTGATGATTGAAATTTAGGGTTTTGTATTAAGGGTTAGGTGTAATTTGGTTTGGTTTGGTTTGGATGGGTGATTTTGTGGAGTTGGGACTTGGCTTATTGAATTCGATGGAAAATATGATTGCTGGTGTGGGAGTGGAATCCAGGAGAAATGATTTTGAATCTGAAGGGATTTTTCTGATTCCAACTCCAAGACGCAATTAGACTGCAGCTTAGCTTGATATGAGATGATTTGAGTGGAAGTATGTACAGTCGGGAATACTTGGAGGGCTAGTAAATGGGGTGACTGGGTTTGTTTTGTTATTTCAAATCTCTTCTTTTTTGGTGGCAAGATAAGTATGATTCAACAGGGTAGGACTAAAACTTCGTACCATTGCAGCGTGAGATGTGAGTCCCATAGAAGTAATGCTCTTGTATGTGAGTTTGGTATATTGTTGTCACTAGGTGGTGGCGACCTATTTCTTATGAGAAGGTGGTGTATTTGGTAAAGCAAGTAGTTCAACAGTGAAGGTTCATAATAAGCATGTGAAGTTTTCTGTTGTATTATGCCATCGATGATAAGGGGAACAATGAATTTAAGGGAAATAGACACCACTAACATTCTATTCAACCATGAAAAGGAAATATAGAAAAATAGTTCAATGATGCAATAGTGATTGTAAGTGGAGCTCTTAAGAAATAAAGGGAAATTACAGCTGCTGTTGAGTATATCTTTTTTTTTTTATGCGTCTTGTTCTTCAAAATGTGGTTTGCATAAAATAATTGGTAACTGTTTAATGGGCTTCACTACACTTAAGATCTGTTGTCATTTGGTTTGCAGGTCCTACCATTCTCTTTTTCCAGGAAAATGCAGGAAGTATCCTTTTGTTTTCTGAAGACAGGAAATCTTATGTTCCATTTTTTACATCTGCAGATTGTTTTTAGAATTTTGTTCTTCAGATATCTCTGTTTGAGGCCTTGACTAGTTAAATGCAGATATCGCCCATCGTCTTGAAATGATTCATATAATGTTGCAGAGACTACAATGCAATGTTTTCATGCTTTCATACAGAGGGTAAGTTATTGTAGTTTTGTCTTCTGTAGATGGTTTTATCTGATAGTGTTGTTAACTAGGTGACTACTTATTTAACTGAATATCTATTTTGTTGATTTTGTGGTATTCAGTTATGGAGAAAGTGATGGTTTCCCTTCACAACATGGTATTACAAAGGATGCTCAGGTTTGTTTCTGGCCACTGTGTTTCACTTAACATAGCATTTCAACTTCTTCCAATGGGTGCTATCATTATTTTCTTTCTTTTCCTTTATATTGTTTAGCGGTCTGGGGTTGGAAGTTCATATGGGGTATGGAGGATAAATTAAACACAACTACTTTGTAATAGTGGCATCCTCCATTTGAGCAGGCTGCTTTGGATCATTTGGTTCAGAGAACAGATATTGACACGTCAAGAATAGTTGTCTTTGGAAGGTCACTTGGGGGTGCTGTTGGAGCTGTGCTTACCAAAAACAATCCTGACAAGGTAATGACTCCAGGAATGACTCCAGGGTTTGCTTTTGTTTGCTTTTATGGAAGTTCCTTTTTTATTGATTCCGTTTTCTTGGGTTTATTAAAAGTTTATATGTAGCATCTTCCTGATAATTTCCATGAGAGTTGCTTTAAAGTCCGTACAGATTGGGAGCCTTTCATCTCTTGCTTGGGCAGAGAAAAAACAGAGAATCAGTGAGGGTGGGGACTGGGGATCCTTGAAGTGAAAATACTCGTAATGTAAAGGATATCGGTGGTGTCGGTGTCTAGGATGATGGTATCTAGTTTAATATTCCGATTCCTATTCTATCCTTGTTCAACCACAGTAATTTTTGAACGTCCCTATTGAAAATCCCCTTCAAAAATGAAGCATGGCCGATTTACCTTCCAATATAACATTTGTTGGTTGAAAGGCTTCCTAAAGAAGCAACTTCTTTTAGAGTGTATATGATGGTGTTATTCATGTTGACATTAAGCGGTTGCCATTTTCTTTGTTTATTTGTTTTTTTGGTGGTAGGGGTATGAAGGTTGAATTGGGTTCTGCAAATCATTCACACCAAAATTATAGGTTGAGTTTCTCAGAGCTTTAATTTGAGGCTGCTTATAACTGCTTGACATATATTATAAATGGATTTCAATTGTTTCCTTGTATTGAGGATACTTTTTCTCTGAAAGTTTTGGGTCTTATTGCTTTTTATTTTTATAGTAGTAGCTGGAAGGCTGGAAACATGAATTGAATAGCAATAACAAGCTTGCAAAACATGGATAATGATGACGATGAATCAGAAAGTTGCTTAATTTTATGTACAAGAAATTGATTAAGTTGGATATTGAATGAAAAATGTAAGGAGAAATAGCATTTTGTATATTCTAAATTTCTTATCCGCTAGTGCTTGGTTTTAATAATTTGTATGTCAATACTTGTTTTCTGTTCTAAGCAAGCTAGCACACTCATTTTCTAAAAAATTAATATCTATTCAAAGCATATGGTCAGTTGTTTTCCCATTTTGTGGGTTGTGGGTTGTAATACCACTTTGACAAGCTGGATCTGGTTATTCTCTTGGTATATTTTAGTTTCTCCTACTTAGTCAACCAAGACATTTCTTAACATCAACTTATTTGAAGATGCTTTGAAAATGTTTTTATGTTATAACTGTTTTGATAATTATCACCTGGTGCATTCTATGCACTGCATGTTCCAGCTGAATAATATTAGTATACTGCTCTTTGTTTGTTTTAAGTATGGATTATTTGTGCCCGTGTCCTTTTTCATCATTTTGGACCTTTCATTTGAGATTTTATTTTTCTGTACTTCTCTTGGGAAGTCTTCTCTTAGTTATTTGGTTTAATCTAATTCTTAGTTTAAATATGAGGTATGCCAATCTTTGACTTCCACTAACCTTTGTATCATTATTGCAGGTGGCTGCAATAATACTGGAGAACACTTTTACTTCTATTCTTGATATGGCTGGCGTTCTATTACCCTTTCTTAAGTTGTTTATTAGGAAAAGTGGGACAAAGGGTCCCGGAGCTCTAAATTTTCTGGTTCGTTCTCCATGGAACACCATTGATGTCATTGGTGAGGTGAGATTACTAGTGACAGAACTCTGATTCTGAATCTATGCTATTTTATGCAGATACATCTTAGAAGGTATGTTTTGACCATGTCTGACATTTTTTTTTTCCATATGCTAAAAGGATAACTTTTTGTGACTGCTACGATATCACCCTCAGGCTATATCTGTAAATGCTTGTCTTCCGCAATTAAATCTGAAAGGTTTAGTACATTACAATACAGATAACCGAGCATATGATGAGCCCTTTTTATAGTATGTGATGTAATTAGTATTAATTATTGAAGTTCTATTGAGAAGATACATGCAGAGGTATCTGGTGGAGATATTGATTTATGTTAACATCATTTCCATAATTTATATGGGGATAACCCTTTGTTTCATGCACTCTTCTGCATTCACAATCAACTTTCACATATTGTAAGTTTGGGATAAAATGTGGTTCCTACATTCAAGAGGCATGATTACTAAATGAAAAATGGTT
This sequence comes from Osmanthus fragrans, assembly GCA_019395295.1. Taxonomy (NCBI): domain Eukaryota; kingdom Viridiplantae; phylum Streptophyta; class Magnoliopsida; order Lamiales; family Oleaceae; genus Osmanthus; species Osmanthus fragrans. The sequence goes on from CM033344.1 coordinate 27,914,712, forward strand.
AAAAGTAGTCTGTTCAGATAAATATTGTGCTTATTTCTGCTGAAAGGCTTTTGGCATCGTTGATTTTTAGCATGTTTAACCCTGCTGAAAGCCACTAAAAGAGTGGCTTTTTTTTTTTTTTTTTCCCAGCAGCATGTACAGCTTTTAAGAATAACCAGACATGCTTTTAGTCTTTTAAGCTAACAAGCGGTGCCTTTTGAATTGCAGATCAAACAACCAATTCTTTTCCTCTCTGGACTGCAAGATGAAATGGTTCCACCATCCCACATTCAGATATTATATGCTAAAGCAGCTGCACGCAATCCGCAATGTTCATTTGTGGAATTCCCTAATGGCATGCATATGGATACGTGGTTATCTGGTGGTGATCGATATTGGAGCACAATTCTGGAGTTCCTGGAAAAAGCTGTTCCATAGGAGGAGGATGGTGACTCTACTCGGCCCAGTAAGTTTTGGATTTCCTCGTATTCCCTACTCCTATTTCAAGCTTGCATATTTTAATCTGCCATGTTCACCAAAGGTACTTCATTGTTTTTTGTTACTCAATGCAGCAAACTCATTAAAAAAAAAAAAAAAAAATTCTGCTACTGCATTGGTAAATAGTGGATATCAAAACTTGGCATTCTTCTGGCCCAACTATGTCCTTAAAAGTTAAATCGGTCTTTCTAAAGAGGGAAAATTAAGAGAAGAATAATCTATTTCAAAAATGTTGCTGAAAATATTCTCCCAGTTTATTTAGTTATAATAACTACTATAAATTGCCAACATATTTCCTTTAGCCTTTTTTAGTTACTCATGTTCCTGTTTTTCTAGTCATGTTATTACAAAATCAATTTCATCTACAGAGACCCCATAGTTTTGTCTGGTTGTTCTAAAACCTATGTGATGCTAGGTGCTTGGCATTTCTGTGTTTCAAACTTATATTCTTTTTCTTGCCATACATCTGATTGGAGTCTTTGAATTACTGTTTATTTAAGATATAAGGATTATTGGAGCTACGAGTTTCTTCATACTAATAACTTGATTTCTGCTGTTATATCATTATCTTGTAGTTCTGTCAGATATTGAGGCAAGGTGATCACCTGCGAGTAATACTTGGGCGTCCCGTGGATTCAACATCCCCCCCCCCCCCCCCCCCCCCCCCCCCCCCCCCTTTCGATTTTGCAGTGATGAAAAGCTTTTTTTGATTGTCCACAGCAACTGTGTTTCTCATATTCATTCCTATGGACACACTCATTGGTGCATAATTCTTACTAGACGGTATGGTAATGAATTGTATCTAATATTACTGTACATGATTCAACATCTCGCATTTATAGTAGGTATTGGAGCCAGCGGCTCCCACTCCCCCTCGTCTTTTCATGATGGGTTTCTTTGGAGCCCCATTATTTTCTAAGAATGTATTTTGAAATAGAAGATTGATGAAAAATGTGTGGTTAAAAAATAAAAAAAAGTTTTCGATTTGCGTGGAATATTATTTTATTGAATAATGTGTGGTTGAAAAGAAGAGAAAAAATATATTTTGGAAATAATGGGGATCAAACAAGGGCTAAATTTGTATCCGTTAATGGATTTAAGTGTCGTGTGATCGTAATTAGATAATATTAAGCTTTGGTGCTAAGCCGATCTGTCTCTGTGTAGTGCACGCTATGTTTTAAGTTGCAGTATTATCTTGCTTCAAGGTATTTGGAGCATGCTCCACGAGGAACTTGATGCTTACGTATCCTACCCAGTGCACTTTTGGAAAGGATTAAGTTGTGATGACGTTATATAAAAGTTCAGTTTTGATGCTCAACATGGGTCGAATTAAATTAATTTGGGTGATTTGTATTATTCTAAAATGTCACCTGTGCTAGTGAAAGACCATGAATTTTTGATAAGGGTAATCAGTGCAAAAAGTCTTTACGTTTCATTGTTATTGTGCAAAACATCCATACTTTTATTTTTTGACATTTTCATCCATACTCTAACTTATTCGTTGCGGAAATCATTATTTTTCATCCAATTCTCATATAAAATGACAAATATATCTTCTTATTTAAATAAAACAAAAAAAGAAAAGAAAAATTTTAAAAAAAAATTGCAATCATACTCCCAAATTTTTATAAAAAGTACGAATAAGTTTAAATAAATTATTGAAAAGATAATTAGCACAAAATGTATCTTTCAATATTATTGTGCAAAACGTCTCTACATTTTATTTATTGATATTTTCATCATTATTTTCATATTTTATTTTGAAAATCATCATTTTCATCTATTTCATAATTAAAAGCTGTAAATTGACAAATATACTATATTCTTTAAGTCCTTGTTTGAGCTTTGTTCTTGCCAAAAAAGAAAAATGAATTTTTAAATAGTTTATTGATAAAAAATGTGTGGTTAGAAAATAAAGAAATTTTTTGAATTTACGTGTAATATTATTTTATGGAATAATGTGTGGTTGGAGTGGGGTCAAATCATTGTTAAAGAATGTATTTTGATGAAAAAATATGGCTCGAATAAGGGCTAAATAAACAAAAATAAAGAAAAAATTGTAACTATATTCACAATTTTTTCAAAAAAATACAAATAAATTTTAAATAAATAATTAAAAAAGAATGTGATTTTTTTTAAAAAAAAAAATTAATTATCACTTATTTATTTAAAATTTATTTGTACTTGTTAAAAAAATTGAGAGTATAGTTGCAATTTGTTTTTTATTTTTCTTTTTAAAAATGAGAGTATATTTATTATTTTATAGCTTTTATTTGAGAAATTGATGAAAATAATGATTTTCGAAATAAAATGTGAAAATAATGATGAAAATATCAAAAAAGAAATGTATGGATTTTTTGTATAATAATATTGAAATGTATGGACGTTTTGTGTTAATTACCATTTTAATAACTTATTTGGACTAATTTGCTCTTTTTAAAAAAAATTGGGAGTATGATTGTAATTTGTTATTTAATTTTTTTTTTTATTTAAATAAAAGGGTATTGTCATTTTATATAAGAAATTGGATGAAAATGATAATTTTCACAATAAAATTGATAATGACGAGAGACTATAGCTTGACAAGAAATGTAAGACACTTTATTACAAATGTGAGATAGAGTAACTTAATGGAATTTGTGGTAAGTAGAGATTTTGCGGCCCTCTGTTATAAATTATAATCAAGAAAATATAAAGTGAGTTGCATACGGTGGTGTAAATAGAAACATGTGTCGAAGGTTTCATCAACTATCATTGAAGTTTGTGATTAAAAGTTTTCTTTGACCTACTAGTCATTAAAATTTAAAACGATTTTAATGCCATTAACGAATGGTTTGAGACTTGTAGTTGATGCACTCAAAGATTTGGAATCCCCATTTAGTAATTCTTTTGAATCAAATACCTCCAAACAAACACTCTTTTTTCTATCCTAAAAAATGCCCCTTAAAATGATGTATGTACAATTTTCATGAGTTTGAGACGTTGCTATAAATAAAAGGTTCAAGACTTGTTATCGTAGGACTCGAAGACTTGGAACCCAATCGAAATATTCCCTTAAATCAAACAATCACAAACAAACACTATCTTTTCTATCTTGAAAAATGCCCCTCATAATTCACAAAATTCTAGATGACACCTACTCTTCCAAATGATGAGTTTACAATTTTCATAAGTTGGAGAAACTCTGCTATAAATGAAAGGTTTGAGACTCGTAGGGGTAGGACTAAAAATTTGGAACCCAAATTTAATATTTACTCTTTCCAGATGAATGTACAATTTGCTCGAGTTGGGAATACTAAGCTATAAATGAAGCATAAAGCTCTCTGTCCCGGGCTTGAGACATTTGACGTCCCCTATTGGAGGGAGAGGGGGGGTCTTGTGTGTGACAACCCCCCTATTGGAGGGAGAGGAGGGGTCTTGTGTGTGACAACCCCCCCTCCAATAGGGGGGCACTCCAAAACCTGTCCCAAATTTGGGACATGTAACATCTCTCATAAATGAAAGGTTCGAAACTCGTAGTCATAGGACTCAATGATTTGAAAACCCTGTTTAGTATTTTCCTTGAATCAAACATTTCCAAACGAACACTCTCTTTTGCTATCCTAAAACATGCCTCTAAAAATTAACAAAATTCTTAATAACACCCCTACTTCTTTCTAGATTACGCATGTAAAATTTTCATTAGTTGAGGACATTGTGCTATATATGAAAGGTTGCATACCCGTCTCGGGACTCAGATTTGGAACCCCCATTGAATATTCCCTTAAACCAAACACTTACAAAGAATCACTCTCTTTTTTCTATCCTTAAAAATGCCCTCAATATTCACAAATTTCTAAACCCCCGTTTGAATTCTATTAAAAATAGATTTTGAAAAAAAAATATTTGAAATAATATATTTTTAAAGAATGTGTGATTGAAAAATAATTTTTTTGAGTTTACATATAATATTATTTTATTAAAGAATATATAGTCCTTGTCTGACCTCATTTTCCTATCATATTTTTTTCTCTCCTACTTTCAATTACACAATCTTCCATAAAATAAAAGTTTGATTCCAACCTTGAGGATCCCCTAGCGCCCCCCCTAAAGTATTGTGAAGAAGGTAAATAGAGGGATGTGTCTCAGCAGGTTAGAATATAAGAGCTGCCATATTGATGTCCATAAAGAGTTCAATTTAAAAAAATACTACACATAAATCTAATTTTTTTCTCTTTTTTAATTATACATTCTCCAAAAAAAAAAAAAAAAAAAACTATTTCAAATACTAATTTTAAAAAAATAAAAAAAGGCTCAAACAATGGCATAATTATGAACAAAAAAAAAGAGAAAAATACTTTTTTTTTTTTAAAGATGAAGCCCAAATTGAGGACTAATAAGATCCCAACTTTCTTCCCGCATTTACTCGTCACGTCCTTTCCCATTTAACTATTTATTTCATTCTACTTATTCAAAAAAACAGTATCGAAGCTTTTGCTGAAGACTACAAACTCCAGTGTATTCGTGTGTGTACGGAGGAGGAGTATGGACGGTGGCGCACATTGCAATCCTCGAACCGTGGAGGAAGTTTTCAGAGATTTCAAAGGCCGCTACTCTGGTTTGATCAAAGCTCTAACCATCGGTACTTCTTTTAGGCTCCATTTCTCTAATTTTTCCGTTCGAGTTTAAGGGTTTCTAGTTGTTAGATTTTAGTGCATTATGATATATTACTTTAGGTGAATTTTGGGTTTGTGTTTTGTTTTCCAGATGTCGAAGAATTTTATCAAAGGTGCGATCCTGGTGAGTTAGGATTTTCTGTTTTACTAGTTTTCATAATGCTCTCTCTCTCTCTCCATTCATTTTTTTTTTTTTTCATATTTGTGCATGAAATTTTTAATTTCCTGCTTCGTTAATTTTTCTTAATAATTCTTTCCTGGACTACGTGAATCTGAATTTATCTTATAGTTTATTTTCTGTATTTTGGTTAATAGAGATGCAATTGTTATTGTAAATGGAGGTTTATACTGGCATTCTAAAGGGCACGGACGGGCTGGTTTGTCATCCCATACATATTTCAATTTTTTACATATAAAAACTTTATCTTATATCAAATAACATAAAATATTTAAATATGAAGGCCGCCGTAGCCTGCATGCCTATAATCTTGATGAGAACTGAGAACTTTGTCACCTATGTGCAATTGCCCCTGCGCGTGTTTTATTGGGAGACCTCATTATGGGGTTAACTCCTCTTATACTTTTCCCTTTTACTGGATATTTGAAGGAAAGCTTTGTGATCTTTTCTGAAAAATTCTCTTTAGCCCATTCAAGTCCTTTGGCTAACATAATTTGAATTTTCACGTTTTTCCATTTCCCTACTGATTTTGGCCTAGGCATACAATGACATACTACCCCCATTTATTCTTACTTGTGATTATAAGAAGTAAATACAGAAATCACTGATAACTCATCGGGTATGTACTTTATTAGTTTTGGTGCTACAAGGACTTTTTGGACTGTTCATATGCAGTGTCTTCGCAGCATTTACTGCGGTTCAGCAGTTTCTTTTTATTTACTTTTGGTTTTGCATTTGTTACATACACATCTTTTAAGCATATAATTTCCTGTTCATGGGTGCCATTGTTGATTTCATGCAAAAAATTAAATTTTTAATAGCTAAACAACAACTAAAGCAAGTTTATCAAGGGTGGGTATTTTGCTAACTAGAGTTGCTATTACAAAATTCAAGCTGGGAATATGAATCGTGTAGTTAAGGCCTGCCGAAGGAGAAGAATAACACTGACTAATCTATACAATTCTAATAAAACGGAATTATGGTATGTAACATAAGTGGTGCTTTAGCACCAGCCTATGTGGTAGTGGTCTACTGCCATGTTGTCCAATGAAAGAAGTGCATCATAACTTCATTGGACAATGTGGTGGCCCCACGTCCACATAGGTGCTAAGCACCACTTGTGCTAAATAACGTTACTCAAACAAATGGGTTGGATATATTACCAAATGCTTGTATCTCCAGTGGTTATGACATTTGAATGCAAACCTATGATATTAGTTCAATGCTCCTGCTATTTTTCTATGTTTGGACAATTGAAGGGCATACTTTCAATTGTTGAGGAACTGCTCACTTATGACTGATTACTTTGCGATTTGAGTTATTTGTGTAACATGGTTTGCATATTGTATGTCTTTGTCGTGTTTATAAGTCAATCTAAAGATTCTATCTTTTATTAAGGACATTTGAAGTAGTAGCGTCAATGTTAATAATTTTCTTAAATGTCGACACCTTGTAGAGAAGGAAAATCTTTGTCTTTATGGATTTCCTAGCGAGCAGTGGGATGTTAGTTTACCTGCTGAGGAGGTGCCTCCTGAGATTCCAGAGCCTGCTTTAGGAATAAACTTTGCCAGAGATGGCATGCAAGAAAAGGACTGGTTGGCTCTTGTTGCTGTCAATGGTGATGCATGGTTACTCTCTGTTGCCTTCTATTTTGGAGCCAGATTTGGTTTTGACAAAGCTGACAGGTGTGCTTAGTTGTAAAGTGAGAACTTGATAGTGTTTTATGTTGCTGGGATTATGAAATTGTTATGTAACCTTGTATTATAATTTATTGGAGGAAAATGCTGTTCATTTTTCTGTAGGGCTACAACTTGATGGAACCAAAATTTAGGTTTTGTCGAGGACTGAAACCTACAAAATATTTGCCAATATGGCCAAATTGTTAAGATCTGCATGCTCATTTTCTATATCCTATTCTTGGTTCTCTCCTCATACTCTTCCCTAGATCAGCATAGTGAATTCTAACTCTAAGTGTATATACATCTGAAACTCATTGCCTGATTGTTCTTTGCTCCTTGTCCTTCTAAATCGGACAGCTTTAGGCAAACACTTCTAAAACCTAAATTTAAACCTGTTTTTACTGACATGTAGAGCCATTCTAGTGAATTGGACTGCTATGTCATCCAAGTGAATTCTTATTGTAATTATGCGCGTGTGAACTAACTGCCTCTTTAATTCTCTTTTGCTACTTGCATTTCTAAATTGAATTGTATGGTGAAATGACATGTGAAACCTAAAGCCTATGCATGTACAGATATATAGCCATTCACATGCTTACGAAAAACTGCTACATAAACAGGCCTGTGGTCTGCTTGTGTATAATGGTACAATCTTGTATATATGGGTTATAAAGAAATGTTCTAGTTTTATAAAATTTTAGTTCGGTTGACTTTCACAAGGTAATTTTGAGTTATGGCAACTGCAATGTCTTAGTAATGTAAGTTACAATGTGGCTAAAATTTCTTCAAATGTCTTTATTCTGACTTCTGAGTTTTTTTCTTTAATTTCATGAATTCTTGCTGGTATACGAATGTAGGAAACGCCTGTTCGATATGATAAATGATCTCCCAACAATATTTGAGGTCGTGACAGGAGCTGCAAAGAAGAAAGTAACTGAAAAATCATCTGTTTCAAACCATAGCAGCACCAAATCCAAGTCCAACTTAAAAAGGGTAAAAGAGATTCTCTTTTCCTTGTTTTCTGGAAAACATGGTAGGGTTTATGCTGACATTACATATAGTTTACCAGTTTTTGTATAATTGGCGCAGTTCTATTTCTTATGAGTATTAATTCCATGATTTAATCTGTTGGAAAGTCTATCAAATCATTTCTGGATGAACATTGCTAGATTTTAGGGAAGTTAGTTGTGAATGGGTGAATATCTTGGGAGATAATTTTTTTCCTGTAGTTACCCGTTAGTTATTTTTTGTTTATCTATTTCTATATGTAATCTATAAATAGACTATAATAAATCATATTTTCCCCCTGATTAAGCCCCATTTTTGGGTGAAAATATATTTTTAAATAGTATTTTGCTGGAAAATGTGTGGTTAAAAAATAAGAAATTTTTTTTTTAGGTTTATGTATAAACTCATTGTACATGAGAATGTGTGGCTCAAAATGAATTTTGAAAAATGAGTTTTTGAAAAAATGGAAGCTAAACATAGGCTTGATATATCAATGAAAAAGAGTTACATTAATTTCTCAAATTTTATATAATATCAGAGCTCATTAAGATCCATCTAAGACACAAAAACAAAAACACATATTTTAACATTGGTCTTGTAGGGAATGTTAAAAGATAAATTACACATCAAATAATTATTAAAATATAGATCAATATATAAGGGCTCGAGCTACTCTTCTTACAAGGTTGACCTTTAAAATGGAACACAAGTCTTAATATGGTATCATAGCAAGTTTGATCTTAGATTAAACTTGCAATTGTTTCGTTAGGTGCAAATTATATAATTGGCAATTTATAAATTTGTAATTGGCAATTTTCTTAGTCAAAATTATGTTTTAGTTGAATTGTATTAGGAGTTAATTAAGTTGTAATCAAAGTCAAAATAGGAGAAATGGAATTGTAATTAAAGTCAAAATAGTTAAGGGTTGGTAGTATAGTTCTTGGAGGAGTCAAAGATTTCCAAGAGGATTACATATGATCAACGGAATGCAATTAGAAATCCAAGGAGTGTCAAAGTGTTGCACAAGTTTTGCTCCAAATTCTCTGTCACAAGTTGTGATGCATTTTTCACATAGAAAAATTCGAATTTGAAAAATGTTATTTCTAGAAGAACTGTAACATTTTGAGTTAGCTTTCCAACGTATTTTGCATCATTTCGATTGGACATCGGGAGAGAAAGTTATGACGAAGATATTGATCGCTGCTTATGGACTTCTGGCTGACCGCCAGCCTAGGCACTCGAGCGGCGGTTTGATTTTTAGGTTGCCCAATTCTCGTAAAACAGTGATTTTTGAACCCCTTTCACCCCCAAACACTTCCATTATAAATATGCAAGCCGTGGAATGTCCCAAAGTGTGTTGAATCATTATACCTTAGAGATCTCATTATTGAAGATCAAAGACTCATTCTTGATTTCTTGATTCAACCTAAAAGTTCATAGTTTCATATAATTGATCCCAAACTTCGATCCATCATTGGTTGAGCCTTGAATTAAGTCAAGAGAACTTACTTTGAATTCCAAATCAATACTCCAATATCTCTTGCCTTAGTCTACAGTTCAAAACTCAGAAAGATCTTAGATCAAACACCAAAACAAAACATTACCTTCGTCAATTAGCTTTTAGTATTTTGTAGTTTTGGAAAGAATTGCATTGAGCTCCGACGCTCGAGAACGAGGTGCGTTCTTGTTGATCCACATGGAGAGAAAAGTGGCTTAGAGTTCTGGAAAGTATGGGTGTGCACAATCGAAGGGGTTCCTTAGTGATTTACAAGTTGGGTGGTCAGGGTCAGCTAATGTTTAGCAGTTTCTGGACCAATTGTAAGTTAACTTGTCTAGTAAATTTTATTGACAAGTTTGTCCGGAGGTTTTTTATCTCGTTAGAGATTTTCCTCCGTGATCAATTTTGGTGTTCATTATTTACTTTTTTTATTTGATTGATTAAAATTGATTGACATAGATTTAATTGAATTAATTAAACTTAATCATATAGAAATCAATTAATAGGTGACTTGTTGCTTTTAATTGTTTAATTCCGTATTTAGGTCTAAACAACTATAATTTCCAACAAGTAGTATTAGCACAGTACATACTTAAAAAAATAAAATTCAGTTTCCGTCTTTCAGTGAGTGGCCTTAAGCTGCTCATCTGGCCAGTGTCAACTATAACCTCTATGTCACATCTCTATCATCTACCTCTCCCTAAATTAGGGTTTTACATGAAATTCGAAATCTAAACTTAGGATCTCAAATTGCAAACTTTAATACCCAAATCAAGAGACCTTAGAATCCACATCAAATTGCAAACCTTTAATCCTTTAATAAAAAAAAAAAAGAGGAAATATTTCGTCACAAACCCCATCCAGATTTCGGTGAAGTCATGATCAGAGGTGATTTGACTGCTTGTTTGCCAACTATTTACTAGTTGCCTGTTACAATTAGTTTTCCAGTTGGTTATACAACCATAGCTTCTCCTCTTCCTGGTTGCGACCGTAAATCACTACTAAATCTTATGCATGACCCAACCTATAGGTTGCTGCATTTTTTGATTCTTGCTTCTATTTTTTTAGTCAATTAAATTGTAGATTAGGTTAAATGGAAGTCCAATAAAATGGGAGTCACATGATAAGTTTTGGGATTTTGCAAGGCTTGCCCTCTCCTCTTTTTTAATAGTTGCAAGTCTATCCTTGAAGTTTTCAAAATATTGTTTATTAATCCTTGAACTTTCAGATTTTGAGCAAGTTGGTCCTTGAGATTTTACAATCTTGCATATTAGTCCCTGAACTTTTTAAAAAGATAAATTTGGTCCTTGAAGTTTCAGAGAGCAAGTTAGCCCCTTCTGGTACCCTCTAAGGTTTACTGTGATTGCATCCATTATTATTGCTAATGTCATACACAATCATGGCTTCGAGTCAGAAGACTCTCACATTGAGCGAGAGATTGTTGGTGATTATGCTGTTGGCACCCCTGGTTTGAAAGAAAATCTTATTACTTTTCCATCAATTTTTTTCATCACATTTTCTTAGCCTTGTGGTTCGCCTAGGTTCTTGTTGTTAAACCACTTTTTGGCTCCATCTTTGAGTGGATTGCTAGTAATTCCCTAGATTTTTGAAGTGCTAGTTTTTCTACTCGCGGGATTTGCCCCTCAAGTCTTGGTGATGGTCATGGTGAATAATGATTTTCTTTCACACCTGCTTCTAGTTCTTGATTGGCTTAGTCAACATGCAATGTAAATGCAATTCTGAAGTAACTATTAAGTCGTGGAAAGGATGATTTGCTCAGATCAATTTAACTTGCAAACTCAATTTGGTTTCTATAACACCATATTGAGCTGAGGAGGAGTGTTGGAAAGTCTATTAAATCAATCTAGATAAACATTGTTAGATTTTAGGGAAGTTAGTTGTAAAAGGGTGAATATCTTAGGAGATAATTTTTTCTTGTAGTTATAAGTTAATTATTTTTGTTTATCTTTTTCTATTTCTCTTGTGTAATCTATAAATAGACTATTGTAAATCATATTTGATAACTCAAGGTCATGTGCTTTTATCCCTTTAACAAATCGTTTTTTCTTCAATTTATTCCCTAGGCATGCTGAGTGGCCATCTTGAGTATTGTCAGCAATATATTTTGATGAATGTTCATAGTTGTTTATTCATGTTGTCACGGGTCATCGTTAGTCAAAATTGTTTCAAGCTGCCCTTTAGAGTCTTGTTTCTGAAGTGATGAGTTTGATCTAATCTATGAAATGAAACAACCTATTGGAAGTAACTCATTTTTTTTTATGACCGTGGATGTCCGGGTTAACTTACGCGCACCTCGACTAATCCCACGGTGCCCTGAAATTTACAGTCGGATACTCACCTCAGTGGTCCTGAGGGGACTCAAACTGGTGATCATTGGGGAGCAAACCCAAAATCTGACCAACTGAGTTACCCCACAAGGTTATTGGAAGTAACTCATATAAGACGCATTTCAATTATCTAATGTGATGTGAAGAATTGTGACTTGATCACCTAATTCATATATTATATTCTGTAGTAGAATACTATGGAAATTGTAGCATGTTGCAATTTCTCTTAATGATTGGGTCTATTAGGCACCTTGGTGCACATCCAGCTATTTATGGCTTGCATGAAATGAGAACAGTTTTGGAATAATAATATTTATTGCTTTGAACAAGAATGAACACAATTTTGTGTAAAAAGAATTATTAGACATATAGGACACTAAATTGTATTGGTGATAATCTTCCCTAATTTTGTGGCATAAACCACGGATTACACCTTAATCAAATTAGAGAAAATCTTCTAAATATAGGGGATTACACCCTAACTAATTCAGAGAAAATTTCTTAAAAATATTCAAACTTTTCTAGACGCTCTCTTGAGCTAGTTAGAAGATGTTAAACCCAACTTTCTTGTTTAGGACTCAAAAGGTAGTTTGCGAAGTCCTTTTATAAGTATGACAACTAGCTACTCGTTTCATGGGATGAACGTCATGCAAATCAGATCATTCTCTAGCTTCACTTTGAGTTCAGTCATTTTGTTGAATGTATTACTTCTCTAGCTACTCGTTTCATGGGATGAAAGACATGCAAATCAGATCATTCCCTGACTGAGGAATGCATTCTTACCATCAAGTTGGTGGAGAGACTGCATTAAATTGGCTTCAAGAGTAAGTATCACTTCAGTTGTGTTCATTTTCTCTGTCAGAGCTAAATTTCTTGGTAGTCTCATATACAAAGCTGAGCCCTTTTTCTCCTCGGTCAAGACAAAATGTAGGACTCTGCTCCCTTTCCCTTGTATCTATCGACTGCCCAATCAGCCTTGTATCTTATTAAATACCCAACTGATGAGTGTCTTTCATCATGATAGGTAATCACTTGTCAAGTGTCCTCGTCTCTTCCCCGACTCCACGTCTGCATTTTGAATTTTTAGAGCTTCCTAAGATTTTGGAATTTACATTGGCAAATTAGAGGTAAAGGCTCTATAAGAAGATGACGACTATTATGTGATATGAGTATTGACAAGGATGATCACGGGATTATTTAGAAGTAAAGGCTTGATAAATTGGATCATGATCATGTGTTGCTGCTATTTCCTCGGCATTCAAATCCCTTGTTTGAGCCTCATTCTTGTATAAAATAAAAAAAATGCATTTTTGAATAGTCTATTGATGGAAAATGTGTGGTTAAAAAATAAAGAAAAGTTTTAGATTTGCATGTAATATTATTTTATTGAAGAATGTGTGGTTGAAGTGGGGTCAAATCACTGTTGAAGAATGTATTTTGATGAAAAAAATGGGGCTCAAACAAGGGCTAAGTCATGGCTTTGGTGTAGGAAGATGATCACGGGCATGTTCTGTCCCTTTCTGATCAAGCCAGCTAAAATAGAGAGGAAGCTTAGGGCACACTGGTTGGACTTCCTCCACAACACTTCTCTCATTTGTAGTTAATGGCATGTCCGTGTTACGGCGACTTAACAGACAGTGAAAAAAACTCCTTTTGAACAATAGGCAGTGGAAGAATTTTTCAAAAGTAATCTTCCGAAAATGGCATCCAAGTTGATGAACAGTTTCTTGGACTCGGAATGGTAGCATATTCCTAGAAACTACAGTTGGTGCCTGTGAGTCAAGTTTACATCTAAAATAATTGTGCACAACTGCACGTGGTCAAGTGCCACATAAACGAAGATTGTAATAGGGAAAAAGAACTAAAAATTGTACTTGGGGAATACATTTAGGGTGAAAGAAATCAAAAGGGTTTGATATTTATAATGTATATAGGCATGTAGTTTATCAAATACAATGCTATGGAAACTGTCATGGAAAAAGTAATGGTAAACATAAGGGATCGTGTGACTTCTAGCAAATGGTTGATTTTCGTCTTGACAACACCATTATATGTGAGTATATTAACATGTAATAATTAAGTAACATTTTTTCTTTTAAATCTTTTTAGGAAAAACAATCCTTCCCTTAATTATTTCTTAGAACTCAAATGTGTGCTCCAAATCAGTTTTCATCATAGCATAATAATTTTTAAAGATCCTTTTGCTTCTATTTTTCTTTAAGCAAATAGACCTAATAAAGATGTGTGTGGTTAACCGTTTATCAATTAAATCATCTTGTTCCTGATGTATTAGTAACACAATAATGTGATAGGCCCCCGATACTTCACATATGCTCAGCAGGAAAAGAAAATGTACTAAACTAGGCACCAGAGAGTCACTTACCAGTTTTGCAAATTAGTTAGTTGTTGGGGGGAAATGGGGAATTTATACAATAAAAAGTACGAATTAAATTGTGAATAAAAGGGGGGAGGGGTAGTCTTTTCATTCCTTCAGAAATGAGTCTGTTGTAGGAGAGAAGGGAGCCTCTCAAAGACGATCTGTATTTTCATTACTTTCATTATGCCATTCCGTTGCTGTTGTTTCAAATTTATATAAATATGAATTCAATTCCATTTCAGTTTGTTGAAATTATTCGGGAATATCTTCAAATTAACAGTAACTGATTCATCATTATTGCTGTTGGCTGAATATTGTTTGGGATCTTATCAGAATGTCCAAATATTACTATGTCAGAGAACAAATGATGCGGATTTTTGATCAGGTTGAATTGAAAATGAGATATTTGATGCATAGATAACTTCAAATTTCACACTGAATGGAAGAAATGTTTTTGTCCTAATAATGATGCCATAACATAATTTTATTATCAAGAGATTGAGAAAATGTATTCACCACTTGAGCTTTTATATTTGGAGCAATGTGATCATCAAAGTAGTATCCTACCCATCAAGTTACCTGGCACTCTGAATCTTCTTCAAGGAATCTAAGTCCTGGAATTCATGGCATGGGAAAAACCTTAAGCAACACAATGATAATCATTGGTAAACTTGCTGATGTAAAATAGATTGCAAGGAACCAAAGTCCTGGAATTCATAGTGTGGGAAAAAACTTAAGCAACAGTGATAATCATTGGTAAACTTGCTGATGGAAAATAGATTGCAAGATAGGTTATAAATATAACAAAAGAATTTATATTCTCTGGGATAAGAATTGAACCTTCCCTGCAACTGAAGACAATGTTCCGCCAGCAATTCTCACACTTCGATCACCATACCATGGATTATATGAAGAGAGAAACAATCACCATGAGGCGCCTAGAACTTACCTTGCTCTTGTTGGCTAGAGGAAAAGTGGGTGAATGATTTGAATTGATTTTAGACTGATTTATAAACTTATGCAATAACTCAGTTGAGTGTCTGGTCCTCCCGAATCGGCGGGTTGTTGTCCATTGCCTGCTGCCGGAAAAACATATTGTTTCCTGTGTAATACTAGTATAGTATGTTTTTAGATCAGTAGGTTTACCTCTCTAGTGTGTCTCAGGTTTCAGCTTACTGCAGTTGTCACCCAACTTTGTTGCTTCTTTCTTCTCCCTCAGAAGTGTTATGTCCTCCAATCAAAGCACTTTCAGGCGAAGCAGAGATCAATGCAGAAATAGTTGAGACAGCTCGGAACTTGGTCTGGATGTTGCTGCTTCACTCACTCCCAACGTGAATATGCGGATATCTTTAGGAAGAATTCCAGAAACTAAAGCCTAGGATCAGAGAGACGTTCCGAGGTGAAGTGAGCTGATTTAAAATCTTTGCTAAGCTCCATGGATGTCGTGCGGTGTGGATGATACCATGAGCACAATTCATATCTGTAGGACTTGACTCATCATTAGAGACCGCTAACCATACAAGCTCTGTACTATTCTGTATGACTTCTATGGAGACCATGACCCTTTTTACAAGGGACCTAGTTCATTCGAGCATATGTGTCAACTCTGTCTCGACCGAATGTTCTGGTGAAACAACTTGCTAGTTCTTTTTACGAGGCACAAACTGAAGAGTTTATTCTGGAAGTTGATGAACTGTTGCCTTAATTGTGTTTATATTTTTATCAAGTAATCATATTTCATTGAATGCCGTTCCTAGCATGCGACATACATACATATAGATAATAAAAACAACAATGTTTCTATATCTTAGGGAAAACCCTCCAAGTTCCAAGAAAATGATGATAACAAGGAACTCGATGAAGAAGAAGAGCATGGTGAAACGTTGTGTGGAGCATGTGGAGAAAACTATGCCTCAGATGAATTTTGGATCTGCTGTGATAGGTGCGAGAGATGGTTTCACGGAAATTGTGTAAAGATAACCCCTGCCAAAGCTGAGCACATCAAGCAGTACAAATGTCCATTATGTAGCTTAAAATGAGCACGCCCTTGAGATCAACACCTTCTAAGGTGCTTGGTTTGCCTTTCCTCTATAGGTCTCTTCATTGAAACTGCTAACTGCCTACTTAGTCCTAATCCATCTCCAGGAAAACAACTGTGTTTAGAAAACTGGTTCTCACTTTTGTTTATATGAATAGTTAGCTAATCGTGTTTATCTACTTTTGTTTCTTAGCTGTTGGATGTTGAGATTTTACTCTTGCAAGGAGGATATGCATCTTGATGTTGTCATTGTTATTTTATTACGTTTATCACGCATGATGGTTGTGATTTGATAACCAATTCTGTATCTGTTGGAAGTGTTCGATTTTAGCCACTTGCACGATCACAATTTGCTTTCTCCTCTTACGGCGTACCAGGCTCAAGGTTCTGTAAGAAATTGAGATTCTTCTGCTTGGTTACTCTTATCATAATTGTCAACACTCAAAAGATGTTTCCACTGGAAACATTGTTCAGATGAGTTTTTGGATTCATATTTCAGCAGCACTTTTCTACTATACAAAGATGCGTTTCTCATCGTCGCTTGGATCAAGTACACGATGATATACTGAATCTTTGGTGGAAAATCCGAACATGATTTCACTAAACGATGACATACTGAATCTTTGGTGGAAAATCCGAACATGATTTCACTAAACGACTACCCGTAGATAGGTATGTATCCCCACGTCTGCTGACCAATAGTAACAGTATCCTACAACCTATATATTTGGGAAGAAAATGAATCCAATCTGTGTGTGACGGGTGCATTGAAGACTAAATTATAAAATAAATTTATAAATATATCCCCTTTTTAACATGCTATGCTTATATGAAGTGGTTCAACGTCTGGAATGAACATATGAATTTTAAATCTATGAATCCCAATTCGTAAAATTATGAAGTAAAAACAATCTAATTTCTGATTTTTTTTTTGGAACCGAAGTTCTCTTGAACATTGTCTAAAGGATATGTAGAATAAACTCGGTCTTCTAAATGGTGTGCATTGATGATGCTTACGTCAAGGTGCGGCAAAAACGTCACGCCTAGTACCTATGCGCTAATTTAGCTGTCAACAAAAGCATTGACCGCTTTAAGGCGGGCAAATTTTGCATTTTTTTTTTTAACATAAAGTTTTCAATTTTTAGGTCAATTGGATTGAAAAGCCCAAAAATTAATAGTTATAATTTTTTCAATTTTTAAACTAAGGTCCGTTTGATTGCAATGATATAATTTGGGTGGAAAGAAAAAAAATTACAGAGAATTGAGTTGTCTAGAACTTGTTTTATTGGGAATTGTCAATTAATTGTGTTTGATTGGTATAATTTTTCACTTGAAAAATGTTGAAATTTTTTATCTTTTGATGTTCGTTTGACTTTGTTTTTATGAAAATCACCAATTAAATTGATATTTTTTTTGCAATTGATGATATAATTTGTTTTGATTGTAAAAAAAAAAAATCGAAAATCATTCGTTTGGCTTTGTTTTTCATGTAAATTATCAATTAAATGAATAATTTTTTGTATAATTGAGGATAGAATTTGTTTGGCTTGCCAAAAAAAATGTGAAAAATTAAAAATCACTAAAACCAAAAGAAAACAAATTTAAGGAAAAGCTTAAAAATAGGGTCACGTCGGGGTGGGGGTGGGGGTGGGGGTGGGGGTGGGAGGAAAATCATTTCTATGGAAAATTTTGTCCATCATACATCATGAGGAAATACCTTTAAATAGTCATTTCAAATAGTTGATTTATAAAAACAGACTACAAAAACTAGAAATTTGAAGAATAACCTTTACACAATAATCTTTCCAAAAATACCCTTAATTTAAAAAATTACAACATAGTCCCTATAATATAAAACAAGTTAATTAAATGAGAAGACCAATAAAAAATAGGTTACCACTAAAATATAAAAAATTAAAATATAGATTAACACTAAGATTTCACATATCCTTAATAAATAATAGATTAACTGAAAGAATAATAAAAGAATTTTTAGAATATTAAAATATTTTATAAATTTTGAAGATTTTGTAGACGGTCTTAGTACCCCCTCACTCTAATTGGTATCGGAGCCATAGATCATAACATGATAATAGAAGATTTAGGAAATAAATATAAAATTAAAAAAGATAGATTTGAGATAATAATAGGAAAACCTATAATAGAGAAAGAAACCTTAAAAATCATACTTATAAAATTAAAAGATATACCTTTAGATATTAGAAAAAAAGATAATAGAAGAAACATAAATTAGTATAATAAGAGATCTTATGATATGGGAAACTATTCTAGAAACTATAGATCGAGAAGAAATAGCTGCTATAATAGAAAATAATATAAGTAATTATGGGAATTAAAATTAAGAAGATAGATAACTATTATAAATTAGAAGAAGAAAAAGAATATAAAATATTTTATGAACCTATTCCTAATAAATCAAAAATATTAACATTAAATATAATTAAAAAATTACCTAGAGAAATAAAAGAACAAATACTACATAAATTAAGCATAGGATCTATAAAAGATAGATATGTATATGAAATGATTAATAAAGAATTTGAAAGTATTTTATATTATAGAGAAATATATGAATCATCATAAGCTATAAATGAGTAATGATAAAGTAGCTAGAAAACTTAATAATATTGTTAAAAATCTAAACAAATTACAAGAAAAAACCTCAAATATACTAGGAACACCAGGAGATATAAATAAATCACAAGAAAAAATGTTAGGGAAACTAAAAATCGAAAAACTAGAATTAAAAGCAAAATATTTTGAAACTGTAAGAGATGATCAATTACCTAATAATGAAATAGCAATAGAAAGTTTTAATAAAATCATCAATAAAAATAAAGATAAAAAATGTAGATTATCATATTTATTAGAAGTAAAAAGTGGAAAAATATAATGACTTTTTCAGAATCATTTGATGAACTAAAGAAATTAATAAATGAATTAATAAATGAAACTAAAGAATTAAGAGATGAAGTAGGAATGTTAAAAATAGAAATTAGAGAAATGAAACAAAATATGAAACCAACAGATAAAAAAGTAGATAAAGATAGAATAAAAGGAGAAATGACAAGAATATGGAAAAAAACATGTAGAAACAGAAGGATATTATGAACCTGGAAGTATGGATGATAGATTTAGGAAAGAAATATTACCAATAATTCTAGAAGAAGAGAAAGAATTTGAAAAATATGCAGAAGAAAGAGGAAAAAATAAAAAAGATGATGAATGAAGAAATAGATAATCTAATAGAAAACTTTGACCAATTAAGTATAGAAGAATTAGAAAATTATGAAATATTAATGAATACTGGTGGAGGACCAACACCAGCACGAGGAAGTACAAGCAATCCAAAATTGGAATTTCCTGAATTAGAAGAAGGATATGCACCAATGCCACATAGACCTTATATGCAGTACTATGATAGAATTATACCACAACATAGAATAGAAAAATATAAAGATCAATTTACCCCAAACTCAGATTACAATAAACCAATAAATTATGGATGAGCAAAATTAGATTTAGATTGTAAAATAGTTACTAAGAAAGTTTTGTTACAATGGGCAGATGCAATGATATTATTCTTTTATATAACCAAGATGATACATGGGAATCTACGGATAGAAGAATTGACTATTTAATAGCATCATTTGAAGGAGATGTAAGAAATTGGTGGGAATGGGTAACTGAAAATACTAAATTATTAATGAGAAGAAATATACAAACAGAAATGCAAAAAACCTCACAAGAGGGAATAAAAAAGTTAGTAGAATATATATCAGATGAATTTTTAGGAGAAAATTGGATAAAAAAATTCAGAAGAAGAAGCTAGAAGAGAAAAATTAAAAGCAAAATTAGGATTGATAAACATTGTGATATGTGATATGTGTAAAATAAAATAATATACATGTCAATTTAGAAATTTCTATTATACCCAATTTTATAGTAACAAAAATCAAGGACCATACTTAGAAATGTATTTTGCTAAATTACCAGGAACATGGAATATATATTTTAAGATAGAATATGAAAGATATATAAAAGATAATCATGTACCAGATACATTAGGAAGTAGAATAAAATTCCTATTTGAAAGATTAGCAGAAATATGTAAAAATAGATAACTAATGAAAAAATTTGAAAAATTAACAAGAATTTGTTGCGAAGAAATAGAAAGACTTATTAATTGGGGATGTGGACCAGAAAGAAAATATAAAAGAAAATTCAAACCAAAAAAGTATAAAAAAATATAAACAGTTTAAAAAGAAATATAAAAAACCAAATAGGAGATATTATAAAAAAAAATATCAACCAAAAAGAAAAGAGTTTAAAAATGATAAAAAAAACAATGCAAATACTGGAATTGTGTAGAAATAGGACATATAAGTCCTGATTGTATTAAAAAGAAAGTTAGAATTTTACAACAAGAATATGAAGAAATAGAAAACGATTTAGAAGAAATAACAGATATTAATAAATATGAAATAGAAGAGGTTTACATATCAGAATCAGAATGAATAACGAAATAGAAGAAACTGAAACTATAGAAGAAAAACAAGAAATAGAAAATTCTGAAGGATATGGATTAAAAGTAACATTCGATAATAATACACTTAGAAAAATAGAAAAATTATCATTAGATTTAAAATTAGGAGAATGAAAAATATTTGATAAAATATTTAGAAGAGAAATAGTATCTATAAGTGAATATCATAAGATAAAAAAATCAATAGATATAAGAACACATTCAGGAAGTCATAAATTAACATTACTAACAAAATCTACAGTTGACCAATTAATGGCAAAAGTAAAAGGAAAACAAAAAGAAAAGATACAATATGTTTATCTAGTAGGAATACAGTTAATATTCAAATTCCTATTTAGAGAAGGAATATATTCATCAATAACAGTAAGTTTACATGATGGAAGAATACTAAATACTAATGATAGTCATTTAGAAATTATAGAATGAAACTTAGCATACAAAAAATTAATATTTACATGTTATCCAAAATATTGTGTATCAATAAAAGATAAAGATTCTAATGAAGTATTATGATTACATTTTAAAATACATAGAATGATATTATGGAAGAAGGAAATCATATTATGACCATAAAATACAAAGCATTATATACATTTACTAATTCAAACTATGGAAATATTTATTCTAAAAAATCCTATATAGAAATTCACAAAGAATGTAAAGACATATTAAATATTGTAGAACCAAACAAACAACTAAACTTATTACCAGAAATATATGGATTAGAAATATCTAAAATAAAACCAGATATAACAGAAAAAATAGAAAATAATTCTTTAATAGAATTTAAAGATGGAAGATTAAGAAAAAATAATAGTACATCTATAATACCAAGAAAAAGTATAAGTCGAGAAATAATGGTAAAAAGGAATATAGGAAGTATGCAAATATATGAGAAATATTTTAATAGAATAGAATATATAAAAGGAAAAAAATATCATAATTGATACATGAGCGGCAAATTGTCATATATCAAGAAATAGAGATAAAAGATTAACAAAAAGAAGGGATACCAATAGTTTTAGATAGAGAAGAAATGATAATACCATGTTATGTAGATAATAGTATGGGAGATCATTACCATATATTATTATGAATGAGTTTTTTACAGGCCCTAAATCATTATAATATTAATAAAGAAGGAATATATATAACACATAATAATAAAATATTGTTTTGTCCAAAAGAATGAATAATGTAATAACATTTTCATTAGCAGTATATATACAAATTACTATTGTAGAAACTAATATAACATGTGCTTTAATAGATACATGAAGTGATATAACTATTATCAAGATATTTTTGTTAAAAAACTGGAACAATGATAATACTATAAAAATAACATGTGTCACGGGAATATCGACACCCATTACTAAAAATAAAGAAAATGTAGAAATCTTATTAGGAAGTAAACAAATAACTATAAACAAAGTATACGCATATGATGTATTAGAATGTGATATATTATTAGGAAATAACTTTGTTCAACAATTCCAATATTACCAACAAAATAACTATATGATTATGTTAAAAACACCATGTGGACATCACTAAATTTTTTTAGAGAATTTAAACCATACAAAGTTCAGCCAGCCCAGCGTGGTGAAAGGACAATAAAAATAAATGTTAAAATACAAAAATACAAACAACAGAAAAATCAGAATTAATAGAAGAAATAATAAAAAAGATAGGAAATGTCTATAATGAAAATCCATTAGCTTATTGGAAACCTGAACATCCAAGAGCAAAAATAGAATTAACTGAAAATGTAATAATAAGAGTAAAACAAATGATGTACATTATACAAGATACTCAAGAATTTAGAAAATAAATTGAAGAATTAAAAAATATGAAATTAATCAGAACTAGTAATGAACCACATAGTAATTCAGCCTTTATGGTAATGAAACACTCTGAACAAATACGAGGAAAATCAAGAATGGTAATAAATTATAAAGAATTAAATAAATACACAAAATTTGATGGATATTTCTTACCAAATAAAGATGTTTTAATAAACTTTGCAAAAGGAAAAGAGTATTATTCAAAATTTGATTGTAAGTCAGGATTTTAGCAAATCAAAATGGAAGAAGAATCAATACCATATACGACATTTAGCACACCTCAAGGTAAATATGAATGGATAGTTATGCCATTTGGATTAAAAAATGCACTTCAAATATTTCAAAGAAGAATGGATAATATTTTTAGAAAATATAATGATTTATTATTAGTATACGTTGATGATATACTAATATGTTCAGAAAATAAAAATGATCATAAAAATCATATTATAAAATTTCTAAAAGAATGTCAAAAAGAAGGAATAGTCTTATTTGAAAATAAAGCTATTATAGAAAAACTTGAGGTAGAATTTTTTGGATTAATTATAGATAAAAATGGAATAAAATTACAGTCTCATATATCTAAAAAGATAGAAAGTATTCCTGATAAATTAGAATTTAAGGAACAAATACAAAAATTCTTAGGATGTTTAAATTATGCAGAAGGATTTATTGAAAATCTTTCAAAAAAGATATATAAAATACAAATCTTACTTAGAAAGACTAATACTAAAGGATGGAATTAAGAACATACAGAAATAGTTAGACTACTTAAAGAAGAATGTAAAAATTTACCAAAATTGAGATTATCAAATGAAAAGGATAATTTGATAGTTATTACTGATGTCTCAGATAAATATTGGGCAGCAATATTAAAAACAGATTTAAATGAAATATGTAGATATTCAAGTGGATCTTTTAATCAAACAGAAATAAATTATACCACTTATGAAAAGAATTATTAGCAATTATTAGAGGAATAAAGAAATTTTCATTATTTTTATTATCTAAAAAATTTATTGTTGAAACTAACAATTCTCAAGTTGCAGGACTTGTTAGAAATAAATTACCAATGGAACCCCAGTATAGAAGGTTACATAGATGGCAAGCATATTTATCATTCTATAATTTTGATATTATTCATATTAAAGGTACAAATAATTATCTTGCTGATTTTTTAAGCAGGAACATTGAATTTGGAGATGGATAATATTAAACAAATGATATCAGAGATGAAATCTGCGGCAGCATTTGCTAAAGAAGAAGCAGATGATATAAAAGTTGGAATGGGGGCATTAGCTGAAATCTTAAGTAATAATTTCAACCTATTACTTAAAATCAGTGAATTCCACGTCAAAGTTGCCAATGAAATGAAAGATAAAATTGATGCTCTTGAAGTACAATTAATGTCAATTGATACAAATAAAGATACAAGGGTTGATGTATTGGCATAATCCTATGATACCAAACAGGAATATCAACAGATACCAAGAAGTGATCCACCATGCGGAAGCAGTAGTTGACCAAAGAAAGATATTATAATCCAAAGTCTCAGAAAAATAAGAATTGGTGATAATCCTAAAAAGATTATTATCAATGAAGAGCATACGAGATCGATTCAGATACAACCAGATGAGGAAGATGAAATCCCTTTGTCTTCAAAACAAGAAGAATATAAAAAATTTACTAAAATAATTTATGAATTACAAACAAGTGATTCATATTTTATTTCACCCGGTGAACACGTTTATCCGAAAATAGTTATGATGAAAGAATCTGATCCAGTCATGGTTAAAATGACAGCTGATTATGGATATTTAGATTTAATTTATCCAGATAAATCTCTTAAAGAAATAGATCGATTTTATGACATATTTAAATCTGAAGTCTCAAGATATGCACATGGACGATCTATTTATCTAAAATTTTATACTATCAATCCAGAAGTCGAAGATGAAATTTTCTATCCAACAAAACATATAATCTCCATTGGGCATGTTGGAAGAAATTTCAAAATGGATGAAGGGCATATTGATAAACCATTACCAAAGTTTACAAAATCATAGATAAAAAATAGAAGAGTCATTGGATACAAAGTCCTTTATAACATAGCCAAAAGTTTTTATGATAGAAAATACAGATGCATATGCCAATATAATGGATGGACACTTTTGGCTAATGCTGGGAATAAAAAATCTGAAGTTTTAAAAGATTTTATCACCAAGTTTGATACGTATCAGATTCCTGATGCCATTTCAACATTACAGAGGGCATGTGAAGTCAGAGACTGCCCCACTTGCCGATAGAATTAGAAGATAAAGATGAAAATGATAAACACATGGAGGAAAGGTGTCCAAACTGCTACAGAAAAATCTTACCAGTTGTATGTAAGAACAAGATTTGAAGGACAATTATAGGATGACTGTGTCATTTATCAAAGAAAATGTAACAAAACAACAAAGAATGGAGGGGCCATGAGGCTCTTGATGAAAAACACGAGATAATAAAATATTATTAGTATGATGTAAGCAATGATGTAATTTATCTTTAGATTTGTGTATAAATAGAAGCCTTTGGGCTAATGAAAAAGGCAGAGTTGGTTGAGCACTCAAACTGTGAGTTAGCCAAACAATTTCCTGTCTTCCATTATAATCATATTTCAGCTTTTAAATATCAATAAAATTTCAAGTTATTTCATATCCAAATTGTCTTTAAAAGATATCATGAGTTTCTAAACACTTCATCCCATAGATTCTTGAAAGATTGAAGAAGAATTTCTTTCTTACTTTAACAGAAAGAGAGTTTTCTTTAGTTAAGATCTATAATCCGAATTCATAGGATTGATACAGTGAAGGTGAAAAACTGGAATAGCAATTATCCCGTAAAGGCAGAAGGCAATTGAATGGAGTCATTTGCAGATCCAGAACCTGAATGTTACTCGGTTCTAAGAATAAAGATTTGAGATCAAAACTAATGTAAAACTATTATTTTTGTTAAATTTAGAAATATATTTTCTGAAATCTTAAAGAATCGTTGGGATTACTTATCTGAATATTTGCATGGTTAAATTATCTAAATGTTTGTATTTATCAGCATTGTTTATCATGTTAAGATTTATATAACATGCCAGGATATACAATTGAAGGATTAGATAATTTATTAGAAAAATTATTAGAAAAAATAAATAATATTATCTATCAAATGGAAAGAATAGATCAATCATCGTCTGAAGAATATTATATACTTGGAGAAAATTTTGATAGATATATGGAAGATTATGTTAGTCTATTAGATCAAATGATATATTTATATGCTAAAATTCGAGATAGGAATAATACAGGACAAAATTAAAAAATTATTCTAAAGATAGGGATATATCCTGCAATATAAAAACTTATTTCATTAAGGGTAAAATAGTATTTTTAATAACTAAGATCATTGTGGAAAATAGCAATAGTAAACCGGTCATTTAGAAGATTACTTCCATACATCATTAAAGATGGAAAATTGAGAACTTTTTTCATCCTCCGTGGAAAGGAAATGGAATCAAATAGGCCATAATAGATTGAAAGATCCAAAAAGTTGTTTACCCACTTATTGGTCAACTAGTTTATAAAGGACATCTTAAATGATTTTGTTGTAAATTTTCGATGTGATAAGAATCTCTTTAATTTGACTGTAGTACATTGTATTTTATCTGTCTGTAATATATTGAACCTTTGGTTTTGATTGCAGTGTGTTATACATTTGATTCGACAGTAGTGTATTATACTATTGTATAAATAGTTATTTATATTTTATTATGTTAATTAATCATTTCCTATCTTTTACTAATTTATAAAAATTTAAAACTCTTCATATATTTCAATTAATACTATTATAATATATCTTGTTTCTTGTTTGAAAATATATTTATTTTATTAAGCTTTTAAAGCTACATTTGGTACTATAATTTGTATGTATTATTAAATAATATTTAAATAAAAAAAATGATTTTTTTATGCATTTTCAAGCCTAAGCCTCACCTAGGCGTGCACAACCAAAACTTGACATTCACGCATATCTAAGCATTACACTTTTTAGAACACTGAATAAGCTACACAATGAAACACTTAAATCTGTTTAAAGTAGATAATGAATTTGTCAAACTTTGAATAAAAATTTACTTGTTTGTGCTATCAATTTTATTCTTCAAGAAAGATAGTAGTATAGGTAATGGAGAAGGATGCTTTTAGCCCTTGTGTGGAGCGATTTTTACAAGATTTTAATCCAATTTTTTATCGTTGAAAATGTAGGTGGATCTCATTTGTGTGGTAATTGTTGATTCAACATGAAACAAATTACAAGAAATGCCATTTTCTCAAAATTCTTGAATTAAATTTTAAAGTGTCACATTGCTCACTTGATTCAGTCAATAATTACGGCTGCCCTATCACTATCATATATTGTATAACGCTATAAAATTCACTAAAAATTTGATAAAAATTGCTCCTAGACAATGGCTTAATAAAGGATTTACAAAGTAAAAATGAGTGAATCATACACTTAGCAAATCTCCTTGAGATAGAATTCACTCGTTGCAATAAATGAATTATTATACTCTTTACTAATAAATGAATTATTATACTCTTTACTATTAAAGTGAGTTGATAAAAAACTTAAAAGACACGAACAATATGAAAGTAAATTTCTTTGGAGAATGAAAGGCTTGTGCAAGGTTTATGTATCAACATTTTGGTATTTCTTTCGAATATTAAACAAGTGAAAAAAAAAACACAGAACTAAAGATAACTCAGAAATTTCCTGTTCTAAAAATGAAGGGAAGAAAAAAAATAGTAAAAAGGTCACCATAATTCTTTATAACTGTTACGGGTCCAAAAGGATCCGACGCGTGTCAAGCAGGAGAAGAAGCCCCACACATAGGCGAACTGATTTGGTGCGGGGGGCCGAACTGAAGTGTCTCAAGAAGTAGAACTGAACTCATCCGCACCCCTTAGCGAATGCAAAGGCCCGTACTCCGCAACGACGCCTCGCCGAACTGCCTCGCCTCCCTCTAGTCGAAGTCCTGTACAAGTCTCCAATATTAAGTATTTGATTGATTGATGGGACGTGTGGCAGGGTTCAAACAGTCAAATCAGCCGCATAAGTCAGAATAATAAAGATCCGCCAACCTATTGATGGACAGATTGACGTCTAGGATGGAACAGGGTGGAAGGATCCGAGGCCACGTGTCTCCTCATCCAACGACTCTCCTCCTCTCACCCTTAGTATAAATACTACCTCCCTGTCCCAGAAGAAGGATTCGCTTTTCCCACCAATATAAAGAACATAAGTTATTCTTTCCTTTGATATACACTTTGTTCATTCCATAACATCTCTTCACGTCTCTAGTGATCACCTACCCATCGGTGACCTAAACATTTATACTGAAAACTGACTTGACCGTCGGAGTGCTCGCGGCCGCCACCATCCCCTCCGGGAAAAAGGGCCACGAGTGACTGACGATTTGCTATTGAGCGCAGGAAGAAGTGACAAGAAGACTTATCTGTTGACGGCTCGAAGATCCATTTTTTGAGGTCAACAGATTGGCGCTGTCTGTGGGAAACTTGTTTAAACCACGAGTTTTCCACCAAAAAGCTTGCTTGAATACCCGGTTGATCCTCCCTTGGAAAAGGAACTTGATTCTTGAAAAATAATTGAGAACTGCGCATCATTCCCGTCACCTCGAACCATGAGCTCTGAAGACGACGTGGATGTTACTAGGGATAGGAATGTCTCTGAAGAAGAGGTCATCTGAGCCAATATCACGCATCAAAGGCCCCACCGTCGACATCGCAGAGGTGCGAGAATCGCTGCAATGCTAACTGCCGAAGTAGCACGCATGGCCGCAGACATGAGTAATATAGCAGCTCAAAACGTCGCCATGCAAGAACTCCTCATGCAGGTGCAGAGCCAAGGTGGTTTTCAACAGAACCATCAGCAAACTCATGGGCGAACCGAAGCAGAATCAGGAAGGAGGACCCATTTAAGCCCTCAAGAGGCCCCTCTCGAAAGAGAAGTGGAAATGGAAGCCTCTAGCTATACAGTCGCCCCGGCTAATAATGAAGCTGCCGAAGAGAATAACTTCCTCCCGGAATACGAGGCACAACCTCAAAGGTCCACAAGTGTTTTTGACCGAATTGGGCGAGCCCCCAGAAATAGAGATCAGTCCCCGCCAAACAGTTCGCCCACAACAACAGCAAAATCAAAGGGAACCGCCCCCTCCACCTAGAAATAGGCGGGAGAGGCGGAACCTAGTAGATTGGGGAAGCCGAGGCGAAAACGTTCAACAAATACCTCACCCCGTAGTTAACATGGGTGAGATAGACGACCGTACCGCTCATACGAGCTGGATGATGATGATGATAATCTCCCCTTCTCCAAGGAGCTCCGTTGTTTTCCCATGCCGCAGAATTTCGTCCCTCCAAAGATCCCAAAATATAAAGGGAAAGGCGATCCGGAGAAGCATCTCAACAAGTAAAAAACACAAATGAGCCTCAGAGGCGCTTCTCCTACACTAAAATGCAGAGCTTTCCACTTGACGCTCAGCGGCTCAGCCGAAGTGTGGTACAACAGATTGGCGTCATCTAGCATAAGGAGCTGGCCAGACCTGAAAATAGCCTTTCTGAACCAGTACCTTTCTAAGAGAGATGGAGAAGCGCCAATCCAGCGCTTGCGGGACATGAGGCAGGCACCAGGGGAGACGTTGAAAAATAACCTCGCCCGCTTCACTGATGAAATCACTTACTGTGAGCAGGTGACTGACAAAGAGGCCCTATCAGCTCTGAAGGGAGGACTGGATATGAACACTTTATTTTGGAGAGACGTTCGAAGCAAAAATCCATCAACCTACGATGAACTAGTAGAAATGATGAAGGTTGAGATTGTGAACGAAGAGATGATTGACCACAGGAACAGAGCGGCACAAGGGCTTCCTCAACCCCAGAGGCAGATCGGAAGAGGCCCAACATCGCAAATGTTAAATCAATGGACGCAAGCTGGGCACACCGTGGCCCCCACATCAGGGCAGACACTTGCTTCTGCCACATTGAATGCCGTGCCGACCCTGGCTTATGAGAATGTTGAACCCCAACGCCAACAACCCGGTTAGGAGCACTGGAAGGCCCTCAACCTCTAGAAATAGGGGGAGAGGATGGGAGGGCCTAGGAATAGGCCCCAGGAGGAAGGACCGCCTTATTGCACTTTTCATCGCTTCTATGGCCATGACACCAGAGATTGCAGGGATGCGAACAGGCCTAGAAGCAATCCAAGAAACGCAAGGGAGAACCATCGACAAGACGACGAGCCGAGGCAAAGGTCCCCTAGAAGGAGAGAAGAGAGGCCGCCATCGACTCGAAATGCAAGAAACAACGAGAGAGAGAGCCCTAGAAATGGGCAGCGCCCCAAGAGAGGCCCCGCTGCCACAGATGAGCTTCATCCAATCCGCGAAATTGATACCATCATTGGAGGACCTCACCTGGGAGGCGAGATAAGGAATGCCCAAAGAAATTACTCTAGGGAGGCGAAAGATCCACCAATGGCCAGTTATGTGGTGAGCCAGTCCCAAGGAGGAAGGGCTATAGAACCAATATCATTCGCCCCGGAGGACACAATTGGTGTGCATTATCCGCACTGTGATGCCCTAGTGGTGAGGGCAGTGGTGGCACGAAACGGACTGAAGCGAATGCTGGTAGATAACGGGAGTTCTGTGAACATATTGTTCGGTTCAACTTTTGAAAAAATGGCAGTAGACCACGAGCTGACCCCCATGACTTCTCCACTGTACGGATTCACGGGAGATAGCATTATTCCAAGGAGCAAAATTACATTGGTTGTGGAGATGGGAACAGCACCCCAAGTGGCACATCACTTCATGGAGTTCTTGGTCGTGGACCGCCGATCTGCCTACCACGGAGTACTTGGGCGACCCGCCCTGAAGGAACTATTTGCCGTCACCGCAATCCATCGCCTATGCATGAAATTCCCTACTGAACGGGGAATCGCTACAGTCAGAGGTGACCAAATGGGCTCCAGAGAATGTTACCTCAGTTCTCTAAGAAAAGCTGAGCCAAGGGTCAACATGCTTCATTGCGACGCTGAAATGGCAGAGGCCCCTGCAGAAGGGCTGCCCCCCATTGAAGATGTCGAAATGGCAGAAGCTGGATATGAAACGTCCTTGGAGGAGCTAGACCCAAGGATTATCGAATCAGAGTCATTTACTGCTCCAATGGAAGAACTGGAGTGTTTTCCCGTAGACCCCCAGGATGCCACGAAGGTACTTCAGGTCGGAAAAGACCTGGAACGCGGAATGAAAGAAGAACTGAAAAACTTCCTACGGAGGAACATGGATGTCTTCGCCTGGAAATACGAGGACATGATTGGGATAGACCCGAAGGTCAGTTGTCACCATCTGCAGATCGATCCAAACTGCACCCCTCACAGGCAGAAGAAGAGGTCGTTGAACAACGAAAGATATGAAGCCCTCAAGGAAGAAGTGGAGAGGCTAGTAAACAACGGCTTCATCAGAGAATCCATATATCCGAAGTGGATTTCCAATCCCGTACTCGTCAAGAAGCATAATGGCAAGTGGAGGGTATGCATTGACTTCTCCAATCTTAATTAGGCCTGCCCAAAAGACAGTTTCCCCCTCCCACGAATAGACCAATTGGTGGATGCCACTACGGGCCACGAACTGTTGAGCTTCATGGACGCCTACTCAGGCTACAATCAGATCCCCGTGCACCCAGGTGACGAAGAGCACACGTCTTTCATCACTGACCGCAACAAGATGTTCGCCAATCAGCTCGGCAACACCATGGAAGTTTATGTTGATGACATGCTGGTGAAAAGCCTCAGGGTAAGAGATCATATCAGACATTTGGACGAAACGTTTCAGATACTGAAGAGGTTCCAAATGAAATTGAACCCCCTGAAGTGTGCTTTCGGAGTAGCCTCTGACAAGTTCCTAGGCTACATTGTAAATCAACGAGGGATAGAAGCTAACCCCGAAAAGATCAGAGCCTTGATAGAAATGAGATCGCCACAGAAGCCCAAGGAAGTGCAACGGCTAACTGGCAGAGTAGCCGCACTCAATCGTTTCATCTCAAGGGCCACTGAAAAGTGTCTACCCTTCTTCAAGGTCCTCAAAGGGAGAAAGAGGTTCCAGTGGACACCGGAGTGTGAAGAGGCTTTCCAAGAGTTGAAAAATTACTTGAGACGAACTCTCCTCCTTAGCAAACCCAAAAAGGGAGAACCTCTGTTGTTATACCTAGCGGTGGCTGAAGAATCGATCAGTTCGGTGTTGGTGAGGGAAGAAGAAGCGCATCAGTTGCCCATTTACTATGTGAGCAAATCACTGCTCCCCGCCGAAGCTCGATATCCGGATATGGTGAAGCTGGCCATGGCCTTAATCACTGCTTCCAGGAAGCTGAGGCCATACTTTTAGGCCCACAGCATTCGTGTTTTGACAAATTTTCCGCTAAGACAAGTTCTTCAGAAGCCAGACGCTTCGGGGAGATTATTGAAGTGGGCGGTTGAACTCACTGAGTTCGATTTAACATACGTGCCCAGGACGGCAATCAAGGGCCAGGCCCTAGCTGATTTTGTTGCAGAATTCGCTAAAGCACCGGAAGTCGAACTGAACATAGAACCGGCTGAGACACCCACCTGGAGCCTTTTTGTGGACGGTTCTTTTGGGGAAAAAGGCTCCGGAGCTGGGGTAATTCTGGTGAGCCCAGAGGGGCACAAGATGAACTATGCGTTAAAACTCAGTTTCAAAGCCACCAACAATGTGGCTGAATACGAAGCCCTCCTAGCCGGGCTAAGATTAGCCAAGGAACTGTAGGTCAGAAGGGTAGTTATCAACAGTGATTCACAGCTTGTGGTGAATCAAGTGAATGGAGTTTTCGTGGCCCGAGACAAGAACATGGCTGAATACCTGAAGTTGGTCATGGATCTTCTCCCCGCCTTTGAAAGGTTCAAACTGATACAAGTGCCACGGCAGGAGAACTCCCAGGCAGATGCCCTATCCAAACTTGCAAGCAGCAAAGATTCAGAACTCCTCAACATAGTGCCGGTTGAGCATTTGGCCGAACCCTCTACCAAGAGAGGCGAAGAACTGATGTGGATTGAGGGAACTCCACCATGGATGCAACCAATTTTGGCTTTCTTGAAGGAACAGACTCTTCCAGAAAATGAAATCGAGGCTCGCCGACTCAGAAGAAGGGTCGTTCGCTTCGTCCTACAAGATGATGTTCTGTATAGGCGAGGATTCTCATCCCCCCTCCTCAGGTACACTGGAGGGGAAGAAGCGAACTACATTTTGAGAGAGGTCCACGAAGGGGTTTGTGGAAATCACTCCGGTGGTCCAGCATTGGCCCACAAAATACTTAGGCAGGGATATTATTGGCCTATCTTGAAAAGGGATGCAATTGATTTTGTGCGCAAATGCGACAAGTGCCAACGTTTCTCTAATGTACAGAGGCGACTCTCCCAGGAACTAACTGTTGTGTCAAGCCCATGGCCATTCGCCAAGTGGGGAGTGGATTTCATTGGCCCCCTGCCCAAGGGAAGAGGAAGCGCTCGCTTCGCTATAGTTGCAATCGATTACTTCACTAAGTGGGTTGAAGCCGAACCATTGTCAAAGATTACCGAGGCGAACACATCTAAATTCTTGTGGAAGAATATCATTTGCCGCTTCGGGATACCACATTCTCTGGTTTCAGACAATGGCAAACAGTTCTACAACAAGAAGATCAGGGACTTGTGTGATGAGCTCGGGATCAGGAAGCACTTCTCCTCACCCCATCACCCTCAAGCAAACGGCCAGGTCGAAGCTGTCAATAAGACCATCAAGCTCACTTTGAAGAGAAAGCTGGAAACTACCAAAGGGATCTAAGTGGACGAACTACCACAAGTGCTCTGGGCTATAAGGACCACGTGCAAAACCGCAACTGGGGAAACTCCATTCTCCATAGCGTATGGAACTGAGGCTATGAGCCCCGTAGAGGTTGGTGTCCCCTCTCCTCGACGCATTCATTTTAACGAGATAGCAAATGACGATCTGAGGAACTTCGATCTGGACCTCCTTGAAGAAATGAGAGATGATTCCCAGATCAAACTCGCCTCTTACCAGCGAAAAATGATGCGATATTACAATGCCAAAGTGAAGAAGAGGATCCTACGCATCGATGACCTAGTACTTCGCAAAGTTTTCCCTTCATCCCAAGACCCAGGGACTGGCACGCTTGGCCCCACCTGGGAAGGGCCGTACCGAATTTATGAAGAAGTGCGACCTGGTACTTACAGAATCGAAGATCTAGAAGGAAAAATCATGCTCCACCCCTGGAACATTGAGCATCTGAGGAAGTACTTTCAGTAGAATCCTTGTAAACTTTATCAATAAAGAGCTGTTTTCAATTACTTCACTCTTAATATCACACAAGCGTTCTCACGCATCAGACATCCTAGCTGAGGTGCGAATCCACCAGAGATCGCCTCCAAGGATAAAGCCTAATCAGAGGTGGTGCGGGTACCATCTTTGATGAAGCCACAAGCGTTCTCATGCATCAGACATCCTAGCTGAGGTGCGAATCCACCAGGGATCACCTCCAAGGATAAAGCCTAGTCAGAGGTGGTGCGGGTGCCACCTTTGACGGAGCCACAAGCGTTCTCGCGCATCAAACCTAACCGAACTGATCACATGCAGTTCACTTATCATTTTCTTAAATGGTTAAGTCCTTGCCGAACTGATCACATGCAATTCACTTATCATTTTCTTAAATGGTTAAGTTTCTACCAAACAGAAGACGTGCAAGTCAGCTAGCTTAATTATTATTCGTACCGAAGTGGGCTAACAATCAAAGGGAAAAGACAAATTCAAAAGCCAATGTGGAAGAATAAAAATTTCATTAAGTACTAATTTGGCCGAAGCCATTTACAAAGTGGGCCGAAGCCATTACAAAATCAGATCAGCCCCTACTCCTTGGGCACCTCTTCCTCCCCCTCCTCCGCATCAGGTCGCCCCCCAGTAGGCCCACCGAACTCTGCCTCAATAAATCCGATATCCAGCTCTGGGCACTTCTCCCTCAGGCGAGACATAATCTCTCTGGCACTCCACGAAGCCCAGTAATTGGCGAAGTCGTCGTACTTTGGAGTTTCCGTGAAGTTATCCTTGTACTTCTGAACTGCCGCTACTTCTACCAGCCTCACTTCAGCCTTCAACGAGGCTATCTCCTCATCCTGGGCCTCCGATAACATTTTCAGCTCAGCCCTCTCTTTGTTGGCCACCTCCAAGGCTTCAGAGGCGAGGCACTGATACTCGTTGGACTGGTCAATCCTCTTGGTGAGCGCAACCACTTGGGAGACGGACTCATGTAGTTCGTTCCTGAAGTGGTTTACTTGTATTTCTGAGGAGTCCAACTTGATCAAAGCCTCAGTCCACTTCGTCTCGAAGTCCTCAGCACTTTTCCTCGCCTTGTCCACCTCCGCCTCCAAGGTAGCAGAGGCCTCCACCCTCTCCTCCAAATCCTCAACTTTCTTCCGGAGGCCCTGGACCAGATCCTCAGCTGCCGAGCTGAGAGTTAGAGCCCTGGCCACGCAGGCACTATTGGCAGCCAGGAGGTCCTCCACCTCGCAGGAGGCGGTGTGGTCCTGCCACGCCTCAGTCCAGTACTTATTGTGGACCCTTGCAGCAGAGGCTGTTTCAGGAGGGAGCATCTCCAGCACGGCCTCCGACAACTCCTCATCCTTGCTCCCAATGAAGTCAGGAGTTTTTCGCTGGGCCGCAGCGGTGGCCGACTTCTTCAACCTCTTCCTTGAAGGGCCCCCACCTGGGAAGGAAGAGATGGGCACTACAGCTTGGGCCTCAACCGGGACAGCTACCATCACCTCGGCTGATACAGTGGGGGAGATCACCGGGGGGCTCGCAGAAGCAGTAGGAGCAGAAGTGGAAGTGGTAGCCGAACC
Organism: Osmanthus fragrans; assembly: GCA_019395295.1. Taxonomy (NCBI): domain Eukaryota; kingdom Viridiplantae; phylum Streptophyta; class Magnoliopsida; order Lamiales; family Oleaceae; genus Osmanthus; species Osmanthus fragrans. The sequence goes on from CM033344.1 coordinate 27,950,389, forward strand.
TTTCCTCTTAGTCCGGACTAGAGGTGCCCCCTCCTCAGCATTCTCCTCTTCAGCGACCTTCTGGGTCTTGCTCAAAGAGTGCAATCTCTCCGCCTGCTTCTTATATTCAGCAGTGTCGGTGCGAAGAGCCCTGGCCTCAGTAAGGCTACGCCTTATTGTTGAAAAATCAGGCCTGAGGGGCCTCTTCTTCACAAAATCCTCTGCAAAATGGAAACAAAGCTAAGTACAATGAATCATATCAGAAGAGAGTAAATGACGAAGGGAAATGGAACTTACGCTGAGTAGACATCAGGCTGTGGCGGATGAGGTCGACGTTCAGGCAGATGAGCTTGTTGAAGCTCCTCTCTCGGGGGTCGAGGTGATATATATCACTTATAATACCTCACTCCTCCTCGGATATTTCGCACCTCGGCTGGGAACCTACGAACAACAAAAATATTAAATACATGAGGAAATACACCAAGTGAAGTCACTTCGGAAACGAAACTTACTGGGAGTGGAGTAAGTGGTGGGAACTGTCAGAGGCGCCAGGGGATCGTTCTCCATTGTGTCCCACCTCCCGGCTGCCCAGAACCACGAGTCTTTCCACCCCTTCACTGAAGAGGGCAGGTCAGTCACAAAGGAGGAATGGGACCCCCAGGGAGATAGATAGTACCACCCCTTATTCTCCTCCCCTGCTACGCACTTCGGCAGGTAAATGGAGTGGAAGACACTGAAGGGCATGTCAACTGCAATGCTGACCTGCCTCCACAGCATCCACGACCCCACCAATTGAGACCTGGAGTTCAGATTTAATTGGGTCGGGGCCAACCCGTATGATCACAGAACTAACCTAAAGAATGGGTGGAAAGGAAGTCTTAGGCTGGCCCGGAATAAGCTATCACTTACTGCCACACACCCCGGCCTCGGGTAACAAGCCCTCTCATCCGGTCTTGGTAAAGTAGCTGGATGGAGTCTAGGACCCTACAAACAGTCCTACACTTTTCTATCATGGCCGGAGTGGCCTTTGAAGGGTAGTTGGAAGCCCCCCACCTAACTGAAGTGTCTACAGGGGAGTCTGGACGCCTCCAAACGTTCTCCCCAGCTCTAATGTCTCTACCCAGCTCATCCGAAGTGATCAAGATGGGCTCCCTCAGTTTGGCACTCTCAGCATCTCGCCCCTCCACCCTTGCAGAAATCCTAGAATCACCCTCAACAGCCATTTTTCCCAAGAAAGGTCCCAAAAGTTCGAAGAAAAAAGGTGAAAGTAGGAAAATCGATTTACCTAAACTTGAAGAAGACTCGCCGGTTACGGGAATCACCAATGGGCTTGCCGGAATCACTTGTTCGCCGTAGAAGGAATTTCGACAGAGTTTGGGAGCCTTTTTTTGATTTTTGACAAAGTAACCCTTCGAATGGCGGAGGAATAGGTTTATATAGAAACCCAAGGATCGCCTCAGCTGTTAGATCTTCCCAAAGAAAATCTTGGCCATTCAAATCTAAAATTGATCATCACCGTCCAAACCAAACGGCATTTGAATCAAGGACCCTGATGAAGCCGTGGGACTCACGCGAAGGGCAAACGCGTCGCCTTGAATGCTGGGGAGCCGTCGCCATAATTACCCCCTAGGATAAAGGGGAAACGTGTCCTGGAAGAAAACAACGCCCCCCTCATTATTGCCTTGAAAAAACGCGAGAAACTTGTCATGCACACAATCCAAGACCGTCGATTCAGCGCCTCCACTTCGTCCAACTCAGGTTGCAGAGTTGCAACAGCTCTCCTAAGAGCTGCCAACTGCAATCACTTCGGATAACTCAGATTGCAACAGTTCTCCTAAGAGCTGCCAACTGCAATCACTTCGTCCAACTCAGATTGCAACAGTTCTCCTAAGAGCTGCCAACTGCAATCACTTCGTCCAACTCAGATTGCATAGTTGCACCAGTTCCCCCAAGAGCTGCCAACTGCAATCACTTCGGCCATCACTTCGGCCAACTCAGATTGCAGAGTTGCACCAGTTCTCCCAAGAGCTGCCAACTGCAATCACTTCGGCCAACTCAGATTGCAGGGTTGCAGCCGTTCTCCTAAGAGCTACCCACTGCAATCACTTCGGCCACCTCAGATCGCAGAATCGCCCCAGAAAATTCATAATCAAAATCACCAACTTTCGGAACGCCCTACATCAAAAGCTGTCACCTCTAGTTAATGCACAATGCGGCTTGGGGAATTATAATTACGAGGGCAGACAGTCCCGCCGTCCGACGCTACGATACTCGTCTCTCACACAGCCAAAGAATCACACGCATCTCCCAGACACCCCTGCAAGCATATCCACTCCAAAAGTCCATGCATTATATAAATAATCCATACATGGATTTGAGGGACTATTGTTACGGGTCCAAAAGGACCCGACACGTGTCAAGCAGGAGAAGAAGCCCCACGCATAGGCGAATTGATTTGGTGCGGGGGGCCGAACTGAAGTGTCTCAAGAAGCAGAACTGAACTCATCCGCACCCCTTAGCGGATGCAAAGGCCCGTACTCCGCAACGACGCCTCGCCGAACTGCCTCGCCTCCCTCTAGTCGAAGTCCTGTACAAGTCTCCAACATTAAGTATTTGATTGATTGATGGGACGTATGGCAGGGTTCAAACAGTCAAATCAGCCGCATAAGTCAGAATAATAAAGATCCGCCAACCTATTGATGGACAGATTGACGTCTAGGATGGAACAGGGTGGAAGGATCCGAGGCCACGTGTCTCCTCATCTAACGGCTCTCCTCCTCTCACCCTTAGTATAAATACTACCTCATTGTCCCAGAAGAAGGATTCGCTTTTCCCACCAATATAAAGAACATAAGTTATTCTTTCCTTTGATATACACTTTGTTCATTCCATAACATCTATTCACGTCTCCGGTGATCACCTACCCACCGATGACCTAAACATTTATACTGAAAACTGACTTGACCGTCGAAGTGCTTGCGGCCGCCATCATCCCCTCCGGGAAAAAGGGTCACGAGCGACTGACAATTTGCTATTGAGCGCAGGAAGGAGTGACAAGAAGACTTATCTGTTGACGGTTCGAAGATCCATTTTTTGAGGTCAACAATAACAATTAACATGAACAAAAGACAGTAGTGTAAAGGCCAAGATAACAATGACAATCAAGGTTTCACAAAACTGGTGAAATTTACAAATGAATGGCAGAAATCCTCTCGTTTTCGCACAAATATGTACTGATTTAACTGCGTCTTATATTGACACAGGTTAAATGCTCGTCACATTAACAACAACCTCAGTCCGTTTTAAATCCATTTCACAGCAAGTTCTACCCGGCTTTACCCATCAACGTAACATACAATTCCATCAAACAGTTTTAAGTCTTAGCGCAATCTGATACTTTCATTCGGGAAGATGACATTTGGATTCCGAATGTGTGGATTCAGTGCAGCAAGTTCCTTCCATTTAGCCCCGGTTCCATGAACTCGAGAAGAGATGCTCCATAAGGTATCACCAGGCTGCACCGTGGTTGTCATGGACGAAGAAGCTGGAGCAGCAGATTTGGCAACTGAATTTGACTTCATCATTGGATGCTTATTCTTCTTCCCCATTCCATTGGCAAGCAACCAACGGGAACCAGAGTTTTGCTGATTTTTTGAACCCCACAACTTCGTTTTTTTACCTGGCTCAGTCTTCAAACCTGCAACGTGCACCTGAGTTACTTTGTATTGAGGAATGAGTTCTTCGTGGATTTCCACTTCCTTTACTGCCTCGATCGTGTTCTTTTTAGCAGCCTTGGGCTCTTCTTCATAGTTTCTCACTTGTGATACAATCCCATAGATTTTGGGTTTAAGTGGGACAAACACTCTCTCGACTTCGATAAGAGCAAGCATCGGGGTACCCACTGGGTCATAGTTCCGTAATGGATCATGCAACTGCACCATCAATGCAACAGTGAAGTTATTGCCCAATAGACCACACTTCCTACCCTTGGCTCTTCTCTTTTCCACTTTTGATCTTCCACGAAACAAGTCTACTGAAGTAGCATGATGGGCTGCAAGTATTTTATACATTCGTTCATTGCTGAGATCTTCATCATCAATTTCACCAGAATCTAGCCTCAGCCATTCATCAAGTGGTAAAGATAGACCCATCAATCCATCAAGATCTTCACCATTGTCCTTAACGTCCAGCAGTTGCAATCCACCCGTCCCATCAAGACCTATGGAACCGCCAAAATTGACTGCCTTCCCCTTCAGGGCTGAAAATTCACCATTGGAATGTGGGCTGATGTTTGAAGGTGAATCCTCATCTGACATGCGAGATTGTATTCTCAAGCCCTCAATTGATAGGGCTTCAATTTTGTCCATGGCCAGAGGAGCAAGATCTTCAAAGGATACATATTGTGTTTCACTGTCAATCGAAAAAGTTTTTCCTTTGACTCTCTTTTGCTCACCAGGTATGTTTTGCATGGTTTCTGACGCTTTCTGCAATAACCTGTGCCTGAAACAGGAATAAGCAGGTAAATAAAACTATAGCTGGTGTAAGACTTTCGACGTTGAAATATGAATTACATAAGTACTGATACATGCATTTGGCAAGGCTGCAACAACAACGAACCTCTTGGGTTCCTCCAGAATGGGGGCAGCTTCCCATGCTATTTGTTGCATTGTCTTCCCATTTATATCTTCCAAGGGCATCAATTTATTTGCCTGCATCGAAAGCTTTTTGATCCCAACAGAGGCCAGACCCTGAAGTATTTCCATTACACCAGAACCCATTTCTGCAGGGACCACCACTGGACTAGACACCTGCATAATTAGCTACCTCCACTTTTGGAATTCTTGAATAGTGCAGGACTCATTGACCGCAAAAATCCTCCATTTTGGGTCTCAACAAACGGACCCAAACCTTCTGCAAGGGGAGGCAGTGGTGGAGGCTCTTCAGGAGGCATATCAATTGGACTCCCAAACCCACCTAAGCTACTGGGTGGAGAACTTAGGAAAGCCTTCTCATTTAGTCCCCACTCTCGCATTAAAGCTTCAGACTCCAAGTCCTCCAACATAGAGGCCCTTGTTTTAGTCCTCATTGCATCAGTTTCCATCTTGGCCATCTCCTCATAGTCCACAACTGTTGATGAATGATGAAAGTCCCCAGAGACATTTCCCCACCCAGAACACATTTGAACATCACCAACAAATTCTGCTGAATAATCGTCCATATCAAAGTTGAATAAGGAACTCCCGCTAGCAAGAGCATCCTTCTCAAATTGTCTTAGTAGGCGCTCTCTTGGAGAATCCGGCTCACTTTCAGAGCTGAAACAAAATGGATGATGCTCGCTCCCCAATATGTCCAAGAATTCACTAGCAACAGACTCAGTAACATCATCCAAGCTAAGAGATTTTTCCTTCTTATGATCTCTCTCACAGGATTTAATATCCAAGTGATCTTCGGTGCATAAAGCATCAGTTTCATCTTCTCGAGAATCTAATTCTTCTTTTACCAAATCAGAGGCACAAATTAATGCTGTCTCCAGTTCTTTCATCGGTAATTCTGTGGGGCACACTTTATTCTCTTCAGAATTGCAGTCATTGAAAGATGACTCATCTTTCTGACAACTATTTTCCACAACCAAGGTATGAAGGGTGGCATCCTCGTCAACTGGTATCTCAATAGTGCTGTCAGTTCCACGGATCTCTGCTGCAGAACCCTCTGCCACCTTCAATGAGTCACCTTGTGATTTCACCTGCTCTTTTGTTAATGCTTCAACCACTTCCTCTTTGACAGAAAACTCACAATCGCACCCTGTTTCTACAACCAAGGGATGAAGGTTGGCATCCTCATCAACTGGTATCTCAATGGAGCTGTCAGTTACATGGATCTCTGCTGCAGAGCCTTCAGCCACCTTCAATGACTCATCTTGTGATTTCACCTCCTCCTTTGTCGACTCTTCAGCCCCTTCCTCTATGCCAGAAAACTTACTATCATGTTCAGTTTCCAGACTTTCCTTACCAGCATCAACTGAATCCTCATTTAGAGGCTCAACAGGCGCAGTAAAAGAATCAGACTCTAGTTTGTGGTGAACTGACACGTTTGACATAGCTTCATCAAATATTTGATAGAGTATATTCACTGAACCATACAGTTCTGACTTGGATATTGGCAAAACCTCGTGAAGATCCTTTATGTACTCTGAAGATTGACATGAAATAGACGACATTGCTGGAAGACTTCCTGCACGCCGAATCCCTAGTTCATTTTCTTGATCAAATTGCCCCAAGAGTTTTGGTACAATTGCACTATTTTGCCTCAAGCTTTGAGTTCCAGAAAAACTGTTCTTGCTAGAAGGCCCTGACTTTTTATTCCCAATGACTATATATCCAAAACTGACATTCATAGCCGCACCTCTAGCATTACCCGATAACCTGAAACTGGTTGTCCACTTCCCGGAGCTCTTCTCCTCTTCCAGTTCCTCCAATGTTAGAGGAAGCAACCTCGTCAAATCGACCAGATGCTTCCCCAAATCAAGCTCAGGAGCATTATACACTGATGCATATAACGAGAAATGCTTTGCTTCATACTTTGCAGAGCGATTAGGACCATTCTTAGTACCATAAATAGGACATGAATATGACAACTGTTCCTCAAACTTTGCTATTCCTTTACAGACCCTAACTGGTTGTGTCATCAGCTCACCATCTCTCCCCTTCCAGTGCACAACAAGACTAGCATCATTAAAAAACTCTTGTAACCCCTCAATGCAATGGACTTGGAGCGAGAAACAACAATTGAACCTCCGGTTTCGGGCATTGGTCAAGGCCTTTAGACTCTTCCAACTCCAAATGGACTTCTTCTCCTCAAATGAATCTTTAATATTATTATTAGATTCCTTACTCTTGATCTTGGGTTCAGTTGAATGGAAATTTCCGACAGACTTGGATCGACTGCTATCCGTCGAAGTTGCAGCTTTCTCACACATTTTATTCGTATATAGAGCATTACTCATAGTTTGAAGGTCATTTAAAAAATTCCCATTTCCAGAATTCTCAGTAATTTTCTTCCTATCATCCCCTTTCGAAAACATTATATATGCACAAGCTACGAATTACATACAAATCCTTTCCAATAAGAAACACCCCCAAATTACATTTCTAATAGCAAGCAACAAAACCCATCTCCAAAAACTCAAAATCAATCATCTCAAACAATATATAGTCGCAAATGTATCAACCTTTTAAATCTTTAAGGAAAAATCACAACCCAGAATTGTTATTCTTATCTCTAAAAACACGGTTTTTGGCTTACATTTATTCTTTTGAAACTCAAATGAAAAAAAAAATAAAAAACAAACAAACAAACAAAACAAGACGAAAGCCTCTAATCGTTCCTGCATCAAAAAAAAATTGATTATGGCTATTATTCATATTTTTAGACAGGTTCAAATCTATACAATCCTGGTGACAGGGAAATTGAAATCGAAGAGAAAGAACAAAGATTCCTACAACATTCGGCTGAGCCCTTCGCGCATTGATTGTGCGTTTGAAGATACTTCCATCTCTCTGTTGTTTTGGCGTGAAAGCGTTCAATTCGAAGTTCAAAATGAAAATATGCGAATCGTATAGATTGTTTCCGTGGTGCCCCTTCAATTTTCGAACATGTTCGCTTTATACCTCATTTATTTTAGTATCTATTAGTAGTTACATTTTGGCTCTGGCAAAGATTAAAATCAAATTTCTTGCAAATTTTTATAAACAATGATAAAATATATGTTTGAAAATTTTGAATTTCATAAAATGTGATTAAAATTAATTATTGACGTTGATTCATATTAAAATCTAGATTTTAAACCCTACGACAATTTTATATTCTTAGGTTACATTTTTTGCTAAGTATTTTTTTTTTTTTGCCAAGTATAAGAAACTTAAGATAAAATTATATTGGAAACGTTAGTGGAGAGTATTATATTGGATTAAAATATGTTCATGTTCGATTCCCCCTACCAACATTTTCTCGATCGAACTTGTCGCACCGAGTTTGCCTGGTGTGGTTAACCTAATTGGCGTAGTTTGCAGGCTATTATGTTAGTCTGAGAGTTTACCCATTACGCACCCGAAGAGTAGTGGCTGCGGGTTCCTCCGTTAACAAAAAAATATATATGTCCATGTTTTGTGGAGATTAAAATCATATTTTACGTCGATTTGATAAAAGTTAGTGAAATATATAGTTAAAAAGTTCTGAATTTCATAAAACATGTGATTAAAATTAATTGACTCTACCTTGAATTAAAATTTTGATTTTAGTCCCTATCAAATAAAGGATATATTTTATAATGAATATTTTGATTTCATTCAAAAGAAATGCAATATCTTTTTTTCCAATCTTGTTATGTGATACTATCATTCAAATGAAAAATTAAACTTTAATATCCACCAAATAATCATCTTGTAATTGCTATCTATTAAAATTTTGTATCAAATTCTTCGTAGATTCTAATTCCAACCTTATAATATTCTTGAGTTTCTACTAAATAATAGCAAAAAGTCTCAGACGAATTTACGTAGCCTATGACCATAACACAAGAAATTGTACCTTATGTGGATTAATACTCATTTCAAAAAATTTATCTTCTGCCTCGATCTATTTTAAGACAAATTAAACCTTGGATTTTTTGAAGTTTTGAAAATTAGCATTTTCCAGAAGAAAAAAAAATGCAACGTACATACGTCTAAATTCCTAGTCGATGGAGTTATGAAATTGAGGATCCAATGACAAAATAACAATAATCAGGGAACTCGAGAATTAAGAGTCAAATAAAGTAATTATATATCATATATGTGTATGTGACATTAAATGATAAGAGCAGCAATATTGGGTATTTTATTTCACTTTCAGTCACATAACTTGTCATATCACATTGGGATTATCTCCATTGGAAACGTATAGCACTACTCGATCAAATGAGTGGATACAAAGTCGACAGAATATAATCTAAACATGATGATTCATCGTTATGGTGATAAATAGTATTACTCAAGTTGATAAATATGAAGAACGGTTTTTTGTATATATTTCACTGAACAACTTGCACATGTATATAAATCGTAGCTATGGTTCTGTTTAGTATAGATTAAACCCAATTTTTTTTAAAATAAATTTGGATAAAAGTTTAAAAAATATGTGATTAAAAAAATTATAAGTTCATAAAATATGCGATTAAAATTAATTATCAATTTTGAACTTTAAATTTTAATCTTAAAAAAATAGGAGCAATATGGTAACGAAATATTACAAAATCTCTCTCAACTCTTAATATCCCACCTCAAACTTGTTTTAAAATTGAGGTTCACGCGAAAGTAAAGTTAGAATTAAAAATTATTTATAGGAAGAGATCGCAATGGAATTGCGATAACTTTCTATATAATTTTAATTTTATAATTTGGTAGCATAGAAAGTTTAAAAATTGTGTCGGTTAACACAATTTTATCACGTTTTATTTTATGTTGGCTTTAATTTGACTCGTTTCAAGCCAAGTATAATACCTACAAAGCTATGTAACTCCTAATTTTAATTTCACTTTGATATAAAAGAATAAAAATATAGACAACGTAAATTTTAAGGATATTATTACATGTATATCAAGATTTACATAATGAATTACATAAAATCATATGACACTCTATTATTTAACAGTTTAAAACACAATAAACTTTGTCATTGTTGTAAAAGGAAAGTTTATTAGGGTTTGTAGCGAATGACAATTATACCCCTGTAGCCTTAAAAATTATTACTATTGTATCCCTGATTCTTACCTATAAATATAGGGTTTTGATCATTAATAAAATACACACAAGGTATTGACTCTAATTCTCTCTTCTTCTTCTTCTCTATTTTATAACACGTTATCAGCACGAACTCTTTTATTTCAACTATTTTTTTTCCTAGAAAAAAATTAATTAGTGGTCGAATATGCACCATTCTCTACACTGTTGTAATTTGAAGTGACGTGAAAGGTGTCCTTAGAATTAATTGGGGATGAAACTGCAAAAGCATGGCTAGTATATATAATTACCTTTGTTGGGGAGTCACTATCTTTAAAAAAAAAATGATTAAATTTACCTTTTGAATTGTTATAGGTATGAATTATTTCACCGTTTCAATATTTTCGTGATAGGCCCACTTAATTCAATGCTTCAATTAATTTTCAATCAGCGTATTTAGTTTTGACGTGTGCATATAATTATCTTATTTTTAGTTTCTGCCAATGTCACATATAATTGTGCATATTCAGAATTTAGTTTCTTTCTTGCTTATCCTTTGATTAATTATATCGTTCATACTCTTTTTAATACGTAGTATTATTTATGAATTTAACATTCGTATATTTGTCTATAATAAAATTGTTGTTGCTCCTGAAGTAGCACAACTTTATAATTAATATTCCAGAAGAATATTAATAGTAAATTTGTCTATTATAAATAGTTTGTTGCTCCTAAAGTAGCACAATATTATAATTAATGTTTTGGAATGATATTACTTGCCCCTGAAGAGTATAAATTATAATTTTTAATATTTAAGATGAATATTGACATATTGCTCTTGAAGAAATAATAGTAAAATACAGCGTGCTCCTGAAGTAGCACATGTAACATATTATTTTAAATTAGTGTTTATCCTTGAAGGAAAACACGTAACTTATGTTTATATTGACTTTAAAAAAAAAAAGGTTATCTAGTATAGATTTATTTTCAACAACCAGAAGCAGCAGCTTAAATCAATGGAATGTCAATATCATAAATATTGTCATGTTATGTTGTCCCTTGACCTTTTCAATCACATGCTACAAAGTAAAAAATCAACAGTACATAAGCATACACCAATCGATAGTCACCATGGCTATGCACCAATAATCATTGATAAATTGATGGGAAGAAATCAAAGTCATCGTCTGTGATAATTCAACATCATCATCCGTTTCAAGTGTTATACCACATACTAGGTTTAATTTATTTTCTTTCCCTATATCTATGTGGCTAGTAGATTTTACATTCTATTCATATTATTATATTATCCAAATAAAGCGTACATCTATACTTATTAATGTCCATGAAGAATATTTTACTATTCTTGAAAAATCCAAAATTTATGTGTATTAAATTTCATACGATTTCAATATTCTAGGGGAATATTACTTGCTCTAGAATGGCGAATTCTGTGAGATCTAGTTTATTTCATGATTTGAGAAATTTTCTAGATCGATATCATAAATGAATATAGTGTTGTTGCTCCTGAAGAAACTCATCTCTACAAATAATACATGACTACTGAAAGGCTAATATTTCTTTATTGGTGCTTTTGAAGTAGCACAACATTGTTAATATTTCAAAGAAAATTATCATTTATGAAGTAACACACTATTATCGACAAATATTTTAGTTAGATTTTACTTGTTCTCGAAGAGCATAATTATTAAAAATATAACATAAATTAAGTTTTTACTCCTGAAGAGTAAATTCTTATCCAATTTATTATTTCAAATAATAATATGTTGTTGTCCTTCAATAGTATGATACTACGATTCAAATATTCCGGAAAAATATTTATCTATTGCTCTTGAAAAATTTATAATTAAAGATAATGTACTCTCGAAGTAGCACATTTTCAAAGAATAAATTCTTTTGAATTCATGTTCATCGTTAAAGGAAACCACATAAATAATGTCATGAGTAAATTGATTAGTTTGATTACTTGAATGATATGTGATTATATAAACTTTAATTGTATTATTCAAAATTAAATAAATGAATTATATCTTATATTGAACCAGAAGTTCAATTTTGGTCTTACTATTTGATATAATCAGTTAGACCATCACTGAATAAATAATGATGCGAAATTAAAAATTTTAAATGGATATTCAATGAAGAACCAGGAGATTCTTCAATCCAATAAATTTTTATATATTATTTGTTCTCTTTATCGACAATTGATCATTAAACATCACTAATAGGGATTGAATTCCCTATATTTTTGAAAATTAATTAGGGTGATATATGGGTCTCCGTCACCTTCCACATTGACCATCTAAATATTAGTTGTATCTAATAGATTTGATACAAATACTAGATGATTGCATGGTTTTTGCAACCTGAAGTTTGCGAAATTATTGTTTAAGTTATGAGCATAATTTTCAGATTATATAATCAAGACTGTGTCTTGTAAATGCTAGTGGACACAAATCTCGTCGTTATAATAAGTGTTAGTTGAGATGTCGATAAATAATTTAACAGGATTGTTTGTTAAATACCTTCAATTAATTTAATCGAGAACAAAGTACTTCTAATTTCTGTTTAAGAAATTCTAGTACGCATCATACCAGCACATAGTTCTCCCTATTATAATTGGCTTATGATTAGAGCCTAATTTTTCATCTAATTATTTTGATAGTGCAATATATGCAAAATGGATCACCATAATGCACTAAGATGGAAAATAAAGAATGCTGAGAATAAATGTGTAGTTTGAACTATTATCCCAAATATATGACATTTTATAATGCTAGAAAAATGATTGCGAATTTGATTAGACATTCTATCAGTATTGGGAGGAAGAATTAAGAAACTGAAAAAATATATATAAATGCATCAATATCTAAATCCTCACAAAAGACAATTCGAACCAGAAGTTCGAAAGATAATTCATTTAGATACATTTATTGACCAAAGAGATTAACAATCTAACACACCAGTTTTAAATGTTCCAACTCGAATTGACTTCTGGAAGGATAATTCGTTAATATTATATATGGCACGCATGAAGCGTGATGATATTCCATTCTATTACAAAATTCTCAAAACGAAAATGGAACAATTGGAGATATATACTCTTGATAAGTATTTAGATATAACAAATTATAAAACCCCTGAAGAAGTTCAGGTACCTGATATATTAAAATTTGAGATATCTCAATAAGTTATATCATTATGGAATAAGAAATAGAATCGAAAAAGAAAAGTTGTCGACAACAATTTTGTACATGATGTGCTGCATCATATATGAATCGCGAGAAATCAAAATAAATGCGCCAAAATATATCGATCGAAGTAATGTTTGGCCAAATAAAATGGACGCAATCCTAAATTGATTTTACTATAGAAACATGATATTTTTGGACCTGTAGTCCAATAATCTAAAAATATATACTTATGCGAAAAGAAAATCAGAAAAATGAAGTCATAATGTGTAATGTACGACTCTCAACATAGTGAATTTCGCAAAGATCGTCGTTGATGAAATTACGAATCTATATCATGTTATCTTGACAATATATGAAATTTGAAATACGTGATAGTCAACTCATCTAGCATGACTATTAATGTTATCTCAAAAATATTTAATATACCTGAAGCATAACTCAAATGATGTATGTCCGAGAACTATGTTTCAAATTAAATTGTAAAAATCATTATATGGATTGAAACAATCTGGACGCATGTAGTATAATCGCCTTAGCGAATATTTGTCGAATGAGGGCTATAAGAATGACGATATCTATCTATGTGTTTTCATAAAGAAAACAAATGTTGGATTTACAATTGTGACAGTTTATGTGGATGATTTAAATTTAATTAGAACTCCTGAACAATTCAACGAAACTGTTAATTATTTAAAAATGAATTTGAGATGAATGATTTGGAAAAAAAAAAACAAAATTTGTCTCGGGTTGCAAATTGAACACTTCCCAGAAGGATTATTTGTTCATCAATCTACATATACAGAAAAAGTTTTAAAATGGTTTTATATGGATAATGCACATCCATTGACATCACCTATGATTGTTCGATCACTTGATGTGAAAAATGATCAATTTTGTCCACTTGATGATGGAGAAAAAAATTTGGTCCTGAAGTATCATATCTTAGTGCAATTAGAGCATTAACTTATCTTACAAATTGCACTCGACCCGACATAACTTTTCTGTAAATCTCCTTGTAAGATATAGCTCTACACCAATTCAAAGACATTTGAATTATGTTAAACATATTTTTCGTTACCTAAAGGATACGATTGATTTGAGATTATTTTATTCCTAAAAGTCGGGATCTACTTTAGTGGGATATACAGATGCAGGTTATCTATCTGACCCACATAAAGCTAAATGACAAACAGGATATGTGTTTACACGTGGAGGAGCAGCTATATCATGGAGATTTGTGAAGCAATCATTGACAGCAACATCCTCAAATCATTCTGAAATTATTGCAATCCATGAAGTAGGGCGAGAATGTGTATGGTTGAGGAACATGACCCATCATATCCAAGCATCATGCGGGTTAACTTCAACAAAAGATAGTCCAACAATTTTGTATGAAAACAATGCAACTTGTATTGCACAACTCAAATGAGGCTACATCAAAGGCGATAGGATGAAGCATATTTCTCCAAAAATCTTTCATACACACGAGTTTCAGAAGAATGACGACATCGATGTTCAACAAATTCGCTCAAGTGACAATTTGGCCGCTTTATTCACAAAAGCACTGCCAACATCTACATTCAAGAAGTTAGTCCATGGGATTGGAATGTGTCGACTCAAAAATTTTTAGTGATCAACATTAGGGGGAGTAGTTGTACTCTTTTTCCTTCGCATAGGTTTTATCCCACTAGATTTTCCTAGCAAGGTTTTAATGAGGCAGCATTTATTTTTAATATTCCAAAATAACTGTACTCCTTTTCTTTCGTTTGATTTTTTTGTCCTATTAGATTTTTATCAAACAAGGTTTTAACAAGGTAGATATTTTGTAATGTGTCATTCAAGGGGGAGTGTTGTAAAAGAAAAGTTTATTAGGATTTGTAGTGAATGACAATTATACCCCTGTTGCCCTAGAAATTATTACATTATATCCCTGATTCTTACCTATAAATATAGGACTTTGGTCATTAATAAAATACACACAAGGTATTGACTCTAATTCTCTCTTCTTCTTCTTCTCTATTCTACAACAGTCATCTAATTTTTTCTTTCATATTATGTACATTTTTATGTACAAGTAACAAAATTCAAATTTTAAAAGACGTGCATTTGGACTTTTAAACACTCTATAATAGGGGAGGAGCTACACTTGGGCAAGGATTACACAAAAAATCTAGGTTTTTTTTTTAGGTAATTAGCACAAAATGTCATTATCCTTCAGTGTTATTGTGCAACACGTTCATACTTTTTATTTTTTGACATTTTCATATTTCATTGCGGAATATCATTTTCTCAATTAAAAAATGTAAAATAATAAATATACCGTTCTATTTAAATAAAACAAAAAGAAAAATCAAATTATAAATTACAAATTGCAATTATACTCCCAAATTTTTTATAAAAAAAAACTGCAAATGAGTCCAAATAAATTATTAAAAGGGTAATTAGCACAAGACGTCCTTACCTTTCAATATTTTTCAATATTTTTGTGCAAAACGTCCCTGCCTTTGATATATATATATTTTTTTTTTGGCATTTTCATCATTTTTTTCACATTTCATTGTAAAAAATCATCATTTTAATTCATTTTCAAAATTAAAATATGTAAAATGATGAATATACGCTCTTGTTTAAATAAAACAAAAATAAAGAAAAATTGCAACTATTCTATCAATTTTTTCAAAAAAAAAATGTACAAATAAATTCTCAATAATTAATTAAAAAGAAATAAAAACCACTTATTTGAAATTTATTTGTAATTTTTTGAAAATTTTGGGAGTATAGTTGCAATTTATTCTATATTTTTATTTAAATAGGAAGGTATATTTGCCATTTTATGACTTTTAATTAAGAAAATGGATGAAAATGATGATTTTCGCAATGTAATGTGAAAATAATGGCGAAAATGCCAAAAAAATGAAAGGTATGAACGTTTTGCACAATAATATAGAAAGATATAGAGCTTTTTGTGCTAATTATATTTTAATAATTTATTTGGACTCATTTGTAGTTTTTAAAAATTTGAGAGTATAATTTCAATTTGTTATTTAATTTTTTTGTTATTTTCTTTTTTGTTTTATTTAAATAGGAGAGCATATTTATCATTTTACATTTTTTTTAATTGAGAAAATGACATTTTTCGCAAAGAAATGTGAAAATATGGGTGAAAATGTCAAAAAATGAAAGATAATGACGTTTTGCACAATAAAATTGAAAGGTATAAATATTTTATGCTAATTATCATTTTTTATTAAAAAAATCAAAAGGTTCTTCTTTTATACCACATTCTGCACTTCTTAACATCTTATTGTTTCCACTATTATTTGTGTTTGGAAAAATGGATTTCCGTGCCTCAGTTCTCATAGTAAAATATTATAAATGCTCATTATATGTAAGTCTTATGTTTTTTTTTCTTGAGTACATATAAGGATCATAGGGGCAATTAAGATTTTGTGAATATGATTATTAAGATAACTCGATTTTAGCCTCAACTGCTAATGATTTGGGAGCGACAAATATACCCTTATCAACTTTGAAAAGTTGAAGGTTGCTATCGACAGACCATCTCGAAGTTGGACAAGGTTTTTATCAGAAAAGACCTGTTGGCTCCATTAGAATTAAACCTCTTATTTAACGTTATATCTTTTCTGTCAATTCAAAAATATAGAACTAAACATTGAAATAATTTAAAGTTTTAGAACTTCCTCATTGTACTTTTAATCTGCGTACATTTGGTTCATTTTTCTAACTATTTGTTAAGAGAAATTGTAGGGCTCGAAGAGCGGTTGTTAAGGGAATTGGGAATTCAATTTTCATATCTAATCTATGTGCAAGCTCCAAGTACTTCTTAGAAGGTTTTAGTTATCAATTTCTTAAAATGATTTAGTAACAGAACATGTGTTATTCTATCTATTGAGAAAAATATGTTTAACAAAATTAATTATGATATAACTATACGACGTTTTCAAAAGATTATTGGACTTATCGTTTAATATCATCTAAACATGATGATTCATCGTTGTGGTGACAAATAACATTACTCGAGTTGATAAATATGAAGAGCACATATATAAATTTTAGCTATAGTTCTATTTGCACACATATAAATCATTTTTAATCTGTGTACATTTGGTTCACTTCTCTAATTATTTGTTTAAGAGAAAGTTCAGGGTTCAGAGAGCGTTATTAAGGGAATTGGGAATTCAATTTTCATTTCTGATCTGTGTGCAATCTCCAAGAACTTCTTATAAGGTTTTAGTTGACAATTTCTTGAAATGATAATATTCTAACTTTCAAAATTCGTCGATGATCGTACACTATCTGAATCCACAAATTATCCACGTCATCTAAAAGCTCGTTTCGAGAATTACATCCTAGTCATATTGAATTGTCCAAATGGATATTGAAAATAGTTAAATATGTGCCAACATACGCCTTAAAAGAGGCGTCTAACTCGTCTTTTCTTTAAAAAAAAATCAATTATTTCCTTAAGATTTATCATTTTTGCACGATAAATTTTTCGATATAATTTACATAATTTTATTAAGAAATTTTACATGATATATAATGTCAAAAATTTTAGGATCGTTACGGATTAAATATAATTTGAATTAATTTTGCATTAAATTTAAATTTTATTTATTTCCCAGATTAATTGTGAATTTTATTTTTATTTATTGTCTTCTTATTTTCAATTTGATTTACTTGTCGTCAGCTCGATATCTGTCAACGAAATGGTAAACAAAACTATACATGTAACAAAATTCATATAATAATATCGATAATGATATAATTATTTTCATTAATATTATATTATTTTTAAAAATTTACACTTTAAAAATTAGACCCTACAACACAAAAGGTTTTGGTCCGCCTTTGACCATAGAGGGTCGGTTCAGTCATGATTTGAAGTTTCAAACCGTTGGTTAACCCAAACTATCCAAACCACTTACATGTTTACATTTATTAAGAAAATAAAAAACCAAAATATAAGCTTTAATCTCATAATTATATCTCGATTCCCTCTAATCTATGATATCGCAAGTAAGTAATAACACTGACAATTTCTTTTCATAAGCTCATTATATTATACGTAACATTTTTTTCCTACTCAAGCAGTTAAGCTATATAATGCATAAAGAAATAACAAAATTCTTAAGTTTTCTATTGATTTGTTTCTATTAACCTTATTTTATTTATTAATCAATAGAGCTTGTAATATAAGATTATTTAATTATATTTCTTGTAATCTAAATAGACCCAAAATACGGATATTTTTAAAAAATAAATAAATATCAATTTGAGCTAAAAGTTTAAACAGACTAACTGAATCGAACCAAATTAAATCGCGCCTAGACCAGGCGCCCATCCCACCTCTTATGTCACAACACATCTACTATCATCGAACTACCACATCGTTGTGCGCCACCACACTTTCTTCCACAACCACCTCCATCATTACTCCACCACTAGCTGTCTCTTCGACACTCCAATCTTTCCACCTCTCTACCTCCCATGAACAACAAACACGATGACGACACCACCACCCAAACACCATATCCTTTTCCTCCTGCACCACCACTTACTCCCCAGGTCATCTACTGCACCACTACTCCTTTTGGGCCGTTGGAATTTATGGCTACTACTATTCCGATAGTGGTGGAACTAAAATTGTACCACCGTTGTCCATTGGGACAAGGGGGGAGGAGCAGCGAATATGTACGGGATGTGCGCTCTCTCTCTGATGAGATCCCGGTTGGAGAAATCACATGGAACTCGCGGAATGATTTGAAAACGTCGAAAAAGTTCAAATTCAAGTTGTAGACGATAGGATTTCGACCTGCAAATTATTGAACCAAACAACCAAACAAAAACGAAACTTGAAAGACCTCTTGATTACAAAACTAACGAACCTCGATTTGCAAACTCCACAAAGGGTGCCTAATCCTTTGATAAGTTCTAGGTTTGAACTCCACAAATATATCAAAATATTTGATAAGTTCGAAAGTTCATTGAAGAACCATGGAGAGAAAAATCTCAATTTTTATAATGTCAAAATTCTTATGTTTACAATGAAAAATAAACCTATTTATACTAAAGTAATAAAACCTAAGAAATATGGAAAATACGATATCAAAGAGTTCTAAAATAAAAAACTTGCCAAAAATAAGAATTCTAGTCAAAATAAAATATTTTATGAAAAATGATAATTTCTTCTAATTATGGCATGTGTCAGATCATATCATCACCTCTCTATTTGAAAGGATTCGTCCTCGAATCCATGCATTGTGATCGCGTAGGGGATAACCAACCTTCCACTAGTTTTATCACTGTACCACCTGGATCAAATGAAAAACTTTTCTTTTCATACCAGAGGATCAACGTATGACATTCATCAACTTTGTAGATATGTATGTATTGCAACAGGAACTCAATCAGATCATCTCTGTTGCTCAAACCCTCGCATATGAACTTCTTCCACTGTCCTCGAAACTCCTTTGTCTCCTCAGGAATCACAAAGTCAACTTCATCAATCAAAGTGATATCCAAGCTGATGTAGTGGTTGTTAATTTCACCCACAAGTCGATGCTCAATGCCTGGATTAGGTGGTATTCCAATAGGCTCGCTTTCATGGATGTCAATATATTCAGAAGCCTGCAAAATAGAAATAACAAAACTAGAGAGGGGATTGTTAGTTCTCACTAATGCCCTCTCAACTTCACTTTTATTTTCCTGCAAACTTTCTTCTGACTTTTCTTTTCATTTTGAAAACTCACTTTCTTTTACCTCTTGTGGCTCCACTTCATTTTTTGCTACATCTCTACTCTCATTTTCTTTTTCTATCTCTTTCTCACTCTTATTTTTACTTTCTATTTCTCTTCTTTCTGAATGCTCTCTTTCCTTACTTCTCACTTTGAGTTAATCTGCAAGAGATTGTTCTAGTGTCAAACCAACTAAAGTGATTTTTTCCCCGTCCTGAAGAAACCTATACCTGTTCCTCCCCACATCATAAATAGCCTTCTCTCATACCTCCAAGGTCTCCCAAACAAGATATGAAAAGATTTCAACGGTACCACATCACACCAAATTTCATCACTATATCTCCCAAGGATGAAGTTTACTAGAACCTGTTTTGTCACATTTATCTTCGCACACTCCTTCAACTAAGTCATCCTATAAGGCCTAGGGTGTTGTTGCAAAGGTAATCCCAATTTTTCAACCATAGTGATGTTAGCCAAGTTTGACATGTGCTCCTTATCAATAGCTAAACTACATACCGCACTACCCACAAAATACTGAGTTTGAAAATAAATCCTCAATCATAATTCATCCTTAACGTAGGCGTAATCAAGAAAACTCAATAAAAGAATTGGATGAGTGAGAATTTAATTCAAGAAAGTGGTTCTTAAATTTGGATTGGATTGGATTGGATTGAACAGAAATAGATTTTGAATTTAGAAAAGAAAGTATGATATTTGGACAATTTTCAAAAATTAAAAAAAAAAAGATTTTTTTTTCGGACGTGAACAGTATCCTCTTGAACAGTAATTTTTTATTTTTTATTTTTTTTAGTAAACTCGAAAATTGACTACGAGAACAACAAAACAAACGGAAGTTGATTTAGATACTAAATTAGCCCAAAAATAACTTTTGAATTTTTTTTTTAAATTTTTGAATCAAAGACTCAAAAATTTTACTGAACACAAGAACACGAAGAAGAAAACAAAAGACTCAAAAAAAGATAGAACCTAAATCCGGAGTCCGAGCTCTGATACCACTTGATGATATCCTGGTTGGGGGAATCGCATGGAACTCGCGGAATGATTTGAAAACGCCGGGAAAGTCCAAATTCAAGTTGTAGACGATATGATCTCGACCCGCAAATTATTGAACTAAACAACCAAACAAGAACGAAACTTGAAAGACCTCTTGATTACAAAACTAACGAATTTCGATTTGCGAACGCCACAAAGGATGGAGAGATATGCCAGATCATATATCAAAATATTTTTTAATTTCGAAAGTTCATTGAAAAATCATGGAGAAAAAAATCTCAATTTTTATAATGTCAAAAGTTTTATGTTTACAATGAAAAATAAACATATTTATACTAAAGCAATAAACCCTAAGAAATATGGAAAATACGATATCAAAGAGTCCTAAAATAACAAACTTGTCAAAAATAAGAATTCTAGCCAAAATAAAATACTTTATAAAAAAGGACAATTTCTTCTAATTATGACATATGCCAGATCATATCACTCTCTTTCTCAGATGGGGGAACAAATAGAGTAGGAGTGGTGGAGTGTAGAGTATTTCTTATTTAAGAATAATTACTAATATCGGATTTTTAAAATTGAAACTTAAAAAGGTGAGTTTATGGTAATTTTCTCTTAATATTACGTGACAAGCACGTACAAGTGTTCATATTGACATATCTAGTGCCTCTCTGGGCTCGGTTTTAATGAAAATGTATTTTTCTTTCTCTACTTTTTAATTACACATTTTTTAATAAAATTATATAATACGTAAATCTAAATTTTTTTTTTTTTAACCGTACATTCTTTAAAAATAACTAATCCAAAATATATTTCTCTTCAAAAACACATTTTAATGTAGCCCAAACACGGGCATGGTAAAAAAATAGCAATTGCATTGACAACTATAAGTATTAATGCAATATATAGACAATTTTTATTATTGGAGTGGTTTAATGGTCGTGGAGGCAAAACAATTGAAGAGTCGATTGGGAAAGAATTATCCTAGACCAACAGAAAGAATTGGACAGAAGTTGGACAGAAATTCAAAATGAACTACGTGTCGGAGAAAGGAAAGGCGGAAGATTGCTTTTGGCTTTTGAAATTTGTGTAAATTCATTTAAATTAGCTATATTTTCGTGTCAATTTTCGGGCTGAATTCGAGATATCAAACGAAGTCGAAATATTACATTCTTAATATCATTTTGAAGTACTCACGGCCTAATATTTCATGACATTAATGGTGTGCAAAACGGCAAATCGTAGCAAAAGTTACGGTCCGTCAAAATAGGCCGTTCCAAACTAATATTTCAAAAATTTCGAGAACAAGCTAACTTTAAAAAATTTTCGACGATTGTACGCTAGCCGAATCCATAAATCTTCTATATCCTCTCGAAACTCATTTCGAGAACTATATCGTAGATATATCGAATGATCTAAATGAATATCGAAAATAGTTAAACGAACGTCAAACGTGTGTGTTAAAAATAGACGTATAACTAATCTTTTTATAAAAAAAAAATATTTGACGCTCAAATTATTTTTCAAGTTAATTTTTTTTTGACTCAAAAAATTAAAAACTTTAACGTAAAAAAAATTTTAATGTCAAATTTTGACACTTATAGTTTTTAATTTTTTAACATACGCGTTTGGGTCCATTTAGGGATTTTTATATTCATTTAGATCGTTCGATATATCTATGATATAGTTCTCGAAATGAGTTTCGAGAGGATATAGAAGATTTATGGATTCGGCTAGCGTACAATCGTCGAAAAAATTTTAAAGTTAGCTTGTTATCGAAATTTTCGAAATATTAGTTTGGAACGGCCTACTTTAATGGACCGTTACTTTTGCTACGATTTGCCGTTTTGCACACCATTAATGTCGTGAAATATTAGGCCGTGAGTGTTTCAAAATGATATTAAGAATGTAATATTTCGACTTTGTTTGATATCTCGAATTCAGCCCGAAAATTGACGCGAAAACATAGCTAATTTAAATGAATTTACACAAATTCCAAAAGCCAAAAGCAATCTTCCGTCTTTCATTTCTCTGACACGTGGCGCATTTTGAATTTCTGTCCAACTTCTATCCAATTCTTTCTGTTCGTGTAGCGCGATTGATTGGGAAATGACTCTAGCATTGACAATTGTCGTTTCTCTGTCATGGCAGAGCGACGAATAAATATTGATTCATATGAAGAGATGGATTATCGATTTTGACATTGAAATCTAGAACTAGGCGTGGATTGTAATGGATCGATTTTGGGCCCAATTTAAACCCAAACCAACATGTTTGATTTGGAGAAAAATTAAGTCGAACCAACCCGCCTAGGATTGAAACCCAATCCAAACAAAACGAACACCTTGGACATGTTTGGGTTGAGTTGATCAATTTTTTTGCTTTCAAAGATTCAAAAACAATCACATGAATTCTCTTCCTCCAACATCTTATCCTTATCACCCCTCCTAAAAATCAAGTACCCATTTGCAAGTCCCACCATCACCATAATAAACACATTTGCATTAAAAAACATGATGACTAGCATCAAAAGGTATCCGATTGCAGAGTTGACTCCGACAAAATCGTTCGAAAAATCTCGATGTAGGACATTTGTCGCGTCAGTCGGCAAACTCCAAAAAGACTAAAAGATTGTGGAGGCCCACCGACCGTTGTACGATGGCAATGATTTTGACAAACATGAATTTGAAGGGAAGGCGATAGCCCTCCATGTACCGGTAGAAAATGAGGAGGAGAATGAAGAGGTAGTGGTGGATTGGTTGGAGGTGGTAGGCGAAAAGTGAGAAGAGAGAGACATGACTAAAATTCTAAGTGATTTTAGAGATTCATTAGGATTTGAAAATAAATTTTTTATTTTTTAATATTTTTTATTAACTGGGTCGGCTGGACTGGTTAATTTTAATAACTGAAAATCCAACACAATTCGACCTAAAATTTGACTACCAACCCGACCCTAACCCATTTTACTACAAAAATCAACCCAATTTGACCGATTTTAATTCAGTTGATCGATTTAAATGGTTTGAATTGATTTTTGCATATCCCTATTGAAATAGGTAAAACGCATTAAAGTTCACTAGTTGCAAAATAAATGCATAGTTAAATGGAGACACAATACCCGCGACTGCGAGGGAGTTAAGATGAATAGATTACCTTTCATAATATTGCTATATCAGATAAATAGTGAAAACCTTTCATTATTGTATGTTACAAAATAGAAAGAATATTCTATTTATATTGTAATGTTAGGCATGAATGACCTATGTCTAATTTGTGAGGATATGCAATTATCAAACCTAAAACTTAATCAGGCTATCACCAGCGTCATTTCCTCGTACATAACGCTACTCTCATTTCCACGCGACACAACCTCGTCTCCGCCTTCACCCACCCAGTCCCAGTGCATCCTCCTCCCATGATTACTCTCAAGGTCTGAACTCTGTAATTTCAACAATCGGCGCCTCTTACTTCGGTTAGAGGCTTCAAGCTGCCGATCAACTATTCATCTTTAAAATCAGTTAAGTTTAGGTTTAAATGGCATAAAAGTAGACATGCAAAAAAATATACGACGAAACCGACGGTTTAAAATCTAACCAAACCGTTAGGTTTATGTTTGAGTTTCAAACCATTCAAAATGGTTTGATTTAGGTTTGTATTTTTCTCAAACCGTTTTAAACAGTTTGATTTGAAATTCTGTCAAAAATCGGTAAAATCGGACCGCTTACACCCCTAAAATTCATAGTAGGAAAATTTTCATATTTATAATAATAGTTTAAGGATAAAATTTCAAAATTAACAAAGTTGTAAAAAAAAATCAAAAATTAAATGATCATGCTTGTGACATCTAATAAATGTTTTGACTTCTGCATTATAATTAAACATATCAGAATCACGTATTATATAGTTTATGGGTCACAATCATATACAAAATCACAAATCACCCAAGATCGTAGTCAGATACTACACATTATGGGTTATATCACTTATTAAGTCACAAATCAAAGAATTAACAGGTCACAACTAATAAAAATAATCGATCAAAGTCACTATTGACCAGATTCATTTCAACCAACCACACCCCATCTAAAAAATCATTTCGAGAACTACATCGTAATCATATTGAAGGGTCCAAACGGATATTAAAAATAGGTAAATATGTGTCAAACATACACCTTAAAAGAGGCGTCTAACCCATCTTTTCTTTTAAAAAAATAATAATCAATTATTCATTAACATTTATCATTTTTACTTGACAAATTTTTCGATATAATTTACATAATTTTATTAAGAAAATTTACATGATATATAACGTCAAAATTTTTAGGATCGTTACGGATTAAATATAATTTGAATTCATTTCAAATTACTTTTGCATTAAATTTAAATGTCATTTATTTCCTAGATTAAATGTGAATTTTATTTTTATTCATTTACTTCTTATATTCAATTTGATTTACTTGTTGTCAGCTTAACATCTGTCAACGAAATGGTAAACAAAATTATACATGTAGCAAAATTCATATAATAATATTGATAATGATATAATTAATTTCATTAATATTATATTGTTTTTAAAAATTACACTTTAAATGTAGCCCTTGTTTGAGCCCCATTTTTGGACAAAAAAATCTATTTTTGAATAATATTTTGTTGGAGATTGTGTGGTTAAAAAGTAAGGAAATTTTTTCGATTTATGTGTAGTATTATTTTATAGAAAAATGTGTGGTTGAAAATGAATTCTAAAAAAATGAATTTTTGAAAGAATAGCGGCCAAACATAGGCTTAGACCCCACAACACAAAAACTTTGGGTCCGCCTTTGACCATAGAGGGTTGGTTCAGCAATGGTTTGAAATTTCAAACCGCTGGTTAACCCAAACGATCCAACCCACTTAAATGTTCACATTTTTTGTTTTTATTAAGAAAAATAAAAATAAAAATATAAGCTCTAATCTCATAACTATATCTCGATTCCCTTTAATCTATGATATCACAAGTAAGTAATGACACTGACAATTTTCTTTCACAAGCTCATTATGTTATATTTAACATTTTTTTTCCTATTCAGACAACCAGGGTACATAATATATAAAAAAGCAACAAAATTCTTAAGTTTTCTAATGATTTGTTTCTATTAATCTTATTTTATTTATTAATCAATAGATCTTGTAATATAAGGTTAGTTATATTTCTTGTAATTTAACTGGACCCAAAATGTGGCAATTTTTTTTTTGTAAAATAAAATTAATTTGAACTAAAAATTCAACCAAACTGATCAAACCAAAATAAACCAAATTGCGCCTAGACGTAGCGCCCATGCCACCTCTTATATCACATCACATCTACTGCCACCTAACCATCATCGTTGTGCGCCACCACACGTTCTTCCACAAATGTGTACGGGATGTGCACTCTCTCTCATCTTGGGGGGACAAATAGAGTAGGAGTGGTGGAGTGTAGTGTATTTAGAAACTGTTTGTTTTGGATTAAAATCTGATTTTAATTTAAGTCAAAGTCAAACAATCAATATTAATTATATTGTTCATGAGTCCCACAATTTTTTAACTATACAACCAACATGTTTAATTTGAAGAGAAATTAAGTCGAACCTATCCGCTTAGGATTGAAACCCAATCCAAACCAAACCAAACCAATATAGCTTGAATATATTTGGGTTAGGCTGGTCAATTTTTTTGCTTTTGAAGATTCAAAAACAATCACATGAATTCTCTTCCACCAACATCTTATCCTTATCACCACTCCTAAAAATCAAGAACCCATTTGCAAGCCCCACCATCACCATAATAAACACATTTGCATTAAAAAAAACATGAAGACAAGCATCATAAGGTATCTGATTGCAGAGTTGACTCCGACAAAATCGTCCCAAAAGATCTCGATGTAGCCCATTTGTCGCATCAGTCGGTAAACTCCAAAAGTAGTAAAAAATTGTGGAGGCCAACCGACTGTTGTACGATGGCCATGATTTTGACAAACAAGAATTTGAAGGGAAGGCGATAGCCCTCCATGTACCGGTAGAAAATGAGGAGAATGAAGAGGTAGTGGTGGATTGGTTGGAAGTGGTAGGCGAAAATCGAGAAGAGAGAGACATGACTAAAATTGTAAGGCTCCGTTTGATTCGTCAAAATTTTCCTTAGAAGTTGAAATCGAACTTTCACTCTTTGTCCGTTTGATAGCTTTTTTTTTTTCCATGAAATTAGTCCACCCATTTTTCAAGGTACAACCACTTGAAGCGTGATTTCGTGAAATTCAATTCCTTGCTATAAGGTAGGAATTGGTTTCCACCTTTTTTTTAGCAATAGAAACAAATTCTAAGATAAAATGTAAAAAAAATTATCCATTTAATTGACAAATTTCATGCAAAACAGAGCCAAAAGTAAAAATAAAAAAATAATTTTTAATTTTATTTTATTTATTTTTTTGTCAATCTAAACATATTTTGTCCCCAATGGTAAAAAAAAAATTATCCATTTAATTGACAATTTGCATAAAAAAACAAAGTCAAACGTATTATAATAGAAATGTGAAAAATTATACCAATCAAACACTTTTAATTCAATTCCCGGTAAAATAATTCCAAGCAATCCAATTCCCTGGAATCCATTTCCTTTCTACTCATTTTCCACCATTGCAATCAAACGGATCCTAAGTGATTTTAGAGATTTATTAGGATTTGGAAATAAATTTTTTATTAACTGGGTCGACTGGGCTGGTTGATTTTAATAATTGAAAATCCAACTCAATCCGACCTAAAATTTAACGACCAAGTACCAACTCGAACCTAACCCATTTTACTACAAAAATCAACCCAAATTGACCGATTTGAACTCAGTTGATCGATTTAAATGCTTTGAATTGATTTTTGCCTATCCCTATTGAAATATATAAAACGCATTAAAGTGCAGTAGTTGCAAAATAAATACATAATTAAATGGAGACAAAATACCTGCGAGGGAGTTGAGATGAGTAGATTACCTTTCATAATATTGCTATATCAGATAAATAGTGAAAACCATTTGTTGAAAAACTTTCATTATTGCATGTTACAAAATAGAAAGAATATTCTATTTATATTGTAATGTTAGGCATGAATAACCTATGTATAATTTGTGAGGATATGCAATATTAAATAATAAAATTAATAAAGTGCTTATTTTCATATATTAAAAAAAGAACAATTCTATGTAGCTTCAATGGTGCCAAACGTCCGTTTGATTGCAAAAGTGAAATTTGGGTAGAAAGTAAATGAATTACATATAATTGAATTGCCTAGAATGTGATTTACAGGGAATTGTAATTAATTGTGTTTGATTGATATAATTTTTCACCTAATTCGTTTGACTTTGTTTTTCATGCAAATTGTTACTTTTTGAGATAAATTGTTTTACAATTTGTATTAAAATTTGTTTGAATTGCCAAAAAGTAAAAAAAAAAAATAATAATTTTTTTGTCTTCATTTTTCATGTAAATTATTAATTAAATGGATAATTTTTTTTACTTCTATTGCCAAAAAAAAAAAAAAAAAAAAAAATCAATTTTCCACCAAAATCATGAAAAAATAAAAGTGAAAAATGGTGCTTCACTAGGTTGTACCTAGAATTTGGGGAAATAAATTTCATGGAATTATTTGACAATCAAACACCACAAATTAGATGAAATTGCACAAAATTTTCATTTTCACCCACTCCGTATATATTTTACTTTTTTCGTTCCATAAAGATATGTTTTCTTTCTTTTTTATTTGTCTCAAATTATAGGTCATTTTCCTTGTTGAGAGTATAATTGATTTTTTAATTTTTTTAATATATCAACAAGTATGAATTTTTATTTTTTAAACAATTATTTAACGTGAAAGTATACTAGGAATGTAAGAAAAATTATATTTTCAACTATACTAATTATGTTATCTTAATCGGTGTGAAAATGAAAACAAACTTATTTTGGTCTAGAGAATAATATTTTACTTAGGGATGGCAATGGGGCACTCCAATCTCGCTCCGTCCAGTGTCCTGTCCAGCCTTAGATGGGCGGGGCCGGGTGAGAATTTGCCTCGTTTAGTTTTTTTTTTTTTTTTTTTACATTTTAAAAAATTCGAGTTATACTATTATTCAAAGTTCAACTCTTAACCCAAAACCTAAAGATCATTCCATATATTTTAAATTATTTTTCTAGTTTTTTCAATTAAGATATTAACTTTCTTTGATTAATTGGTATAAATCTTTCAAAAGCAAATAATATTTATTTAACTATCATGATTCAGAATTTCAGATTATATAATATAATTATAATAAAAAGATTGAATGATCAAATTTATAAATTATATAAACAATTGTTAGTTATGTAAAATTTTAATTGACAATTGTATAATATAATTGTTGGATTAGAAACATATTATAAAATTGTAAATACATTCAACAATATTTGAAAACTAACCATTTATTAAAATTTTATTTTTAAGGGCGACCCCCAAAGCCCCATCTCGCCAATCCATCGGGGCAGATTTTTTGGATCCCATTTGGGGTGGGGATCGTCGGATCGAAACGGAACGGGTTAAATTATCATTCCTAATTTTACTCATCTAATTAATTCATACTTATATGGTATGTTACAAAATAGAAAGAATATTTAATTTAGAGTTATGTCAAGGATAAACAATTTTTTGTACAAGATGATGTACACAATTTTTTTGTACACGTTTAATTTGTCACAATCCTTGCAGAATTTTATATTGTACGTTAACAGATAAGCCTAAATAAATACCAAAATAAATTCCAAACACAAAAACCGAAAAACGCCACCACACCTCCACCTCCTTCCCGCCACCGCCACTGCCTTCACCGTTACCAAAACAACCACTAATAATGGCTTCCTCTCAATTCTTCAATTCTTTCCTTTCCTACTCTTTCCTCGTGAATTCCCATTCAAAGTCCGCCGTGCACCACCACATGACAAAACTTGTCATAAAATGCAACGCCACACCCTCCACTGTCAACACTATATCTCTTCCACCACCTCCTCCGTCAACCATTTACTTCTCCGCCAAGTACGTCCCCTTCAACTCCATCTCCACCAACACCCCCACCACTGAATCGTACTCCCTCGACGAAATTGTGTACCGCAGCCAGGCCGGCGGCCTCTTGGACATACAGCATGATATGGAAGCCTTGAAACAGTTCGACGGAGAATACTGGAAGACCCTTTTCGACTCCAGAATTGGCACCACAAAATGGCCTTACGGCTCCGGCGTATGGTCCAAGAAAGAATGGGTTTTGCCCGAAATTGATAACGATGATATCGTGAGTGCGTTTGAAGGTAATTCAAATCTTTTCTGGGCCGAAAGATTTGGGAAAAAATTTCTTGAAATGAATGATTTATGGGTTAAACACTGTGGCATTAGCCATACTGGCAGTTTCAAGGATTTGGGCATGACAGTTTTGGTTAGCCAAGTTAACAGGTTGCGGAAGATGAATGTTCCATTAGTTGGTGTAGGCTGCGCCTCCACAGGCGACACCTCCGCCGCTCTTTCCGCCTATTGCTCAGCGGCCAATATCCCGTCCATAGTTTTTCTTCCGGCGAACAAAATTTCCATGGCTCAACTGGTTCAGCCTATTGCAAATGGTGCATTTGTACTTAGCATTGACACAGATTTTGACGGATGTATGAAATTAATACGCGAAATTACAGCTGAATTGCCTATATACTTGGCTAATTCATTGAACAGTTTGAGACTCGAGGGACAAAAAACTGCCGCAATTGAGATTTTGCAACAATTTGATTGGAAAGTACCAGATTGGGTTATAGTTCCTGGAGGAAATCTGGGCAATATTTATGCATTTTACAAAGGATTCAAAATGTGCCAAGAATTGGGTTTAGTTGATAGAATTCCTAGGCTTGTTTGTGCTCAAGCCGCGAATGCGAATCCATTGTATTTATATTACAAATCTGGGTGGAAGGAGTTTAGGCCACTGAAGGCTAGTACAACATTTGCTTCTGCTATCCAGATCGGTGATCCCGTTTCGATCGATAGGGCAGTTTATGCTCTCAAGAATTCAAACGGGATTGTGGAGGAGGCGACCGAGGAGGAATTGATGGATGCTATGGCATTGGCAGATTCGACCGGGATGTTTATATGCCCGCATACAGGGGTTGCATTGACGGCGTTGATTAAGCTTCGGAATAGTGGGATCATTGGTTCGACTGATAAGACTATAGTCGTTAGTACAGCTCATGGATTGAAATTTACGCAGTCGAAGATTGAATATCATTCTAGGGAGATTAAAGATATGGCTTGCAAGTACGCGAATCCACCAGTTCAAGTGAAGGCAGAGTTTGGGTCTATCGTGGATGAGCTTAAGAAGTATTTGAGCAATACAACTTATACAGGACTCCATTGATGGCCTTAGCGTTCTAAAATTGTTACTTACTCTATTCAGTTTCTTTTGGCTTTGAAATTTTTATTTAGTTTGTGTTGTGTAAGATTGAATATTTGGGTGATAAGAATCCACCACTTGTACATATTCTCAGGACAGATAATGTGCATAGCTTTTGAAGATTTGAAACTCTTAAAAATAATCTGATATTAGCCAGTTTACATTCTCTTAATCTCAAAGTATTTAGTCTTGCAAAGTAATATTTGCGAATTTTCACAGGATTTCATGTGTCTTATGCTACTCGCATACACAAGTTAGAACGTAAGTTAGTGATGCTTTCAGCTACAGGACTTTTGCATCGACGCTTGCTATCCCACAACCTCGTTTTCATGGTTTAAGCTGCTCACCGTTACTATGAAATCACTTCTACTTTATTTTTCTTATATATTTTAATTTTGTCAGGTTGTCTCTCGTCTCTCCAAGAATTTATCGATAGTTCAAAAGGTTGTTTGATTTGAAAATCTCCATAAATATGAGGTGTTCAGACTAGATCATGTAGCAAATTCTCCTTTGAACCACTAGAGTAGCGTGAGCATCTATCTATAAATCTTTACCATAGAAATTCTCGAATCCATTAATAGAATTGCCTTCCCCAATTAAGGTCTAATTCCAGCTTTACGGAATCCCACCTAGTCATTGCAATTTAAAATATGTAACCATCATTGTCATTTCGTGGATGTATCACTGTACCTCGAACCACCCACCTAAAACCCAACTACGACCACATAAACACAAGTGGGACATCTTAGAAAAAGAAGCATATTGCTAGTGAAAAATTCTGTGTACAGGAAATTTTTACCAGAATTTGGACAGATTTTTGAAATCTCACTCACATGAAGTGAGTCCCATATAATAAAAAATAAAAAAAAAAAATCCCCCCCATGAATGAGTGTTTTCGGTAAGTATAGGAATTTTAAATCCCTGTACGTGTAGACTGATTGTATTCTAGTAGCATTCAGCATTTAAAACGTGCAAGAAAATTGATTTCATATTGAAATCCACTTTGAGGCAAAAAGTAAAAGAAACTGCACAACACATAAGCCAAACACGTCCTTGAAACCAATTTCTGATTTGTTAGACATATTATTGACTTCCAAACTAAATTAAAAAGTACATGTTGCAAGAGTGAGATTTTATAGAAAATTCGAACTACAAATTTCGAGGTTAACTTACAAATGGTAGCATGTAAAGACAAAAGTTTTGCTACCCACCAATATACATAAATCCCTTGACGAAAAAACAAAAGAAGGGATTCGATTTTCAAGAATATTGATAGAACGACAAGCTCTTGTCATCAGACACGCTAGCAAGCATACAAGATCTAACGTCTGTCTTTAATGGAGGTCCAAATGCCACAGACCAGACCTGGTCTGTGTGGCCGGTCAATATCTGGGTGGCTGCCCTCATTTTAAGATCCCACAACCTAACACTCCGGTCACTTGATCCTGTTGCTATAGCCATTCCATCTGGGGACACATCCACACTCAAAACCCAGCTAGAGTGGCCTGACAAAGATGAAATCAAGGTTTTACCTTCCGTATCATAGACATGGACGTGGCCATCGTCTGAGGCAGAAAAGAGAACCCTTGCATCGAGAGGTGCTGATGAATACACAAGAGATCGAACAGGCATACTGTGGCCTTCCAAGTGGTGTAGGAATTTTGCACGAGTCACATCAAAAATAGAGATGGTTCCGTCCATTGAACCACAAGCAATTTGTGTACCATCAGGGCTCCATGCAACTGAGAGAACAAACTTCTTGCTGCCAGTTTTCTCGGAGGGTTTCAAGCCTTCTAGTCGGGGAACTGATAGTGTTGCAGTTAATTGCCATTGAGCGGTATCCCAAAGCTTCACTGATGCACTACCACCTCCAGCTGCTGCTAGTGCCGTACCCTTGAAAAGATAAAAATGAAGTTGATGGCCGAGTCAATTATCTTGTAGACACTATACATCCAACAAGGAATAGTATGTTGAATTTAGAAACATGGTAAGTAGACGATGAGAGAGAAATTTAAAACTCATTTCTCTTCCTTGCATTAAAATATGTTTGGAACTATAATATATATATATATATATATATATATATATATGTGTGTGTGTGTGTGTGTGTGTGTGTGTGTGTGTGCGCGCGCGTGCGTGCAAATTAAAACGATCACAAATCTGTAAATTTAGTATTTCTAGTAAAAAACTTAAGAAACCCATGCAGACATGCTAAAAAACATATTTGTCCTATGAGCCATTAAAATCGATAGAAATTAACATTACAAAGACAAATAATTCAGAACACCAACTGAAGTTTCAATATAACAGAAAAACAGGTCTCCAAATTAACCAATGCCTGGAAGCCATTGCGAAATGTGTCACATCCACTGGCACATACCTGTTTACCAAAGTGCGCCAGCGCCAGAAGTCCCTTAACTTCAAGCACTTGTATATCCATACATTTAGAAAAGCAATTGGACCCATTAATATTGAAATTCATCGGATTATGCAAAGAGCCAGAATGAAAGATTAATCATACAAACACGGCAAAAGGCTATCACATAGCAGAGGCATTCCACATAAACAACTGCATCAGTGAAGATCTCCAGCGTTTGTGTAGAAGTTCCAAGTCCAGAATCATCAAAATTATTATATCAAATGATATCAAATTCTCACGAACAGAAGAGTCTCCTACCACCTTTATAGTGAACACACAAAAACTGCATATTCTAAATCATAAATACATACAGAAATTCATTATGTGGCATAAACTTTAAGTACACCAAAAGATGATAGGCATGCAAACCACGTTACTTGAATTCGAATACAGGTCGAATGCGAGTATGTGATCACTGCAACAATTGAAAAACGATCCCATGACCTGGTGTCAAGTGCAGCCCAACAAGTACTTCATGACTTTAGAAGATTCGGAGAAAAATGCCACGTACATAATAGTTAACTGTTGATAATCGTGACTTTAATGTCAATTTTGATTTCCAGTTGAACTTCTAGAAAAACTTTGGCGACCAATACCACTAAAGGAGAGAACATGGAGAGAAAATGAAGATCAGAAAGAAATGAAAAACAAATTGTGAATTAGACTGGGAAGCATATGGAAGATTGTCGATGAACCTCTCATGGCAGGAGATAAAAATAACTCTCAAGGAGTGAGCTCTCTTTTGTCTCATATGGTTTTCAGTTTAGAGATGAATGCACCGACTCCCAAAGAATATCTGTGAATTCAGTGTTTACTGTTTCACCCACCTAAAACTGATCTTTGCATCTTTGATTCTTTTATTTGAAGGTCACAAATTTTGCTTTGACTGTTTCCTAAAAAACATCCTCTAGCATAGCTAATATGGTATGCCCTTCTGTTATATTGTCAAAGTCACAATGCACAATTCAATATTTATTTATTTTTCAAAATTTTAATGTTTATTTGGTAAATTCCAAAAGTTTTATTAGGTAAATTCCATGCAATGGGAGATATCTTCATAACATTTTCTGTAAATCATCAACTGGCTACTTTAATCCATCAAATATCTTTTCAACTTTTGTAATCCTTTCTTCACGAACTTGCATCTTCACATCACATTCTCTGTTTGCATCATCTTAATGGGTCTTAAAGCTCTCACAAAAAAAATAGTCCAAATTGATGCAACCTTATAATCTTATGTTGCTGAGAACTTTATTGTAATACTGAATAATAAAACTAAATTCAACAAAAGGAAAGAGATCTGAGAATTGGTTTCTGTTGAATACAGGTTGAAGATTTTAAGCAAATTACAGATGGAGATTCAGAAAATCTGCTCAAGTTCTTTGAACTGAGGAGTTCTAATTTTGAGCCCCATAAAAGCAACAAAAAAAGAGAAATTTTCATAAAATATCATCCACTGAACTGCCTCCCTAGTGCATCACAAGTCACAACACTCAGGCTCACTCCCGACCCTTATAAAATAGAAGTCATCACTCAAAAAATAGAGGCCAAGTAAGCTAGGAAACTGTAACAATTTAACCAGCCAATAGGCAATATCATAAAATTATAGCTAATTTTTTTTTAGCAAACTTAGCATCTCATTACATAATATTACAGTCTAAGTTTAATACCATGAGCTAAGCCCCAACTTTCCCTGTGGCAATTTGAAAAGGCTAAGAATGACAGGGAAACTAATAATTTCTCTACTTCTAGTGTTCAATGGACAAATTGCCTTTACCTGTACCTATGGAAACCTCACAGCCACATGCATTATTGCACCATTACTGTGCTTCAAGTCCTCCATTAACTGGGCATTTGAAATTGATTTGGTAGTAACAGAGTCCATTAGAAGAGGAAGACGTCCAGCCAGAAAGACATGTGAGTTAACAAACAAATTCTCACTTGTTTACCCACGTGTTAGTTCAATTTCTGTAACTTTCACCCTTCTCTAAAAGTCTTCACATTTTTTAAAGCTTAACTTGACTGCTGATGCACAATATAAGAGGCACAACTAATATAATCACTCCACCAAATATAAGACCAAATCAATTTCATTTTACTTACAAAACCAAAAGATAAAAACAAATACTTTTACATCAAGAGAGCCAATAATTAACAGGGAACAACAAATTTCTTGCTCCTTTCACATGCATGCCAGATATATAAACCCATAAACAGATTACCCATAATTGATAAATTCATTTCCAAAATCCCTCCCAACACAGACAAGGGCACTTACAAACATAAATTTAGGCAAAAAATCGCATAGCACTTTCCCATTCCAAAACAAACTTATTCACCTAATGTCCGTAATTTGCTTGACTGACTTCTTTTCTCATGAATTTCGAATTCTTATTGCATCTCATCATAGTAACGTGTATCTTTTTTTCACCAATTTTCGCCCATTTACACACTGAATAATATTGACATATATGCAAAGTTGTGTTTTTGTAAGTTGACTTATACCTGGGGATTGAACTGCAGTTGCCAGACTTCAGAGGGGGGAGCCTCGAGGGTTGCAATAGTATTATTTGTGGCAACATCAAAAACCCTAATAAAGCTGTCGATCGAGGCAGAGGCGGCGATTCTGCCAGAGGGGTGGGCTGCCACGGAGACCACGCCGAGGCAGTGACCGGTGTTAGTTTGGAGCTTCTGAGGACCCTCGGGGTCCCACAGACGGACAGTCTCGTCAAGGGATCCCGTCAGGAGAAGTGGCGGTGAGACCTCGGTGGCCGGAACCCATGCCGCAGTCCAAACCGAATCGTCGTGGGCGTTCCCGACGGTGTTAAGAGGCGCTAGTTTCATGGTCTTGAGGGTACTGGAAAAAGTAAATCCCTTCCTTCAGGTGTGCAGAGTGAAAATTTGGAGTGGTATAATTGTTTGGTTTATGTTTTAAATTTGAATAATTGTTTGTTGCAATCCAGTCCATATAACGTTTACATGGTATGCTAAATGAAAAGTGAAATTAAATTATTTATTTTTACTTATAATTTATAATCATATTATTTGTACATTATATTTAATATTAAATTTGATATTGTACTACATGTCGACATACGATGATCAGTTTTTGAATTCAACACACTTTCCCACCACACAATATTTTGAATTTATAAAATATTACAAAGAATTTCAAATTTCATATCATCCATAAAATGTACAAGAAACATTATTCTATAATTTAATATCATATCAATATCACCTAAATTGTTGTTACAACTTCAGTGAAATTAAAAAGCATTACTCTTTAAATATGGTTCAAGTTCAAAGAATTTTCAGTTGAATTTCGATAAAAATTGATGTTTAATTAATTAAAAAAAGTCGATGTATGATTAATTAAAAAATGGATAAAAGTTTCTTAAAAACAAAAAGAGAATTCTTTCCGCGTGGTTACTCCTTGAAGAAATGAAGTTGGAACCCAATTATTTTACATGGTCTAATACCAATTTTAACCGTTACAATCTAAAAACTTGAGCCATTGAAAATGGAACATATTTTATATAGTTTCTATTTGGACTCTATTTTAATTTTAATGTTTTTTTTTTTTTTTTAGTCATACATTATTCAATAAAACAATATTACACGATCCAAAACTTTTCATTCTTTTTTAAACACACATTCTTCAAAAAAAAAAAAAATCACTATTCCAATTTTTTTTTTTTTTTTTTTTTCAAAAAATTCATTAAAATGAGAACACTGATAGACTTATAGAAACGAAACCTTACAGGGAAGACGCAACACGTGTGGGGCCCACTTTTTTTAATAATATTAAATTCAAGTGGGCCTAAATTACTAGAGATCTGGACGACTCCTGTAAAATGAATAGCTCTGTACATATGGATTTTTCCTTAAAATGAAGCCCAAACAAGGACTTGGTTTTCAATGTTCGGTAATCCATATGTGTGTGCCAGACGACCATCTTTAAATTCACAAGTATCAAACATAACCAAAAAAAAAAAAAAAAAATTAAAAAACAACACAAGAACAGCATGTAAACCAATTCTAATATTAAAATATGTTACATTAATATGGTTTATTTGGTCACCGCTCGTAGCATTTTATTAAGAAACCTGAGATTTTACTAGGGAGTGAAACAAAAAGATGTAAAAGTAGACATCTACTTGTGAAGAGGAAAGAACAGCTATAAACTTTCTCGAGGCAGCCATAATAATGATAAGGAAGTGTATGAATTATTCCATTTGAAGAACATAGGTAAATCTCAAAGAAGCAGCATCTAACTGAGTATAACCCCTCTCCGACAGATTAAATATTTAGATGAGATGATTAAGTACCGTATCATAGTAGGCTAAAGACTTCAATTCAAATCTCTCGATCACCCATTTATGAAAGCCATACACGCGATGGGATGTTGAAGATTAAATTTAAATGAATGTTATCACTTTGTAAGATCTTCAACTTTCACATGAGATAAGTCAACATCTTCTTAGATATCATTACTAGAGAGAGAGAGGAAAGAACGGCCGTAAAATTTCTCGAAGGCACGCCGTAAGAAGATTAATGACATTCACATGGGCGAAGCCAGTATAGGTCCAGTGCAGGACTGGTCCTGCACTGGACCTATAGCCCAAAATTTTTTTATTTCAATTTTTTTTTTTTTTTTTTTTTTTTTTTGAGTAAAGCCCAAACACTGGTGGCTGGACTAGGCCGCTCAAATTCCTAAACTATTTGATTTCAACCCATTCAGCATCTAATCGATTTCCACCCAATCGAAATTCGAACGAATTCCTCCTCCTTCTTCATCTCTTCCCATCTCTGCCAGACCGCCACCGCCGGCCTCCACTCGATCCTCTCCGGCATTCGAGTTCTCAACCTCTCAAGAACTCTCACTCAACGTCAATTTGTCTTCCCCCACCCCCAATCTCTGATCTCCTGCGATTCTACAAATTTTTGAGCCCTAGCTTGATGGAAATCGGAAGAGTGAAGACGCCCACCTCAACCACTTATCATTGAAAGTCTGAAACGTGATTCGTGAAGGTGAAGCACTGCACTGAAGCAAACGAAGAAGATAAGGTGAAGTCGGCAGACCGCAGAACGGCAGAAGGTGAAGAATGAAGAACCGAAACTTAATTCTATTTTTTTCTTCTTTTATTTATTTGTTGTTTTGATTTGAGTCTCTTATATTTGATTTAAAATCATGTATCAATTTTATGAATTGTGATCCTTAATTCCTTATCAATTTTGTGAATTGCAGAACGAGGCTGGAGCCGGAGGGTTAAATTGGATGTCATCCTAACTCCTAAGGAGAGGTGAAGTCTGCTTAACAGCTCAAGTCTCGACTCTGTCTCTCTGCGGCTCTGCCTGCGAGTTTTCTTGAACTGTGATGTGTTGAGTTTGAAGTTTGAACTGTGTTTGTGATTCAGTGATTGTGATTTGTGAATTGCTAGTGTGAGCCTGTGAGTTTTCTTTATTTCTTACCTTGTGAATCTGTGATTGAAGCCTGATTTATGAACTGTGAATTGTTATTTGAATTTCGAACTGTGAATTGTTAGTTGTTACTATGAGTTTTCTTACTCGTTGACTGTGATTTAGTGATTGAAAGCTTGAAACTTGATATTTGAACTATAAAGTACTATTTGAAATGTGAATTACTACTTTCTCAACTCTGCTAAATTGGTATTTGAAATTTTGAATTGCACTGTGAAATGAAAACATTCTAAATTAAATCTTAATAGTAATAATATTTAAATACAGATATGAAATGAAGAGATTCTTTCAAAGAAAATTGAATGTAGAAAATGTTGATGATATGGAGATATCGAATAAGGTGGAATTTGATGTTTCACAACTTCCAACTGATCCGGGACTAAGGATACCCATTTTGAATTATAATGCTAACATCCGAGATCAAGTTTGAAGAGCATATATGTTAGGGTCTTTGTCAGCCCCAAGATCATGACTTTCCTAAACGTCAATTTAGAGTGAAAGCTAGACGATTCAATCCTTCTCGATTTCAAGAGTTCAATACTTGGTTAGAGTACAATGTATAAAAGGATGCTGCTTATTGTTTGTATTATCATCTTTTCAAAACAAGTTCTGGAAAGCAGGGAGGAGGTGACTCTTTTGTTGGTGAAGGTTTACATATTGGAAAGATAAAAAAAAAAAAAAAAAGGCTTCACACTCATATTGGAGGTCATGATAGTGCACATAATCATGCTCGCATTAAGTGTGAAGTTTTGACGTGTCAAGAGCAACACATTCATTCAGTTTTCCACAAGTAATCAGAACAATTAAGAAGTGCATATGTTACTCGTCTTAACGCATCTATTGATTGTATTCGAGTTCTATTGCGACAAGGGCAATCATTTCGGGGTCATGATGAATCTGAAGATTCTCTCAATCCTGGTAATTTCTTAGTCCAATTGCAATTTTTTGCTACTCATAACGAAGATATTAATGCCGTCACATTGAGAAATGCTCCGCAAAATTGCAAATTGACATCACCTGATGTTCAAAATGATATAGTAAGTGCTTGTGTTGTTGAGATGATCAATGTTATTATCAAAGATCTTGGAGATTCAGTATTTTCTATTCTATTGTGTTTTGTTATTTAGACAACAGTGGACATGTAAATGAACGCTTCATTGAGATTGAACATGTTACAAGTGCCACGGCTTTATCACTTAAGGCTGCAATTAATAAGGTCTTTTCTAGATATAACTTAAGCATGTCTAGATTGAGAGGACAAGGCTATGATGGGGCAAGTAA
Source organism: Osmanthus fragrans (assembly GCA_019395295.1). Taxonomy (NCBI): domain Eukaryota; kingdom Viridiplantae; phylum Streptophyta; class Magnoliopsida; order Lamiales; family Oleaceae; genus Osmanthus; species Osmanthus fragrans. Next base: position 27,990,746 of record CM033344.1, read on the forward strand.
TATGCAAGGTAAGTTTAATGGACTGAAAGCACTCATTTTAAAGGAGAATCCATGTGCCTTTTACATTCACTATTTTGCTCATAAACTCAAACTCGCTCTTATAGCTGTAGCAAAGAAGAATGGTCCCATTACTAATTTCTTTCGTGTGGTTGGTGATGTAGTAAATACTGTTGGAGCATCTTCAAAACGTTGTGATCTTCTTCGAAAAAACAATCAGACTTTATTGTTGAGGCATTGGAAAAAGGTGAGATTTTAAGTGGGCAGGGACTTAATCAAGAAACAACCCTTCAACGTGCTGGTGATACACGATGAGGTTCACATTATAATTCTTTGGTCAGCATTGTTGCCATGTTCTCTTCAGTTATTGAAGTACTTGAAATGATTGTTGAAGATGAATTTTCTTCCTCTAATAAAAAATGTGATGCAACAAATTTATTGGAGTGGATACAGACATTTGATTTTGCATTTAATCTCCAATTGAAGAGAACTCTCTTAGGGATTTCAAATGAATTGTCAAAGGCATTGCAAAGGAAATATCAAGATATTGTGAATGCAGTGCAATTGGTGAAATTGTGAAAACGACGACTCCAAATAATGAGAGACGAAGGGTGGGACTCATTTTTCGAAGAAGTATGTTCTTTCTGTAAACGACATTATATTTTTGTACATGATATGGATGATATGTTCGTACGATGTGCACTTTGTGGTTGCCCACAGCGTAATCCTCCAGAAATTACAAATTTACATCATTACTAGGTAGATTTGTTCTACTCTGTCATCGATTTACAACTTCAAGAATTGAATGATCGTTTCTCGGAGGTAAATACGGAGTTACTCCTTTGTGTAGCTTGTTTATGTCCACAAGATTCATTTTCTTCTTTTGATAAGAAAAGCTTGATTCAACTTGCAGAGTTATATCCATTAGATTACTCTGTAGTAGCTCTCATTTTATTTGACGATCAACTTGAGAGTTATATTTTTTACATGCACCCTAACAAAGAGTTTGAAGGGTTGAATGGCCTTGGTCCTCTTGCGGAGAAGTTAGTTCTAACAAAGAAAAATAGGGTATATCCATTGGTTTACAAACTTTTGACTTTGGCATTGATTCTACCGTCGCCATCGCTACTGTGGAGAGAGTCTTTTCTGCAATGAGTATTGAAAAGGATAGATTACGTAATCGGATGAGTGATGAGTGGATGAATGATAGCACAAATGTTTATGTAGAGAAAGATATATTTCTGAAGCTCGATAATGAAGTTATTTAAAATGATATCAAATTATAAAAATTCGCAAGGAACAAGTGTAATATATAAACTATGTCATTTTTAGTATTGTCGTAATATTATTTTATATTTTTATCATCATTACATCCATCACTAAAAACTTGACGTTCGGCTTGGACAACATTGTGCCCGCACTCATGGTCAATCCTGGCTCCCTGGACATGCGTGTGGATCATTCCATTTGAAGAACATCTCCAATCAGCGTTAATGGCAAATAAGTAGCATCTACACTGTGTGTGATCCTAATATCTTAAACCTTTGAATGAGATGATTAAACATTATATCATAGTAGGCAGAATACCCAGTTCAAGTCTTGTGATCATCCATTTACGAAAAAATAAATAAATATTTGAGTGTTTTGTAAAACTGAAAATTGAAAACAGCAAACCAAACGTATCCTAAGCGTTTAAATAAATTTCCTCTATATCATATGCATTAGGAAGCTTCCCAGAATGCACGTTCCTTAACTTCAGCAGAGTTACAGACCTGCTCAAAAGTTCGACGAAAAATAAGCTGAAAGCTGCCATCTTTGCAAACAGATTCTCTGTTACAACAAACGTTTTATGCAAAAAGGTTTGAATATTCATCAATATGAAAGAATCAGTTGACAAACAATCAGGTGATGCACCCCATTTTTTGTCTGCATTGGCAAAAGTTTGAATAAAATGCAACATCCTTACCAAAGTCATATCGTAATGCTCTATTAGGAGTCTTAAACCGACAGAAAGTAAGAAAAATTTCACTAAGCCATAATTTATGAATATCTTAGCTTTGCTTCATGGCAATTTATATAGTGTAGTGCTAGAAACAAAATGGCTCATCTAAGATTTTATAAGATAAAGGTATGTGTTTCGCGTGGAAATCGCTAACAATTAAAAGAAGGTTCAGACGACTGTGTAAAGAACAACGACTTCTCGAGACAAAGTCCCAACAATGGGTGCTTTATTTATGAATATCACAATTTTATAAAGAACGAAACACCTCTAAGGGGCACAAACACACAAAGTAATTGAAAGTTTGAAAAGAAAAACTTAAAGAAATGAAATTACATAATTCTCTGTTTGAAAATGATTTGTTCGGTTCTTGCTTCTGTGTTCTTTTCTTCTTTTTATACTCCTTAGGTAGTTTCTCTTGTGGAACTATCTGAAAACTGTTTGTCACCCTGTAACTACCCACTTTCTCCATGATGAATGATTTGTCAAGAAACTGCTACTTTAACTGCTACCCTATTCCCTTGAACCGCTTATGGTCGAGATTCTTGGATCGTGAAATATGATAAGATTGCTAATTTAACTGCTTCGATAACCGTCGCCCTACATATCAATAAGACACCATGCTTGCCCAAATCTTAGGCATCTCACGAGGTTGAGCGACGTCTCACAAGGTTGAGCGATTATGGGCCACTGCAATATAACTCCTTCTTGGATCATCTCGTTTGGGCTTATCTTTCGAGTCAGGCTTCATTTTTTGGGCCATTTACTTGGGCTTCATTTGTGTGTGTTAACTCTTGGGCTTTGTTTTTGTGTGTTAACAGTATGACTTACTCATTTGATGACAAACTTATTTATTGTTGATTTTAATTTTCTTTATGGATGGTGAAGCACAATTTTAAAAGAGAATGTAGTTCCGGTAATCTTCTGCACAAAGTTGAAATTTGAAAAATTGAAATACTCAGTCTATGCATACTAAAAATATGCTTGGGTCGGAGGTGGAAGTGGTGCTGGATTTGAGGTGTCGGTTCCGTTGACTAAGGTTGGCCTTCCATTATGCTAAGTTTACTTCGGACATGTCTCTCTCTAGGCTAAGCTTCACATAGTTAGGCTTTAATTCCGCTAGTTATAAGTCGTGTAGATTCACCGAAGGCGAAGGAAAGAGGTAGTGGTGGTTTACGTGGAAGGTGGAAGTAATGGTGGATATGAGGTAGTGGTGGTGGTGGTGGATTTGATGTGGAAGTAATAGTGGTGGTAGGTTGGAGGCGGTGGTTGTAGATTTGAGGTGGCGACGACAATTTGAGCTGTGCCAATGACGGTGGAATCGTGACATGATTAATTAAAGGGATAACTGCAGTAGAAGTTTAAACCTTTTGAAAACTAGTAGACTTTTCCCTAACTTTTCATTTGTTGCAGCCGTTACCACAAACATTTCAAAGTGTTGCATCTGAGACCCTTTTGGATGGAATACGTCCAATTTATCGTTAGTTGACCTAAAAAGGCGATTTGACCATATTTTAATATTTTAAAAAGGAAAAAAAGAGTAACTTTCCACTTATCACATTAAATAATTACATTTGTTAAATTAAAAAATAAAAAAATAAGACAAAACAAAACAATCATCTTCGACTCCCCACCAACCATGGAACCCAACTTTCGGCTACCATGACCTCCGGATTTTTGCACTACCACCATCTTCTCATCAATCACTAACATCCCTACACAAATAACCACTCCAAATCACATCAAAATCGAATCAAAATTTGTCCAAAAATCGCGCTGACGCATGATTTTCTTACAAATTCGACCAAATCCATGGATGTTTTTCATTATACCTCACAATGTCACTCAAGCTCATCAAGACGCGCTCATACATGTTCCCATAACAACAAATAACAAAGAAAATCAAAATTTACGGCAGTTTTTCGAGACATCGAACTCGCGGCCGTCAAACTCATTTTTTGGTGACGGTGGTGTCCCCATGGTCGCGGACAACCTTTTTTTGGCATCATCTCGTCAAGACAAGACGTACCTATTTCAACCATTGGTCATCAGCAATTTGGGCGCTAAGTAGACGAACAGGTTGGGAGAGTTCATACGCAAGGCAACCCGATTTGTTCCCTTCAATTGAAGGTTCTACACTGCCCCCAATCATCAAAGTTGACCTTAATACCTTCAATTCAGGTTGGTAATACACCGGGTCATGAATCAATTACACCAATTAATCATCAAATCGAGCCAATTTCTGATTTATCCAAACCTGAATTTCCCATTTAATCCAAAGAATGCCGATGATATATATGCGATTTTTTTTTTAGGAAAATAGAAGCAATGGTGGTGGTCGGTGGCAGGTAGTTGGTTGAGGTGGAAGTGGCGGAAGTCGGGTGGTTGAGCGTTGGGGGTGGGTGAGTGGAAGAAGATGATTGTGTGTGTATGTTTTTTTATTTTTGCTTTTCATTTCTTATTTTTTAATTTAATTATTTAATGTGATAAATGGTAAGTTACTCTTTTTACCCCTTTTTAAAATATTAAAATATGGTCAAAATAACTTTTTTATGTCAACTAATGGTAAATTGGATAGATTCCATCCAAAATGGTCTCAAATGCAACGTTTTGAAATGTTTGGTGTGACAGTTGCAACAAATAAAAGGTTATGAAAAAAAATATGCTAGTGTTTAAAAGATTTGGAGTTTCTACTGCAATTATCCCTTAATTAAATTATGTCACAAATTTTATTCGGGGTCACAAAGTGACTACATGATTTTGAAAAAAGATTCACAATTTTGTTATCTTTAAAAATGCATTTTGAAACCTTTTATAGTTAACTAGTGAGGTGAACGTGCGTTGCACGTTAGTTGATTAATTTTAAAAATAAGTGTACTAAATTTGAAAAAAACTCATTTGTAAATGTGAAGATATTCATAACTTGGTTGGAATTGACTTATCATCTTTTTTCTTTTCATATTTTTTTTATTCTTGATAAATATTTGGTATTCATTGTGATGTGATCCAAGATGTCAATACAACAAGAGCAAGTCAGTCGATGGATCCGTTGATTGTTGAAGATGGACCAATGACACGATTAAGGACAAATCGAATAAAACAAGCTATGGGATTACTTGCACAAGCAACGGTGGACGACGTCATGAGCTACACGCAAAAAGAGGCAAGTTCCATGTTGGGGTCGAAGTCCGAATCAATGTGGATCAACGTATTGGAAGCAGCCGAAGACGGAGGTGAATTTCACTTCTATGTGGCCGCATAGAAGAAACCATGGTGCAGCCGCATCCAATGGTCAGAACCTCCAGAAGAGGCGACCGCATGAACCATGCGGCTGCATATAATACAACTATGCGACCGCATGGTTGTTTTTTGGAACAATTTCGGGATTTTTTATATTTTGACTAGAATTTATTTTCTTTCCATATTTTGGCAAGGTTTTAGGGTTTGCACGTTTTGTGGCTAGGTTTTTGGGATAAGTATAAATACTTATCATTATTGACATTATTATTTTACACACTATTATTAAGAGAATTAATTAGTTTCAATTCCTTTGTTCTTAATTGGGCAAATTCTGAACTTATCAAGAATCGATCTTGTGGCGTTCAATCCATTGGGTGAAGTTCTTAATATTGGATTCAAAAGGGGTCAGCGTTTCTTTCGGATCGTTGGTTGTTTTCGATTCATACTTTGAATTAAATCTACAAACCAATGTTTAATTGGATTTTCTTGCGTTCTTCAACAAACGACGTGAGTTTGGTAGTTCTAAGCTATCCGGATTCTCATCATTTGGTATCAGAGCATAGGCTCCAACGAATCAAGGTTATATCCTTTCTAATTTTTATTTGAGTCTTGTTTTCCTTAATTTCAGCGTTCTTCGTGTTCTTGCGTCCAATAAAATTAAAGAGTATTTGATCCGTTCTTCTTCTGCCAAAATTTCAAACGGTATTTTTGGGCTGAATTTCATCCAAAGCAATTTTCGTTTGTTTTGCCGGATTCGTAGTTGAATTCTCCAGTTTAAAAAAAAAAATCCGTACTGTTCATGTCAAAAAAAAAAAATTTATTGTTAACTCAAAACAATTCCGGCAAATTCCTTGTTTCTTGTATCAAAATTCAAGAACCACTTTCTTGAATTTAAAACTCTTTTCACATATCCAATTCAATTCTTGTGTCTTGAATCCTTCAAACTTCAAAGAGGATTCACTCAATTTTCGGTTGAATTCTACTAGATTAATTCTTTGATTGAGTTCTATTTTGCCCTTTGAAGCACTTGGGTGGAAGCTTGAGTGGAAAAAGGCAGAGTGGTGAAATTAATAGAGGGAAAAAGCCTAAATTGAGTGATACACGAGAGATAAAATTGTGAGGCAGAAAATTAGATTTTTTTAGGATGTCTGACAAGGAAACAGCGACACCGGCACAAAACAACAACAACAATCAAATCAACATGTCTGAGGAGATGATTCGTAGGTTTGAACATTTGTTTGAGGATGTACGGGATAGGTTGGATCGGCAGGACACAGAACTTGCTGATTTACGTAGGGGAGTTCCAAATACGAGGAGGCAGGGTCGACGGGAACATAGGCAGGAGATTAGAGAAGAAATTGAATATGAGAGTGAAGTGGATGAGGAGGTGATTATGGATGCTGAATTGGTAGGTTGAGGAATAGAGGAGCTAGGCTTGATAGAAGGGGTAGGAACTTGGTTGGAGACGGGTTAGATAGTGACATGAGCAACATCAAAATGTCCATTCCACCATTTAAGGGAAGGAGTGATCCGGAGGCTTATTTGGAGTGGAAGAAAAAGGTTGAGATGATCTTTGACTGTCAAAATTATTCGGAGGCGATGAAGGCGAAAATAACAGTCTTTGAATTTACTGACTATGCTATCAATTGGTGGGATGAAGTGGTGACATCTAGGAGGAGAAATAGGGAGAGACTAATTGGAACATGGGAAGAGTTGAAGGCCATCATGAGGAAAATGTTTGTGCCTAATCACTATTACCGAGAGCTTTATCAAAAACTACAAAGCCTCTACCAAAGGTCGAAAAGTGTGGAGGAATATCATAAGGAGATGGAGTTGTTGATGATTAGGGCGGACATACATGAGGATAGGGAGGCCACTATGGCCCGATTTTTGAATGGTTTAAACAGGGAGATAACTAATGTGGTCGAGCTACAACATTATGTGGAGTTGGAGGACATGTTACACATGGCCCTGAAGGTAGAGAGACAATTGAAGAGGAAGGGGACGACAAAGTATTCATCGGGTACTTCGGGTTCTAACACTATTTTGAAACCGAGGTGGGACGACAACAAAGTGGATGGAGCTGCTCCTAAGGTTAAAACTGAGTTGCCTCGAGGGAAAGAAGAAAGTGCTAACAAGAAGGTGGAGTTACAGCCATCTAGGAACCGAGACATCAAATGTTTTAGGTGTTTGGGAACTGGACACATTGCTTCTCAGTGTCCAATTAAAAGAACCATGATTTTGCGGGATAGTGGAGAGTGCAAGTGAAAGTGATTATGAAAGCATGCCAGAATTGGAAGAAATTAGAGATGAAGACCAAGTGAAATATGCTGTGGGTGAGTTGTTAGTCACGAGGCGAGCTCTCAACACTCAAATCAAGGCTGATGCCTTGGAATTGCAAAGAGAAAATATTCATACCCGGTGTCACGTCAATAATACGGTATGTAGCTTAATCATTGACGGTGAAAGTTGTACTAATGTAGATAGCACTAGTTTGGTTGAAAAATTAGGGTTAATAATGCTTAGACACCCTAAGCCCTATAAATTGCAATGGTTAAATGAATGTGGGGAAATTAAGGTGAATAAGAGGGTGATGTTGAATTTTTCAATTGGGAGTTATAGTGATGAAGTGATGTATGATATAGTACCCATGCATGCGGGTCATATTTTATTAGGAAGGTCATGGCAATACGATAGGAAGGTAGTACATGATGGGTATAAAAATAGGTACAGCTTGATCAAGGGGGGAAAACCTATTACATTAGCACCATTGACACCTGCACAGGTGTATGAGGATCAGTTTAAATTGAAAAATGAGGAAGAGAAAAGAAAAAGAGTGCTAGGAGAGAAGAGAGAAAAGGTAAGACACGAGAGCATGAGAGAAAATAGTGAAGTGGCTAAAAGTGAGAAAAAAGGAGAGGGGCCACATGAGAGAAAAGAAGAGGGGTCTTCTGAGAGGAGAGAAAAGCCGAAGGTGAATTTCTTTGCGAGAGGGAGTGAATTAAAAAAGGCAATTGTGGAGAAGAAACAAATAATTCTCTTGGTTTACAAAGAGTCATTCCTCAACTTTGAGGAAATTAACACATCCCTCCCTAGTTTGGCTATTTCTTTATTGCAGGAATTCGACGATGTCTTTCCCGAGGACGCGCCTAGTGGGTTGCCAATCATTCGAGGCATTGAGCATCAGATTGACTTTGTACCCAGTGCAGTCATTCCAAATTGACCAGCTTATCGGAGTAACCCCTAGGAAACGAAGGAGCTTCAAAGGCAAGTTGAGGAGTTGTTGAGCAAGGGACACGTGCAGGAAAACATGAGTCCATGTGCCGTACCCGTGCTACTTGTGCCGAAGAAAGATGGATCTTGGCGGATGTGCGTGGATTGTAGGGCCATCAATAATATCACAGTAAAGTATCGTCATCCTATTCCTAGGTTAGATGATATGTTAGATGAACAATTTGGTGCATGCCTATTTAGTAAGATAGATCTTAAGAGTGGATATCATTAAATTCGCATGAGAGAAGGAGATGAGTGGAAAACTGCATTTAAAACTAAGTATGGCTTGTATGAATGGTTAGTTATGCCATTTGGACTCACGAATGCACCAAGCACGTTTATGCGTTTAATGAATCATGTTCTACGTGCTTTTATTGGTAAGTTTGTTGTGGTTTACTTTGATGATATCTTAATCTATAGTAAAGACCTCAGTGAACATATGGAACATTTAAGATGTGTGCTTGTGGTGCTAAGAAAAGAACAACTTTATGCTAACTTAAAGAAGTGTACATTTTGCATGGATAAAGTTGTGTTCTTAGGATTTGTTGTTAGTGCTAATGGGGTGGAAGTAGATTAAGAAAAGGTAAAAACTATCAAAGAATGGCCAACACCTACTACTATAACTGAAGTGAGGAGTTTTCATGGATTGGCTAGCTTTTATAGGCGGTTTGTTAAGGATTTTAGCACTATTACCACACCACTCACGGAAATTGTTAAGAAAAGTGTTGGGTTTAAATGGGGACATGAACAAGAGCATGCATTCAACACTATTAAAGATAGGTTATGTGAAGCGCCGATTTTAGCATTACCTAACTTTGACAAAGTTTTCGAGATTGAGTGTGATGCTTCAGGTATAGGCATTGGAGCAGTTTTGATGCAGGATAAAAGGCCGATTGCATATTTCAGTGAAAAGTTTAGTAGAGCGGCGCTAAACTACCCTACATATGACAAGGAGCTCTATTCATTGGTTTGAGCATTGGAAACATAGCAGCACTACCTATGGCCAAGGGAGTTCGTGATTCACACCGATCATGAATCATTGAAGCATTTGAGAGGACAAGGTAAGTTAAATAAGCGGCATGCTCGATGGGTAGAATTCATAGAGACATTTCTCTACGTCATCCAGTACAAACAAGGTAAAGAAAATGTGGTTGCGGATGCGTTGTCTCGAAGGTATGTGCTTCTAACTTCCTTAAGTGCGAAATTGCTTGGTTTTGAGTTTATTAAGGGCATGTATGAGAATGATTTAGATTTTTCCAGCATATATGCATCATGTGATAAGGGAGCGGTGGATAAATTCTTTAAACATGACGGGTATTTGTTTAGGAAAAATAAATTGTGTGTGCCTAATTGTTCAATACGTGATTTGCTAGTTAAGGAAGCACATAGTGGGGGATTAATGGGATACTTTAGGGTTGCTAAGACTTTAGGGATGTTAGGTGAACATTTTTATTGGCCTAAAATGAAAGTTGATGTCGGAAAAACTTGTGAAAGGTGCTTAACTTGTAAACATGCTAAGTCTAAGGTCTTACCTCATGGGTTGTATACACCTTTACCCGTTCCTAGTGAACCTTGGGTCGACATATCTATGGATTTTGTATTGGGTTTGCCTAGGACTAAAAAGGGGCGAGATTCTATCTTTGTAGTGGTAGATAGGTTTTTTAAAATGGCACACTTCATTCCATGTCACAAAACCGATGATGCCACTAACATTGTTGATCTGTTTTTCAAAGAGATAGTGCGTTTACACGAGGTACCTAAGAGTATAGTGTTGGATAGGGACGTTAAATTTCTTAATCACTTTTGGCGAGTTTTGTGGGGAAAGTTGGGCACAAAATTGTTGTTTTCTACTACTTGTCATCCACAGACCGATGGGCAGACCGAAGTAGTTAATAGGACCATGATACAGTTGTTGCGCACTGTTGTTAATAAAAACTTGAAAAGTTGGGAGGAGTGCTTACCTTTCATCCAATTTGCATACAATAGATCTGTACACTCCACTACTTCACATTCACCATTTGAGATTGTTTATGGTTTTAATCCACTAACCTCACTGGATTTAATTCATTTACCTGTGAATGAACGAGATAGTTTAGATGGACAAAAGAAGGCTGACTTGATAAAGGCACTCCACGAGAAGGTAAAATTACAAATAGAAAGCAAAAATAAGCATTATGCAGCACAGGCGAACAAGGGCAGGAAAAGTGTTACGTTTGAACCCGGTGATTGGGTTTGGGTAAACTTGCGAAAGGAGTGATTCCCAGAGTTGAGAAAATCCAAGTTGCAACCGGGGGGTGATGGACCGTTTCAAGTGGTTGAAAGGATCCATGACAATGCATATAGGCTCGATCTCCCTGGTGAGTTTCAAGTTTCAGCAACATTTAATGTTTCTAATCTATCTCCGTTTGATGCAGGTTTAGATTCGAAGTCAAATCCTTTTGAAGAGGGAGGGGATATGAATCCTCTTACGAGATGCACATGGATTTACAAGAAAAAGGCACACCATGATCAAGGACAATCAATTGAAAAGGAAATAAAAAAACCTGAAGGTTGAATAACAAAACAAAACTTAACAAAAATCTCTACTAGAATAAAAACAAATATAGCTAAAAAAAAAAAAACTTACTGTCCTAGCCTCCAAGCCTCTCTGTGGCATGAACAAAACAGTGATGAAGATCAGGAGTCCATCTTAATTTAGGCACCTTTGATCTTACGTATTGCTTCACCCCACTCTTTCTTCCACAACTACCCATCCTTCAATCTTCATTACAAAAACAAAGAAAAAATAATTAAAATCTCTCGAGATAAAGGAATTTTGAGAGATTTACTATATAGAGCTTCAACAAGAACAAGAACCCCTTATGTTGAGCTTTGAAAAGAATTCCCTTTTAAGAATTTATCCTCTCTTACTAAGCAAAAAGATGTGTTTGAAATTTTGAGCAATATATGCAAAAATACTACTGACCTCAAATTTCTATAAGGCTTGAAAATGATTCTTAATTAAATCACATCCAATTTCTAAATGCAAATACGTGTATGTATAAATATCTCAACTCCAGACATGATATGCAACCTTAGTTCCCTTAAATGTCTGCTGTTTAGGGAAATGCATACCCATGAAGTAAAATGTTGCACACTACTTAAGGTTTAGATAGGCAAAATAATTGCTTGATAGTCGATAATCAATGAAATCGGAGTATTGCATACCTTAGCATACTTGTTAAAGAATAATTCTACATCTTCAAGCTTCACATCATACTCCAGTGGTGAGGCAACAATTGCTCTAACATCCGATTGCTCAATAACCTCCTCCGGCTTTGCCAGTTCGGTAACCATGATGCACAATATCAGTGACATGTCCTTAGACTGACCAAGGATTAATATCAGATGAACCAGAAAATGTTCATCAAGGAGGCAAGCACATGCATACTGACACTGTTGAAGCCTTGGAAGTTTTCTAGCATCCAGGCTCCAGCTGCTCATATATTGAGAAGGCCCACTGAAGACAATATGATATGGAATGAACAACTCCTTCGTCTGTAGAAGGAATTAACATAGCTTTGATATATAAAACTAATGCTATATAGGGTTTGGGATACAGAAGAAATGCAACTTCACCATATTTCTTTGTCCATTTGCTAAAGAAACAAGACACATCGAATAAGTGAATATAGCTTGTGATATTATAAGTTTCAACTTCACCCAAATTTTTCTACTCAATTATAATAGTTTCAAATTATAAAATAGATGTGAATGACAGTAGTAGCGGGGATGGAGGGGGCAACGCCCCGACGATGATTGACCTAACCGGTCAGGTCGCGGGGTCGAGGGATAGCGCCCCTCATGGAAAAAAATAAATGAAATTGATAAAAGAATAAATGAAAATTATATGCATAAATGAATTTGACAAAAGAATAAATGAAAATTATATGCATTACTGCTTACTTGCATGCTCTGTTGTTATGTATTGGCTGATGAAGAACTTATCAATTTTGTAGCGTGTGTTTATATAGGATATTTGATAAAATTATGACTTGCTTTATTCCGCTTATCTAGAGATTAATTTAGACAAATAATTTTACACACATCTTATTGTAATTATAACTTAGACAATGTTAGGCTAATAAAGAATTATGTATAAAAAAAACAAAAACAAAAAGCCTCGTGCACGGTGCCTTTTCTGTGAGACATAGAGGCACCGTGTGCCTCCGTGTCTCGGCAAGGCACCGTGTCCTTCCGTGTCTCACGTAGACACGCTTCTGCGTTAGACACGGGTGTGTCTCGAACTTATTTAATATCAAAACATCAAACACCATTGATTTCAGCACCAAGATATCCAAATTAGTAAGAATTATTTTGTTAGAAACCAAACTAACTAACCAAATCAAGCTTCCAAAAGAAAACCTAAAATTTCAGCTTAAACCCTGACTTTCAGATCAATACACCAGCAATCGAAGAACATCACAAAAAATACAACAGAAATGATCCAAAAATACCAAAATAAGAGCTAAGGAAATACAAACTTGAAAATAATTTGACAATCGAACTCCATCTTCAACAGAAAAGCCATAAGTATTCGCTAAAATTTTCTTCTTCATATCCTTTTGCCTCACTTTCGCCTAATCAATCACACAAAAAATTATAACTTCATCATCAATCAATAAATCGATAGAGTAAATCAAACACCAAAATATTTACAGATTGGTAGGAAGATTCAAGGGGAGGGGTGAGATCCTATAATATCACTCTTGACGCCATGGAGTCCATTTCGAAGTGGATAATTTCTCTGTCCTCCAATTTTGTGTGAAATTTTCTTCGGCGATTCCATTCATTAATTACTCTTTATTTGATTTTAATTGCCTATGTAAGTTTGTGAATAAATTTGAAGAGTCAAGAGGTATGATTGGTTGAGTGGGGAGTTAAAGAGGTATGGTTGATTGAGTGGAAAAATGGAGAAAGTGGGTGAAGTTGACCGCAAAAAAAAAAAAAAAAAAAATTGAATTAGGTCGATAGAAAATACTGACACGTGGACAGTCTTCTCCTTCGCTTTTTTATTTTATAGTGATTAAGGTTCCCAATAAAAAATCACTAGCCCATTGATCAAAGAAAGCCAACCTTAAAATAGTAAATCAAGAGGCTGCAATAAAGCAAGGCTGTCACTATTGAATTGACTTTATATTAAAGAGGTTGGATCCACTATTTAACTAGTACTCATACATAATAAATAGAAAAATGTTACTTTGCTCACTTGGTTGACATCCCTCTCACATAAGTATGTGGGTCCTGCATGATTTAAATAATATTTTTTCCTTAATGTGAGGGGAGTATGTTAATCAAGTGGTCAATCAAGTGGGCAAAATAGCATGACTCTAATAAATAATGCACATGTCAATTCGTAGGGATGACAACGGGTCAGTTCAGCTAAAATCATAATCACACCACCAAATTTTTTGTCATACCATAATCGCACCATAACCACGAAAGTCGGTTCGGTTTGGCTCGGTTCAGTTCGATTAATAACCACGAAAATAAATTATTTTTTATAAGTCCAACCGTCAAATTGAAAAAAAAAATTATGAATAAAAATCAATAAAAATAAAAACACAATATTAAGCTAATTCAGTAAACAATATCCCAAATGAAAATGCAAACAATTTAAAGAATTTTTCCTTGACCTTTGAGAAGTTAAGATAAAACAACTCAAAATAAAAGAATTATAGACAGATTAAAAAACACTAATTTAATACTATACAGATAATTAACAACCAGTAGACATACCAAAATTGCTAGCAATAAAATTAAAGTACTCAATCAAGTAACATTGTATTAAGTAACAAAAAAGAGGGATTGAATTAGGGAACCAAATAGATTAATGAGCTCAACTCCTGCGAGTAGTAAAAAAAAGAGGAAAAAATCATAATAAAAAAAATTGTGTTTGCAATCACTAGTCAAGAAAATTTAAGGGATGACTCAGGAAAGGAGAGTCTTATATAAAATAGACTTGTCAAGACTAATTCAAGAAATATCTTCATCCCAATCACAGGAGACCGTGTTGTTGATTCCAATTTCAAATTTTCTTCCTCGCCGTCGTTCGTCGCTTTAATATTTCCTATTTTCTGTGTATTTTCAGTGAGTGGGTGAGTGCGAGTAGTGTTAAGTTAAAGTCAAAAAATTGGGTTAGTGTGCCGGTCATGTTCACGGATCGATAAGGTAATGGACCATAATTATACAAAGAATTATTAAGAGAAGCCCCATTGTCCAATTAATTTTTTTTAAACGGGTAATTAGTTTGGTTCGGGTGCACCGTCGCTAAATACCATACCCGCGCCCATCACGAATCGGATCATTAAAATCAAAATCATAACCAACTCATTGTACCATCGGTTCGATTTTTTTCGCCCCATTCGATTCGATTAACAGCGATTTTCGATTTTAACGATTCGAATTGTCATTCATAATTTAATAGCAATAATGACTATTGAGTACTGAGTTTCATAGTGTGAAAGTACTAGAAAACTTGCTTAATTGCATCCCCCGACCCATCCAAAAGACAAATATTTTAGGATAACAAATATTGCTTAGAATTTCAATTAAATTTAAATTGCATAGTTGATGGAAGTACTAAAATAGAAGACACGGAATGAAACAAGCTGCTAAAATCATTCCTCCTTTCCTAATTTTCAAGGAAGGGAAACTAGATGAGTAAGACTATTTCCGTACAATTTGAGCCATTTTTTTCTTGCTTTTCTCGAGAGCGCTGGTGAATGCCTCTTGTGTGGGCCTATTCGGGAATCTCCGAATTTTTTGTTTCCATGTTCACCAAGACAACAAATATATATAAAGTTCTACCAAAAAATCTCCAAACCAAGTTCCGCAAAAATCTCCAAAACCAATTGACAGACTACTAATACAAGGTGAATTAGGTTTGATGCTCACTGATCCTTTTTCATAGCTAAACAAGTATTTGTAAAAAGTTAAATCGGACACAGAGAACACCAACATAGAATAAGTGATGGAAAAATCAGTTCATGACTCGACTTCAATAGAATGCTATAAAAATGGAAGCTAGAGATTAAGAAATCGAATTTTGAGTATTCGTGTAAAACATATCAATTGCAAGAATTTATTCAAAAAGCTGCAATTTCCAGTTTTGAGTAGCAAGCAGGAAGGCGAGAGTCCAAAAATAACTAATCAAGAGGAGGTGAATTGATTTTTTTTTTTAAAAATTCGAAAATTTATCCAAATTTATACAAGTTGGGAATGAATAAGTCGATCAAACTAAAAATGCGCAAGTTCGAAAGTAATAAGTAAAAGAGAAGAGAGTGTGCAAATGATGTAATTGTGGAGGTTCGATCACAACCAATGATCTACGTTCTTCGTTATCAAGTCTCCGGTACGAGCAAGACCTTTTCACTATATTGATTGACTTATAGTGCAATCCAATCCTTTACAACGTTCCCAGTGACTTACAAACAATGAGTACCGATCCTTATACAATATTAAGGGCGCGTTTGATATGCATAATTTGCCCTGGAACTAGGAAAATATTTTCCTAGTTCCTTTTGGCTGTTTGATTAGCCAAATTTGCCCTGGAAAATATTTGCCACCAATTTCTAATGTACAATCCCTTGAAGCACAAAAGCAGGAAAATATTTTCTTATGATTTTAGTGAGAAATTATTTTCCACCTTGTTGGGTGTTTTTTTTTCCTTTTTTTTTTTTTTTTTTTAACTTTTTGGCAATGGAAACATATTCTAAATTCAATGGTAAGAATTTTTATCCATTTAATTGACAATTTGCATAAAAAATGAAGTCAAACGAACATAAAAATTTTATGAAAATATTTTTTTTTATTTTTTTTTTTACTTTTTGGCAATCCAAACAAATTTTAATACATATTGTAAAAAAATTATCCCAAAAAGAAACCATTTGCATGAAAAACAAAGCCAAACGGATTAGGTGGAAAATTATACCAATCAAACACCATTAATTACAATTCACTCTAAAACAATTTCTAGGCAAATCACTTCCCTGCCAAACATTTTATTTGCCACCCATTTTCCACCTTTCTATCAAACACACCCTAAGTTTTATGGGATCTCAATATGACTCACAAATTTAAAGAGTAATGATTTTACAATTTGAAATTTATCTCTTAATAAGTAATATTACAAATTAAGTACAAAAGAGAAATATGTTACACACCTAAATAAATAGCAATGAATGACGTTCAAGTGTTAGATGAGAAAACTTTTATAACAAATAAAATTTTCAAAAGTTGATTCAATCAATCAAAAATTTTCATAGTAAATGTTTGAAAAATTAAGCTCTTGTTTGACACCCTTTAAATTTTTAATACACTTTTCTCTCTTCTTTTCAATCATACATTCTCCCAAAAATATTATTTCATAATACATTTTATCAAAATTTCTCTTTATAATGTGTGTCAAACAATGGCTAAATAAGATGTAAGCTCAAAGAGTTTTGCTCAAATATTTCTCATTTTAATGCTCTAAAAATGTTATCATGAATGTAAGAAGTGGAGGTATTTATAGAGTTCAAAATGCAAAAAAAAAAAATCTGAAGTGCTAATGACTTTTACAGTCGGTCCCTTTTGTAATGATGACCAATACAGCCGTTGGTTCAGTAAAAATCAAAGGTGAGAACGATCAAATTTTGGACCTTTGGAAACTTCCGATCGACCGCCTCTTCCGATCGGTCAACTGCCCGTGCAGTTTCGATATTTTTACATTTTGGCCCCATTTGATTCGATTTGAAGGTTTTGAAAGGCATGGACTTTTGAAAAATATTTTTAACTAACTTCTCAAAATAAAAGATATTTTTCAAATTCAAATATTATTTTAAAAATCATTTTTATATTTGATCAAATCATTGCATTATAATGACTTTTAATTCACAAAAATTATTTTTAATATATAGAAGGATTTTGAGTTTAAGCATTCATTGTCAAATATCAAAGTATTAGTACAGTTACATTTTATCTAAAAAATCAAGTCTTTGATCTTACTCTGAAGTTTGGTTTTAAATTCTTGAACGCATGACTTCAATCTTGACCTCCTTCATGAGTCCGATTTGTGATGATGGTTTTTGATCCTTTCGTGACTCTCGATCAATTTTCATAGCATGATTTGAAAAACTATAATCACTTAAATTTAGTAAACTAGATTAACTTATTTGTTATAATAAAAACTTTAGAAGTATAATCAACCAAGAGAAGGGGGCGAATATCAAATTAAGAATATGGGGAACTTAGAGCAGTCTCAATCATGAGAACACAAAATATCTCTAACACCAGAAGAATATTTGCATCAAGAAAAACTCAATGTTGTCATCACGAAAAGTCGAAGATTGCTTCATTAACTCCGTCAGCATCAGTGCAAATGTGCAATCCAGAAATCCTTTGACAGGTGAGTTGAATATGATTAGTAAATCAAAAGCAAGACATTTCTTTCTTGAATAGCCATTACCCGTTCAATTTGAGAAATAAATAGAACCCATTTTTGAAGAGTCAATCCTTTGATTGTGGTCGAAACCGTTATCTAATGTATTTGTAGAAAAGTCAACCTATTGATCGATGGCCTCCCGTATATTCAAGTAACAACCACTCAAGTTTGAAGCCAAACAAAAATTTCTGGCATTGCTAATAAATAATATAATAAGGACCACAAATGTAAGTTTCGACTCAAGAAATCGAACAAAATCAAGTTCATATCACAAAGGTCTCACAGATAATCAGCACCCAGGGCCAGAAAATTGGATGTCCAACAGCAAATGGTACGGAAATTAAATGATTTAACGAAATTCGTACAAATTGAGTGCCAGATATCAAATTTCAATAGAAAATTGGAACTAAGTTTCCAAAAATGCTTCAAGTTTGCATACCATTATATATGTCCTGACAAGTACATCACTGCTTTAGCATAAGCATCTGCACTAGCATAATAGACTGTATTAGAGAAACCTATGAAAGAAACAGCATTCATCTTCTTCAAACCATGCATTAAGATTCAGATGGTTATGCTGGAAATTACCTTCAAGCTCACATGAACACATGCCATCAGCTTCTGAACTAATGCAGCAAGGATTTACATAAAAGTTTATGATGCATAATTTCAGTCATCATGATAAGCAATCAAAACTCCAGGTTATCAATGATCTTGTCTAAGAAGAAACAGTTCGTGTAACAATAGAATGGCGAATGAATTATCCACAACGAAACCAAGAATCACTTCAATGCAGTCATTTAGTTACAGGACTGCGACGAACCACAAAACAATTGAATATCTAAAAAACACTACAAAGAATTCGGATATACATGATCGTGGTAAAATTCAGCTTGCAAGATTGCGATACAAAAACTTGTGCGCATTCTGATCTCTAGATGAAATCATATAAACACAACTTCTTTTGAACCCATTCACATGGAATCATACAAAATTTCCAGACAAAATTTCCATATACGATCACAATTTCATAGAATAAGAGAAACTGGGAATTTCTGGTCACAAGCTATTTAACTATTCATTAAAAGGCAAATGATTGTCTACTACAAATCAAAGAATTACTTGGACCAAATTATTTTATCACATGACTAGAACAAGCCATGAAAGAATTAAATCACTAAAAGACTACAAGTTCAGAACTCTGTCATCAAAGGACATTCATGCCTGCAAGATTCTGGTGCAAGAGCTTGTGAGCAATATGATCTCTCGCGTGCATAGCAATAGTTGACTTCACATTGTTCTCTGGGATAATTTCATCGTCATATAGATTAAACCTCATAGCTTCATTCAAGCCCTCATTTCTCATCTCACATATGTTATGCAAAACACAGCATGCCCCAAGAACTACCCGAAGATCTTCAAGTTTCATCTCTGTTCTCTTCTGCAGGCAACTCCACCGTGCTTTCAATCGCATAAAAGATTCCTTGGCAACCCTTTGAACCTCATCGATTTTCTCATTCAAAGCATGCTGTGTCCAGGTTAGATTCTGGTGAGTATAAGGAACCAAAACCAAATCCATTAATGGATACCCAGAGTTCCCAACCACCCAAACATCCTTCAAAGACCCTTGAGTTGCCCTCTGGAAAAGGGCAGACTTTTCCAAAACCTGATCATCAGTAAATGAACCAGGCAAACCAATACAAATGTCAGTAAAAACTCCCTTAGGATCAACTACACCTTGAACTGTAATCGAGTAAGAAGTTTTCTGATTCCTCTCTGTATGCCTCTTGTTAAAATAAGCTGCCACGTTAACCTTTGGAGCAGTGATCGGAACATGTGTTGTGTACAATGCACCACCCACATTTGGTATCCCCGAAACAAATTCAAACTCCCTTTTAATCTCCTCCATTCTATTCTCATCAGGCCAGTGCAAGAACTTTGACATTAGCACGCTACTTATTGCAGAACAAACCTCAAGAACCAACTTGTGACAGGTAGAAATTCCCAGTCCAAAACGCTTCGAAACTTCACGAAGAGCCTCGCCAGTTGCCAATCTCCATATACACACAGCCACACGCTGGCGAACCGGGATTGCCAACCGCAGCATCGTGTCCTTTTTCATTACCAGTGATTCGAGCTCCTCACAAATCATTCCAAATGTTGCTCTGCTCATCCTAAAAGCTTTCTTAAAGTCCTCTTCTGGAAAATCCGGGCTGTTAACTTGCTCCCACCACGCTTTAGACCGGTTTTTCACCCACAATCTACGCTGCGAGCTGCTACCTGCCGCACCAGTGGACTCATCAGAAGTTGTCGTCACATCGTGACTCTCTGAGCGACTCCTCTTAGCAAAAGATGATTGCCCAGAACTCGAAACAATGAAAGCATCTTGATTCTGAACAAAATTCAAGTAATTTTCACCCTCGTCCATTTTGTTACTCCGCTTATTTCTCGACTCCAAGATAGAATCTTGTTGTATTTAACGTACAAGTTGTACGTTCTGCTTTGCTTTCTGGACTTCTAGTTGACAATCAAATCCCAACAGTTCGCTTGGTAAATCCTGCAAAGATGACGACTCATTCCCCAATTCACTGCAAAAATTATCACGCCCTGGGCGCTTATTAGTAGTATTCGTGATTGAAACACTATTGAGGTCTAAATCTTGAATTAAAGAAAAGAAGTTTGACGACGAGTAGTCTTCTGGGAACAGTGGGAAAGAAGAAATTTCCATGAAATAACAGTGGGAAAATGTTTGTGAAAAAAGAGGTTTGAACGGGAATGTGAACACAGAAGAGTTTTAACGGAGTCAATGAATCGGGAATGGGAATAGGAGTGGGTTTTGACATATACATATCACTCATGCTACATGTACTCCATTTTATCTTTTAGTTGACACGATCTTATCCAAGCACTCACATGAAGATCGGGTCCCGTTTCATTAAATTTAATATTTTTGCCCCTCATGTGAGGGGACATGTGAGATCGGGTAAGAGAAAGGATAAGTGAAGAGTGTACAAATAGCTTATTCCTATACATATATGCAAACGATTTAGCAGAGTGGTTGGGGGTGGATTCAAGGAGGCGTGTAAAACGGAGGTTCTTGGATCGTTTTACGCAACGTACGAGTTTTGAGATCATTCCGTAAAGGCGTGTTCGAGAATGACATATAGAAGTTTCGCCTATAAAAGAAAAGTGAATATGCACGTTGCCACGTTTGGATAAGCTTAAGTTAATTTTAAAATAAGCAATTTATTTATTTTAAAATTTAATCAAGAAAAAATCTAATCCCTTTCTTTGATTTCTAAACTCGATTTTAACCTCACATTCTCACAAGAAATATTTTACACGTAAACTCAATTTGTTTTCTTACTTTCTAAAAATACATTCTTAAAAAATTCACACTTATAGAAATCATTTCAAAAAAAAAAAAAACAAAAG
Source organism: Osmanthus fragrans (assembly GCA_019395295.1). Lineage (NCBI taxonomy): Eukaryota > Viridiplantae > Streptophyta > Magnoliopsida > Lamiales > Oleaceae > Osmanthus > Osmanthus fragrans. Next base: position 28,012,153 of record CM033344.1, read on the forward strand.
GCTCAAACAGGGACGGATTTAATGAGGGGCTGGCTGGATTGTACCTCCCCCCCGCCCACACACTTAGGCCCAATTTTTTTTTTTTAAAAGGTTTTTTATATATATTTTTTGAAAAAACTGGTTTTTCATGTGTAATTTTTTTCCTGTATAATAGCTCGACTTGAAATTTTTTAGTCCGATTTCAAATGCAATCCTGAATCCGTCTCTACACTCAAACACATCCTTACATATATCTTACTTTTCTTAACACTAAGGGTCCATTTGATAGCAAGAGTGGAATTTGGGTGGAAATGAATTGAATTGCATGGAATTGTTTTACCGGGAATTGTAATTAAAGGTGTTTGATTGGTATAATTTTTCACATTTCTATTATAATACGTTGGCTTTGTTTTTTTATGCAAATTGTCAATTAAATGGATAAATTTTTTTACCATTTGGGACAAAATATGTTTAGATTGCCAAAAAAAAATTTAAAATAATAATTTTTTTTTTTTATATTTTTACGTTTGACTTTGTTTTGCATTAAATTAGTCAATTAAATGGATAATTTTTTTTTTACACTTTATCTTAGAATTTGTTTCTATTTCTAAAAAAATAGGTGGAATTGTATTCCCTAGCGGGAAAATTAACTAAAGTAGGAAGACGAAATAAATGTTCATGAATAGTGGGGTATGAAATTGACGCATCTAAATAAAGGAAGTATGAATTGACGCTTTTTACCGGTTGGAGGATGAAAATGATGCTTCTCAATAGTTGGGGGGGGGGGCAAATTCTCACATCTGAAAATGTTGTTAAATTGTGCTTCTTAATAGTAGGAGGATGAAATGAGGATTTATGAATAGATTGGGGATGAAACTGATGCATATGAACAGTTAAGGGACCAAATTAATGTATTTGATTATTTGAAGAAAAAATTTGGTACTTAATTAACAATGGGATACTTAATTGCTACAACTGAATAGTTGCTGACCAAATAACACATCTAAATAGTTGGAGATGAAATTGACATTTTTGAATAGATGGGTGACCAAATTATGCATCGAAATATTTGGATGATGAAATTGATGATTAGTTATAGTTGGAGGATGATATGACATTTTATGAATAAATGAGTAATGTAGTTGATGCAACAAAATAGATAGAGGGTATAATTGATGCATCTGAGGGGGAATAATTCGACTCTTATTATTAGTTAATAGATCAAGTCGATGCATCTGAACATTCGAAGGAAGAAAATGATGCTTCATATTAGTTGGAGGACAAAATTGACATCAGATAAATGATATAGGACGAGGTTAATGCATAAAATCGATGGGGATGATTAGTTAGATGACCAAATTAACATGTGAAAGTACTCGGAAGCTCAAATTGACATCTATGAATAGATATGGATGACGTGATGCATTATGATAATTGGAGGAGAAAAATGATGTTTTATGATAATTGGAGGATGAATTTGATGTTATTGAATAGATGCGGGACATAATATATGTATCTGAATAGTTGGAGGGTCCAATTGTCGCATTTGAATAGGCAGAGGAGGAAATTGATGCTTGACATTTATGAATAGACGGGGATATAATTGATGCATTTGAATGGTTAGAGGATCAAATTGTTGCATTTGAATAACTGGAGGAGCAATTGATGCTCTTTTGGAGAATGAAATTGACATACTAATGAAACTTCAAAATAGTTGGCGGATGAATTTGATAGTAATGAGTAGATGGAGGATATAATTAGTGCATATGGGTAGTTAAAAGATCAAATTGTCGTTTTCGAATAATGGGAGGAGCAAATTGATGGTCTTAGTAACTAGAGAATTTGGCATTCATAAATAGAACAGATGGAGGATGCTAATGATACTTTAAAACAGTTGGAGATGAATTTGACAATTATGAATAGTTTTAATGATCAAATTGTCACGTCTAAATAATTGGAAGATCAAATTGTTGTTTTTTAGTAGTTAGAGGATGAATTTCACATTTATGAATAGATGGGGATGCTAATGATACTTCAGAATAGTTGGAGGATGAATTTAATATTTAAGAATAAATGGGGAACATTTATGATCTTCTAAGTAATTGGAGGATGAGTTTGACATTTACGAATAGATGGGGGACCATGGTTATTTTCCGCAATAGTTGGAGGATGAATTTGACATTTACGAATAGATGGAGGACATAATTGATGCGTATAAATAGATCGAGGATCAAATTGTCTCATCTAAAAAAATTGAGGAGGAAATTCACATTTATAAAGATGAAGGACAATAATTATACTTCAAAATAGTTGGGATGAATTTGAAATTTATAAACTAATGGGGGACGTTGATGATATTTCCTAGTAGTTTGAGGATGAGTTTAACAGTTATGAATAGATAGGGGATGTTAATGATACTTTTAAGTAGTTGGAGGATGAAGTTAACATTTATGAATTGATTGGGACGTCAATGATAGTTTTAGTAGTTGGAGAATGATTTTGATATTTATGAATAGTTGGAGGATGAAATTGTCGCATTTGAATAATTAGAGGAAATTGAATTTAAAGATAGATGGGCACGGAGAACAAACTTTTAGTAGTTACATGATGAATTTGACTAGGGATTGACAAAATGACCAGATCAAACTAGGACAAACCAAATCAAGAGATTGGTTTGGTACTACAATTTATTTATTTTATTTTATTTTTTAATGATTTTGGTTTTGGTTCTGGTCTTAGTTATGGTTATAAAAACCAAGAACTAAATTTAAGTTTTTATTAATATTTTTATATATGTATTTATTTTGCAAATCAATGAATCATATAAGAACAAAATCAACTTTTGTTAATGACTTATTCATCTACATTAGTGAATTATTGTTATTAGACTATATTTGTATAATGATGAACTTGATGTCTGTGTATTTAAGTTATGAATATGTTATGTTTGTTAGTTTGGACTTTTGTAAATGAATTTTATTACACAATATTTCATTTAATGATTGATAACTAGAAGTTGATTTTGCTAAATGCTTGATATTTATTTTTTTAATTTAGACATGTGTTATTAACTTATGGAAATAGTGATAGATTTTAGACCCCGTTTCATTCTTATTCTTTGTTATTATAGGCGTGACACAGGAGATAGAAAAGTAAAAAATTGTGGCTGGATGTGATTGATAACGATCTTATTTTTCATTTTTATGAAGGAAAAATAGTACCAAATGGGACGTTAATTTGCATTTATCTTTGAAATTTTTGGTAATGGTACTAAAATCAGACCAGAACCAAATGATTCAATTCCAATTTGATTTCATATCTTAAAAAAAAAAATTCATTGGTTTCACTATAAATAATACCAATGATTCATGATTTCATCTGATTCTCTTGAAATTAGAACAAAATAGGACCATATCCACCGCTAAATTTGACATTTATGAACAGATGAGGTATACGAATGATACTTCTCAGTAGTTAGAGGATGATTTTGACATCAGTTTGACTAGTCTGGGCCTCTGGGGTCCTTTAACTTCACAATCTCACAAAAACCACCCATATATTTACCCATGTTTTCAGATTTAACTTCAATTTGTGGTGTTCTTCCCCCAGAAATCCACAGCCCTGAACTTCAGGTTACGTGCTTCGTGATTTGGGCCACAGATTAGCCAAATAGATAAATATAAAACCAGAGAACAAGAATAGAAATAAAAAGGGAGTTAGAGTTCAAACCATGGCTTCTCTACTGAGCTCAGCACTGAACTTGCCATTCAACAAGGTAAAAATCATATTTCTTTTGTAATTTTATGTTTGTATTAATTATCAACTTTGTTGGTTGTTTATGACGGTAGAGTGATTGCGAGAATAGGGTTTCGAGGAATTCGAAGCGTAGATCTTGAACATCAAAAATTGTAATTTTGATTGATACCCTATTTATTGATTTCCTCGCTAATCTACGTCTTGAAGAATTGTTATCATGTTAACAAGATAAATTTCATTTTAGATTTGAAACAAGTAAAATCAATTGATGATAAGTTGGGGATACTATTATTTGGTAACTTATTCATCTTAATTTAACTGTATATGTGTTTCTTTCATGGAGCTTTAGATTATGAGAGTGGCTAAAGACTGGTTATTTATCAATCATTCATCTGCTTAATAAGGTGAGGTGGATATGAACCAATATCAGAGAAAAATTTGAAGTAGAAAATAAAAGCAAAAATTCAACCTTCTTGTTAATCATGTAATTTTGGTTGGTATATACTTGGAGTATGAAGGATCAAATGAAATTGGTAGAATAGAAAATATTTTGCTTATGTTATAATTTCCGTTTGTTGTAAAAAGTTTTGCAAAGTATTTCATTTTGATTTGTGATATTTTATTTCTCTCCTCATGAAGCACTTGAGTAAATTTTTTGTTGTATCATTTTAAAGCAATGTATTGTTCACGTGCCTTTAAATTGTGGCATTCTATTTGCATTCTACACTTTAAGCATATCTCATTTTGCTAGCACTTCAGAAGTTGCATGTGTGCATTGTTCTCTCTGAAGTTTGATCATTGAGAATTGTGGCATTGCTTCTACATAGCCATTATTCAAGATTATTTTGGTTAAATCCCTACTAAGATGGGGTGATGTGGTTAACATTTGGGAAGCAGAAATTTTTACACAGTTCTAATGCTTATCTTTCGCGAATAATAGAGGGCATAAAGATAAAGCCCAGGATACTAACTTGTTACATCCTTTTTTGTTTGTAGATTTATGGTTATTTGTTTTTCAATTATATTATGTAAAATTGGGAATCATATAAAAGGCACACTAATTCAGCTGAATATGATAACAAAAATAAGATAATAATATATTAATCACCACTTAGCAAAGGCAAAAACTTGAACATTGGCTTCCAGCGGTCATCATGCATCACCTGTTGGCAAAGATTAATGATATCTATCATTAGCAGAGATGCATCACCACTTAGGTGACAGTATGTCTCCTGATTTAATATCCAATGCATTAAAGTGCATCACGGCTATATTGGAATATGAATCAAATGACTCATTGCAACCTAACTGTTGATGCATCTCTACTAATGATAAGAAATGCTAAATTCCTCAGTTTTATGGCCCCCAACCAAGTAAATAAGTGTCAAAGGTCCCTCTTGTGACTTAACAAACACTTCTTTATCATAAACCTTGAGTATCAGGATATGAAAAGGAAAGCTCAATTTTTTATTTTTACAACATGTCTTTTAGCTAGTACCATAAGTCTGTCAGTCCCCTCTTTTGTGAATGTGTGTGAGGGAAAAAAGGTTACTTTATCAAAGAAGCATGTCTCTTCGTATCTCTTCATGAAGAGACAGAGATATTAATTCAAATATCCTTTCTCCATTGAAAGGAACAATAGTTGTCTATATGAAAGGCACATTGATTCAGCTGAATATGATATCAAAAATAAGATAATAGTATATTAATCACCACTTAGCAAAGGCAAAGACTTGAACATAGGCCTCCAGCGGTCATCTCTCATCACCTTTTGGCAAAGAGTAATGCTATCTATCATTAGTAGAGATGTATCACCAGTTAGGTGGCAATAGGTCTCCTGCTTCATTGTCCAATGCATTAAAGTGCATCACGGCTCTATTGAAAAATGAACCAGGGGACCCATTGTCATCTAACTGTTGATGCATCTCTATTAATGATAAGAAATGCTAAATTATTCAGTTTTATGGTCCCCAACCCAAGTAAATAAGTGCCAAACGTCCCCTCTTGACTTAACAAACTCTTCTTTATCAGAACCTTGAGTATCAGGATATGAAAAGGAAAGCGCAATATTTTTTACAACATCCTTTTAGCTAGTACCATAAGTCTGTCAGTCACCTCTTTTGTGAATGTGTACAAGGAAAAAAGGTTACTTTCTTAAAGAGGTGTGTCTCTTCGTATCTCTTCATGAAGAGACAGATATATTAATTCAGATATCCTTTCTCCATAGAAAGGAATAATAGTTGTCTATTAAATGTTTTAAGGTTTACTTTCACCAATTGTCATAACCCTTCAGGATATGTAAATTAAAATTCTACCCTCTTCTTTTTAGAAGTTGAGAGGGAGTGGATGAGAAACTTGATTTCAAAAGGCATGAATACAAGTCAGAATTATAAATTTTCCCTCCCGGAATTAAAGGGAAAATTGTTGGATGCTGCCTGCCAACTTTCTTTATGGAATTTGTTATAGCCAGGAGGTGGTTTTCCATTACAACCCAGCAGCAGCAAACTGTTTGTGAATGAAGTATATATAACGTTACAAAGTAGCGTGTGGCCACTCCTAAACCTAAAAAATTTGACCCCAAGTTGTGAAATTACTTGCAATTATCTAGCTGGATAAGTTTTCTCCTATAATGATTTGACTGCACTTACTGCCACTATCTATTTTTTTTTTTTCTTTTGTATTCATTTAACTTTCTGGTTATATATGCTTTGACGGCATTGAAATCACTGAGTTTTAGCAGCTCTCTGTTAACCTGCTATGAGCCTGTTTGGTATTGATTTTGAGAATCAATTCTCATTTTCAATCACACATTCTTCAATAAAATAATATTTTCCATCGCATCAATAACATTTCCTTATTTTTCAACCACACATTTCCTATCATATCACTATTCAAAAATCAATTCTTACCCCGAAAATCACTCCCAAACACCCTCTAATTCTTTGAGGTTTTTTCCTTAGTTCAATGATGGAAATGCAAAAGCTCTCCCTGTAAAAGTGTTGTCAAACAGAGATTATCCTTGTGCCAGAAGAACCAGTGGATGTCATGGGCATTATCTGCTGATAAAATCTAAAACATCCTTCAAAGCTGACGTGCTTGCTAAAGAATCTTTGAATGTTGAGGCAGCTGATGAAACAAATGGTAATCATTCTTTTTTAATCTTTTACATATACCATTTTGTACTAGATTTATAAAGTGCTCAAGAGATACGCTTTGTGGCTAACTGCCTACAAATGTTTATGTTGGTTGAGTCCTAACGAATACACATCTAATGATTTTAGCAAAAAAACAGAAGGCTTAGAAGAAAAAGGTTTTCAGTCAATCCTATCAAAGCCAACAAATGTTTATGTTGTGATTTTGATTGTGGATCGTTCACGAAAAAGGAAAGAAAGCAGAACAAGTACTTTTCCAAGTGTATGTTCTACTCTATGTATTGAAGAGAGTGAGAATAAACAAGTAGTTTTCCAATTGCTTTGATGGTTATTCTGAAGTCATTCATTTGTTGAATTGGATATCTGATAATTTGGCATAGAGACTTGAGCTGAAGATCAAAAGACCATTTGATGCTAAACTTGATAGAAAACGTCTGTCTGTGCAGATTTTGGAGTTGTTAGCGTTCACCATGTCGGAATGTTATGCGAGAACCTTGAAAGGTCAATGCAGTTTTATCAGAATATTCTCGGTAAATTTTCTATATGCCATAAAGCTGATGAACATTATTCTTTTTCTTTAGTAGTAAGAAAATGCTAATAGTTAGTTAATCAGGTCTTAAAATAAATGAGGCACGACCACATGATAAGCTTCCCTACCGGGGCGCTTGGTTGTGGGTGGGGTCTGAGATGATACACTTAATGGAGCTTCCAAATCCCGACCCATTAACTGGCCGACCAGATCATGGTGGTCGAGATCGTCATACTTGCATAGGAATTCGGGATGTGTCTAAACTGAAAGCAATTCTTGATAAAGAAGGTGATTCATCTTATTATCTGCTTTACCATTCATTGCCTTATTTCCAAAAACCTTGGTTCCTTCATAGGATTTTCACGTCGCGATGATGTTTTCACATAGAATAATGCTATATGGCACCAGCCTAGATGACTACACATTATAAGTTCAATTAAATGAGTCATGTGACTTTGCATTTAAATAAATCTATTATTTAATATTATGTAATTATCACCTAGATTGGTGTTTAACATCAGTAGTGATGTATCCATTACTCTTTTTCATATGTTTGAATTTATACCTTGTTTTCAAATTTTCAGGCATTCCGTACACCCTCAGTCGCTCTGGGAGACCGGCAATTTTCACACGAGATCCTGATGCCAATGCCCTTGAATTCACACAAGTTGAATGATGTTGAATGGCGTTGAGAAACTTCAAAGCTGTGTGTATAAAGAAGTTTGTATGCCGTATTTGGCCATTGATGATACTGTATTTAGTCTTATGAAGATAGGTAGGTACGATATTAATGCTGCGGATAAAAAAGGTTTCTAGCTCAAGATATTATTCGAATTAAAAATCAGGATAAAATTAATCCGAGAGTTGCAGTGCATCACTTGTTTATTGGCTCAGTTTCATCTCTCTTTTTATGACTGCAATCAGCTACTATTTGTTTGGGCACAGGAGAGGCGTTAGTACCATACATGGTCTTACAACTTTGTAGAGACCTCATTTTTGGTAAACAATCGGCTGGGCATTGATCAGTATGACCCCCTTTTGCGAGATTACCCCTTCTACGGGGCTATTAATTATCTAATAGAAGTTCCAAATAAGAACTAAACCCTGTTGATAAGGAAATTGTCTAGATTAAAATAATAATAATAATAATAATAATAATAACGAGCTACTCCACTCAGTTGAGTTGATGTGAACTTGTCGCTGTTGAGTTGATGTGAACTTTGTCAAGCGACGCAATGTTAAGTTATGAAATGTTTATTAAGGTTCTATTAACTAAGATTATAACTTAATCCGTAGCATTTGCTTCAATGTTTAACAAGGGTGAAAATACAAGTTAGACCACCTTAATTGGAAAAGGAAAACAAGAAGAGAAGGAAAAAGAGTTTCAGTGTGGAATGTGTATTCTCTTATCTAATTCTGCCTATATTTTTTCATAGCCAGTTCCAAGCTCGGATTAGGAGAAGTGTAGCAGTACATTTACAACCAAAACTTAGTTAAATATTATTTGACGCTAAATTTATTGAGAATAAAGCTTAGTTTGCTGTATATATTCTCTTACCTCACTTACAATAATCTAATAATTCATGCTCTTTTACTATAGAAAAATTTCGATTTGAGACAATAATTAGAGGTGGCATCTAAGAAAATGTGGATGCAGGTAAGAGAAATTGTCAGCATTCATAGGTATCTGTAGAACACTACATCATTCAAACCAGAAGAGAAATAAACTCAGATTATGTATATGAATAATTATCAAATACAAAAGTTATTTACATGATCGTAGGCAAGTTTAAAAGAGGTTATTCATTTTAACTAGCAATTATAATAGTGAAACATGCTGGACAAAAAGTGCTCTATAATGTAAGATAGGTTCTTACCATAGTTGCACCAGTAGGATCAGATATCAGATGTTTGATAAGGCTTTTTCTCAGGTCATTTGGAGCTATGACAAACATATAAATTGCAAATAATACGAGGTCTGCTGACGATAGAGTCGAGCCAAGAAATCCTTGCGTCATCCTGTGAGAGTAACATATCAGCCGAGGGTCATGTTAAGTACAAAGAAAAATAAGTTCATTATAGTAAAAGAGTAATTTTCAATATCATGTTTGGCAAAATAAGTAACTTAATCTATGCAGTACATATAACTATGGAAGGATTATTCTTGCAAAACACGAAAATGGAGAAGATGTAAACCTACCAAGTTGGTAAACGGAAAAATGTGAGGAAGAATGCCCTTATCCCCTCAATATCCAGTTGTAGTATGAGTGCTAATCCGAATAGGAAAAAAGCTCGCTGTCGTTTCCTTTCTGGTGGCCAAAGGGTATTCCAAGCTGAAATTATATTCACAATTTGCACATTAAGGACGACAACAATCTTGAACAACAAACATGGTATTTTCGAAAACTAAATTATCCAAAATTTCTAGTCGCATGAATATGTTCATGGTCAAACTGCTAACCAGAAGAAGTGACTATTTAGGCAAAGAGGTAAATTTTTTTAAGGCAAGTCTACTGACCAGCTCTTCAAATTGGGTTGAGGTGGAGGCAAAAAACCCACCTAAGCTTTGATGGTGTTTCAATGGAAAAAATGTTTACTGACCAGCTCAAACCACATTACCGGAGTTCAAACAAGATCGAAAAATTATCAAGCACAACTTCCAAAGAATCTCGATAAGCTTAAAGGTGAGATATTATCACTTTCCATGCACCTTGGATTGAGATATTCTCTGTAATTCCTGTATTGATAAGCATGTTCTTGTCACGACGTTGTTTCAAAATATTTGCAATGGCAGATGCATATTTTGGAGCCTCAGACAATGATCTGACAACTGAATAACCTGATAAATGCAAGGTGACAAAAGTATGAAATCATTTCATTCAAGAAAAAAAACACAAACGCGATAATTATTCTTTCATTACCTGTGGCTGGATGGACCATGCTAGCAGCAGCACCAAATGCAAGGTTCTTTTGCTCTGTACTCGGCAAGGATCCACCCACTGGAATATAAGACCATTCCTGTACATAATTTATAAGTACGTCTCCACTTTAGTAATTTAAACAATAAAGTATGAAAGTCGAATACCTCTTCGTAAGTTTTTATAATCCGGACACCCATTGTCTCTAATCTTGTCATAAGCTTATCCCTCAATAGTTCAAAAGGCATGGCATCTTTTGACGCCAAACAGGTTTCCTGGGACACACATTATTTTAGTGCACAAAATCATCATAATGAATAATAAAGAGTGCATCAGCAAAATAAGCACTAAACATATTGAACCTCAAAGAAAACTCTTGTTGGCGACATGGGCATTGCATAAAGGAATGTTGGATATTGTGCTTCTAATCCTTGAACTTTGCGTTTAATGTAGTCTCTGTAATCCATAAAAACCATCAGGTCCAAGTCGTACGGATTGCTTTCCACCTAAAATATGGCAAAAAAATTAAATCACCAATCAAAGAATTCAAATTCTAACAGTTAACAATGTCAACCTCATAGCTCTGAAGATCATAAACAGAAGTATTACAATTAAACAAAGGTAATAAGATCCCGATTTTCTTTTCAACTTACAAGCTTAGAGAAAGAATAATTCGAATGACAAAGTCAAGAATCTACTACTTTCCTACCTCAACCTCGACGCCATAAGCTGTCTGTACAGAAACCCGTGGACCACCCACCTCATACTGTAAGAGTTTCCCTGAGGCTGCTCCAGATGCAACAGTGGCAAGCCTATAGTTCATAGTTAGACACTTCAAAATGAGGAAAATTTTTATATCTTGCTGGAAAATGGTTATATCAACCATACCTGCAAGGAATCACAATATTGCCTTCACACTCTACAAGTCTGTGGCCACCTGAGGCTTCAACAATATTTTCCACTTTTGTGCTAAGATACGAAACGCCTGACTCAGCACACCTAGTAAAATTAATAGTTATAGAAAAGTGGAATAAATACTAAAAAGATAAAATGCAGTAAGAAGAGTAAATGTGCGTGATTCAAAATAACAAAATGTTACCTCTTCAGTAACTCCTCATGGAGCAAATGGCGACTAACTCGTCCATATGCACGACCAATAAAAATAGGATTGCTGTCATCAAGATATACTATGGTATCCCGCCACACATGTTCAATGCAACGTTCAAGGCCTAGATCTGAAATAAAAGAAAAGTGACTTTAAAAAAAATCATCATATATAAGATTTATGGGCAATTGATAAAATAGTGTACAAAACAATGAAAAATATACTTTTTACCATGATAACCATTCCCAAATTCTAATGGCCAAATGTTAGCAAACATTTGAGTACACGGTAAATACAGCATTAAAATAATGGTAAGACATGAGCCAGAAGTTGCATGTGAAAGAATGATGGTGCAAAGTTGGCCAAAATCAATTGACAGGATATTATAACAGAGTATTAAAAAATGGATTGTGATTTGAGTAGAATTTTAAGATCATGGACGCCTACATATGGCATGAACTACTAAATATTGGAAACACAATGTCAGCCCTTCTACAAAGTAGGTTTGTACCATGTTGTAGCATGTAAGAGTAGTACATGATATTATAGATCCCTTCCATGTTATTCTTCATGCTATCACATAGTAACATGTTAGTCCAATAAATTTAATTCATTACTATTTTCGAGATCTTAGTTTCCATTCGTCCGTATCATCTCATAGTTTGTGAGTGGTGACATAATTCTTTTCTTTCCTAAAGAGAGAAGGGGTGGATCACAGCCTAGCTCTTGCATCACATGTGGACATAAATAAACTGACGAGTTTCACCTCTTACACTAATTAATTCACTTAGTAAGATAAACGAAATCAAGGAGCAGCAGCAGCAGCCTCTCAAAGTGCTCCACCTCACCAGATTGCACTGGTGGAAATAACAATAGTATTGCAAGGAAATTATGAAAATAGCGTGCATAACCATGTAAAATGTCTTTCTCCACTTCTAAAGCATTATAAGAAATCAAAGAAGATTGCGTGAAAGAAAATATAATATTAACTGTCATTGCAGTATGTATATAAGTTTCTAGTTACCTATATTCAATATCAATTGAAACAACCAGATAACAAATAAAGGTTCACACCTTTGAACTCATCTTCCCACACACCATAATTATTTGTGAAAGGAAGATCTGGTCCAATAAGTCCAACATTCAAGCCTAGCTTAGCTGATTCAGCAGCGAGAGCAAGACCAGCAGGTCCGCAGCCAATCACCACCAAATCCAATATATCATCACCCAGTATTCTCGGTAACTGCACGAATGAGAAAAAAATGCAAAGATGACAGATGGCTATATGTCATAATAACAGTCGTATCTAGAAAAAAAATGGATCAGTTTCATTCTCATGTCATTCTACTGTTTACTAATCATTCCACATCCATGTGCTGAATTTACTAAGCAAGAGATATAAGATGGTTGTACCGATCACCCTCAAATCCTACTATGCAAGCTGTATCTCTCACCTCGAAGAACTGCTATCCCATCAACAATCTCCTTTTAGTAGGATTTAAGTTGGAACAAATTTATAAACCAGACCGGACTGACCATACCCAACCAAAAAGGATGGAAGTGTTTGGTTATGGTTTCGAATTCCTTTTCAGTTTCACAAAGGTAAAGGCCTGCAATTTGGTATAGCTTCATTTTTAGGCCATGAAAGTACATAGACCAAGCGAATCACAATAGTCACATGCTAATAAGACGAACTGTCAAGTTGTTTACAAAATGTTACCATGAATATTTACATAGAAGTAATTTTTTGTTTTTGTTTTTTTAGAGCCTGTTTGATACCCAATTTTTTTTGGAGAAAATGCATTTTTTTGGTTGATGTGATGGTGAATATGTGGTTGAAAAAAAAAAAAAAGTTATTGATGTGATGAAAAATATTATTTTATTGAAGAATGTGTGGTTGAAAATGAGTAGAAGAATGAAAATGAGAATGGATACCAAACAGGGGCTTAATAACAATATGGAGGTAACATTCACTTGATATTACTTACTAAGATTTGTAGTAACACAACAAGAAGATGAAGCACGTTTCCCCTTTATTGGCAGAATGTTTTGGGTTTTTTTCTCATTTCATTTCATTTTTTTATTTGCTAATTGTTTCTCTGTTTACTAAATTAGTGTGGAAGATATTTTAAATTTCTGGTACATGCAACAATGTTAAAGATTTAGGTGTTCTAGTAATTATGCTATTGTAGTTCAAGCTGGGTTTTGGTAGTGCTTATATGTTGTGGGTCCTACATAATACATGGATAAAAAATTTGTAGCGTGTTGTGGCTCCTATGAAATCTATATAAAAAAGTATGTTTGACCAATTTACATTAAAATTTAAACTTTGCCAAATATGCACTATATTATATAAAGACAGTTTGAGCATTTGCCAAAGCAATAGCACAGGAACCTTTAAAATATAACTAGAAAAAACCAAACTGAACTGTGTGCAACCCTTTGACATCTTCTAGAGCATGCCCCCAAGCCAGTAAGTTGTAGTCAAGACAACAATGTCATGAACATAATGCAGAGGTACATTCTTTAACCAGTAGGTTCGCGTATGTGTAGGGTTATTCATGTAAAGGTCAGTGAAGAAATTAAAGCTCAAGATAGATTTGAATGAATTTTTTTAGAGAAGATGATGTCAATTCAGGACATTTAGCTTAAAGGTTGGAAGAAGCGTTCGACATTTTTGCTAGAGTTTATGAAGGAATTTAATGATGAAAGGAAAAAGTTTAGGTCTCATTGCGGAGAAAGAGAGCTCAGGTTGCAGGAATGAAAACATAGTATACAGGCCGAAGGGAAAGAGAAAAGGTCTGAAGCTGAAAAAAAAAACCCAAATATGTCTTCATTCATTTGATCCTTATAGTAAGATCACACATTACAAACATATGGAAAATCAAAACTTGGCACCAAGCATAATCTAGCAGACAAACTAACCACATTCAGAGCCCAAGTTTCAGCATATATCTCGACAGGATTCTATAGGACCTAAGTGTCATTGTATAGTACTTGCAACTCCAAATCTCAAATTATTTTAAAAGTTTAAACTTCACACTCAAAGTGTACAACTATACAGTGATTCAAATACTTTCAGAATTTGGATAACAATTATAAATATTTTTGACGACTTTTATGAAGGCATTGCAACACACTGATGCTAATTTATGAAAACTCACATTATTATAATGAAAATAACCCTCATTTTTAATGAAAAGATTTCTTATACAGAATTCTCAACTGAAATCTCTGCAGTTTCCGCAAAAAATTCCATACGTCATTTCTTCATAGATTACAATCGTTATAGTCTAGAAACATACAATTCATCCAACATGAATATAAACCCTTGCTAAGTAATGTCCCAAGAATGATTCAGTAATGCCGCCAATTCATATTTATCCTCCAAATCTTCACAAATATTTTATTTCAGTACATGCATTAATCAATATATGGCCACCACACAGACGAACTCACACTTATAACTGGGTTTTAAGGGAAGAGTGCCAAAAGTGTAAGGCTTGGGGTTGGATCTTAAATGTCAACTTTGTTAAAAGGAGTGACTCAAGACCTTATAAGTTGGCCTATATTTTCATTTTAATTTGATGTGAGATTATATCCCTCAACATGTCCACAAGATGATGCTCGTTTGAATAGACCAATTTTGAAATTCGTCTGCTCAATTTTTAGTTTTAATAGGATCGAATTGCTCGTTGAAACTTAATGAGCTCTAATACCATTTAAAATTAGGATTCCATCTTTAAACATTATCAAGAGGAGCATCTTTATTCGACCTGAAATTATATCCCTTGATACAAAGTGCTTATAAAGCCACAAGGCCGAGGCCTTTCACATGGATACAATTAGATCGTTATGGAAGAACTAATCAACGACTTACTTAACAGAGAAACTAAAAATCAAGAAAAAGATCAAAACGAAGGATAAAAATGTAAAAGAAACAAAAAAAGGGAAGAAACTTACCTTATCAGAAAACTTAGACTGTTGATCCATGTGTTTGTTCTGCTGCATTTGTACAAACAAAAGCTCAGACCCACCAGCCTTTATATAGTCTTCTTCATCAGAAAAATCTTCTTTTACAGGCAAAGCCACACAACTATCGCTTCCAGTACTTGTACTTCCACACCGCACTTTGAATGAAGTCTTTGATATACACGAACCATACGTATCTATTGGAAAATAACCCATTTTGCTTCTCACTCTCTTTCTTCTTGATAACTTGACTGTTGGGCATACTGAAACCGCCATGGCTGCCAAGTTTCGACCTGCAATACACTCCATTTTCGAAATTATGTGCTGAGGTTTCGTGTATTTAACTATCTGTGTGTGTATTCAAAAGAGTTCGTTCAGAAACTGAAGTATGGGATCATTTCGTAGTCTTAACGTGAGAATGTAGTGTGAGACTGTAAAAACTGTAGCGAAGAGAACTGTAGAATTGGGTTCCGTGTGTTTCTGGTTGTGGAAAGATCGTTTCGATTTCTGAGCGGATAGGGGAACAGACGCTTTTAGTGAGGTGTTCAAAGGTCATTCCCCGAGGAGCCATGTGGACACATATCATTGGCTGCCTTTATTGAATATATAGCTAGTTCATCTTGAACACATTTTTCTATTTTATTAATTATTTTCCTCAAAAGTCAATGTCTCTCAAAATGATACAAAATTGAATTTTTTTTAAGTAATCGTTGTGTCATGCTAATTTTGCTACATAATAAATAAAATTATGCTAATGGTACATCAAAAAAATGAATTAAACTATTTAGACAGGGTGAAAAACAGGTCGAAAAATAGGTGGCTGAGGTGGCAACACCTCAGCCCCAGATCTAAATTTTTTAATTTCAGATCTGATCAAATCCCCTGTTTTTGAGCCTATTTTTGATCCTATTTTTGTAGCAAGTCTGCAAAAAAAATACATAAAGATATTCATCCCTTTCATATGGGAGATGGGATCCACTTGGATAATATTTTTTTATTCAAGTGGATCTCTGTGAGGGGGTAGATATCCTTATGTACATTTTTTGATGTACAAGTGGAATTGTCCTAATAAATATATCGTAGGTTAATTATGGTATGACATTAAGTAAGATATTTCTCTTGAAAAGATAATTGGTACAAAAAATTCATATCTTTCAATGTTATTATGTAAAATGTCCATACATTTCATTTTTTAGCATTTTCATCCCTACCTTCCATATTTCATTGCGCAAAATATCATTTTCATTTATTTTTTCAATAAAATGATGATTTTACCCTCATATTCAAATAAAACAAAAATAAAACAAAACAAAAAATATATAACTAATTGCAATCAAAGTTCTAAATTTTTTAAAACATTACAACTTAATCCTAAATTCTCCACCACCACCACTTTCACAATTCTACCAAGCTACCACCTATTGATCCACATAGTACCACCTTTCGGCCACCGCGCCTGCCGGACTCCATCGCCACCAATTTCTCCTCACTCTCTCCTACCTCGACCCACTTGAATTGGCCAGAAATCAAGCCAAAATAGCCTGCTTACATTCCCATAAACGATCAAAATCTCTAATTTCGACAACACAAATGCCATCCCAACATTCTAGTGAATTATACATATCAATGCGCCCATTTCCATATCATCCATAAACATATAGAACAATCAGCCCACGCGAAGGAGGTTTTCTTCCATCAGTTTATGGCTCAAATGTGATTCAATACACAAATCAACATGGGAGAAATGGAATTTAGGGTAAAAAGACATCGGGTAATCGCTCAATTACATAAATTACTGCACTTGTTTGTCAAATTTTGGAGCCAAATAATGTTCTTCACAAATCGATAACTATTGGTCCAATTCCTTTAATCTCTGGGCATAATTCCTACAAATTGATACCATCATTACAGCCTTGG
This sequence comes from Osmanthus fragrans, assembly GCA_019395295.1. Classification (NCBI taxonomy): domain Eukaryota; kingdom Viridiplantae; phylum Streptophyta; class Magnoliopsida; order Lamiales; family Oleaceae; genus Osmanthus; species Osmanthus fragrans. The sequence goes on from CM033344.1 coordinate 28,029,481, forward strand.
TGGTAGTGGAGTCTGGACGGTATGGTGGCCGAAATGTGGTACTCTGTGGGTCAATAGATAGCGGCTTGGTAGGGTTGTGAAAGTGATGGTGGTAGAGAATTTAGGATTAAGCTGTAATGTTTCAAAAAAATGTAGGATTATGATTACAATTAGTTATATATTTTTTGTTTTCTTTTATTTGAATGAGGGTAAAATTATCATTTTATTGAAGAAATGGATGAAAAATGATCTTTTGCACAATGAAAGGTGGAAGGTATGTGTGAAAATGTCAAAAAATGAAAGGTATGAACGTTTTGTGCCAATTATCCTATGTAAAATTTGGGACCATAAGTGACAAAATGTGATGGAATAGTGAATTTTGAAACTAAATTGAATTTTAGTGATTCAACTGGTATAAATTAAAGTTTAATGATTCAATTGAAATTTCGCTTGAAGTTTAGTGGCTGTGGATGGAATATGCCCATGTACTCGTATCCTTTAGGGTCCATTTGATAGAAAAATGGAATTTGGGTGGAAAAAAAGACGAATTACAAGAAATTGAATTATCTAAAACTTTTTTTTACTGAGAATTGTAATTAAGGTATTTGATTTGTATAATTTTTCACCTGAAAAATATAATACTTTTGGTATTCGTTTGACTTTATTTTTCATGAAATTTGTCAATTAAATGAATAAATTTTCTTACCATTGGGGACAAAATTTGTTTAGATTGTCAAAAAAAATATAAAATTAGAAAAATTTTAGTGTTTGTTTGGCTTTGTTTTATATGAAATTTGTCAATTAAATAGATAAATTTTTTTACACTTCATTTTAGAATTTGTTTCTATTGCTAAAAAAAAAGGTGAAATTTCAATTCCCACCAGAGTGGTTGGAAAATAAATTTCTTGAAATCAAGAAAAATTTCAAAAGGTAAAAAATATTTTTCATAGAAAATTTGGCCAATCAAACAAGCCATTAGAGTAGTAACAATAAATTCCCAAAACTATAGTTGGGTTATTTCGTAACTTGATTTTACTTTTCTTTTTTCTTTTTTTGGGCAAAAACTTGTAACTTTATTTGCTAAAAATGTTTTCATCAAAAAGAAAAATCAAAGTTTTCCGTCATAAAGTTTCCAAGAATTATGACACACTGCGCCCATATTTAATTGCACATTTCATAGAATTTACAAATTTTATCAATTTTTAAACTATAAACTTCGTCAGTTTTTATTAAAATCTACTAATTTTTTTTTTTTTTTTTAAATAAAGAACTTAATGACATTATTTATCAATGTTTATGTAATGCTTAAAATTGTCATTTTAGTCTTTAGATAGGAGAATCAATATCTTTTTAAACTTTTTACTGTATAAGTTGGAACAATTCTCTTTATAAATTTGGATTCTTGAATTGGAGAAGAAGACACCAAAAATAGAAGAAAAATAAGTACATCTTTTCATCAAGAGTCTCCTTTTCCCCCCCTTTTTTTCTTTTTAACTTTGCATTTAGAAAAGTTGGTGGATGTTATGGGCTGGCATTTCCAAGTAAATATGTAGTCATTACATATTTCCAATGATGTGACGTTGGCATTTCCAAGTAAAAATAAGTACATCTTTTCATCAAGAGTCTCCTTTTCCCCCCCTTTTTTTCTTTTTAACTAAAAAGAGATGAAAAAGAGAAAAACAACCACACTGCATTTAGAAAAGTTGGTGGATGTTATGGGCTGGCATTTCCAAGTAAATATGTAGTCATTACATATTTCCAATGATGTGACGTTGGCATTTCCAAGTAAAAATAAGTACATCTTTTCATCAAGAGTCTCCTTTTCCCCCCTTTTTTTTCTTTTTAACTAAAAAGAGATGAAAAAGAGAAAAACAAACCACACTGCATTTAGAAAAATGTTATGGGCTGGCATTTCCAAGTAAATATGTAGTCATTACATATTTCCAATGATGTGACGTTGGCATTTCCAAGTAAAAATAAGTACATCTTTTCATCAAGAGTCTCCTTTTCCCCCCCTTTTTTTCTTTTTAACTAAAAAGAGATGAAAAAGAGAAAAACAACCACACTGCATTTAGAAAAGTTGGTGGATGTTATGGGCTGGCATTTCCAAGTAAATATGTAGTCATTACATATTTCCAATGATGTGACGTTGGCATTTCCAAGTAAAAATAAGTACATCTTTTCATCAAGAGTCTCCTTTTCCCCCCCTTTTTTTCTTTTTAACTAAAAAGAGATGAAAAAGAGAAAAACAACCACACTGCATTTAGAAAAGTTGGTGGATGTTATGGGCTGGCATTTCCAAGTAAATATGTAGTCATTGGCGGAGCCAAAACTTTTTGATTGTTGTGTCAACAATTAAAACACAATTATTATTATTTTTAAAAAAATAAATATGTCAATATAACATACCTGTTTTCATACTTTGAAAATATCATATAATTATATTATTATCGAATATATCGTTCTCAATATATATCACCCAGTCCTGTTCTCCTGCGCGCATTATTATTATTTTTTAAAAAAATAAATATGTCAATATAACATACCTGTTTTCATACTTTGAAAATATCATATAATTATATTATTATCGAATATATCGTTCTCAATATATATCACCCAGTCCTGTTCTCCTGCGCTTGGCGCGCAGGAGAACAGGTGAGCTTTGCCCAAAGGCAAAGCTCACAATTTCACACGCAAATACGTGTGAAATTGGATTTGTCAGCCGCAATTGCGGCTGACAAACTCTTTTTATATTTGTTTATTATTTTTTTTTTCACAACTTTAGCTTTTTTTTTTTTTTTTTTTTTTTTGTCTTTTTGTTTTTTAATTGTATGGAACTTGTTCTAGTATTCGAATTTTGTCTTATTATTATTTTTTTTTTTAAAAATTTTTTTTGGCAATCCCATCAAATACTATACTCAATTGTAAAAAAATTTATCTATTTTGATATTTATTTTCATAGAAAACAAGTCAAACGAACCCTAAAAGTTAACGAATTTTTGCTAACTTTTGTAATGTATTTGTCTTTTTTTTTTTTTTTTTTTTGGCAATCCCATCAAATACTATACTCAATTGTAAAAAAATTTATCCATTTTGGTGTTTATTTTCATAGAAAACAAGTCAAACGAACCCTAAAAGTTAACGAATTTTTGTTTTTTTTTGTAATGTATTTGTCTTATTTTTTTTTTTTTTACAAAAGTTAACAAAAAAAAAAAAAGACAATTACATTACAAAAGTTAACAAAAATTCGTTAACTTTTAGGGTCCGTTTGACTTGTTTACTATGAAAATAAACACCAAAATGGATAAATTTTTTTACAATTGAGTATAGTATTTGATGGGATTGCCAAAAAAAATTTAAAAAAAAAAAAAATAAGACAAATACATTACAAAAGTTAACAAAAATTCGTTAACTTTTAGGGTCCGTTTGACTTGTTTTCTATGAAAATTAACACCAAAATGGATAAATTTTTTTACAATTGAGTATAGTATTTGATGGGATTGTCAAAAAAAATTTAAAAAAAAAAAAAATAAGACAAATACATTACAAAATTTAACAAAAATTCGTTAACTTTTAGGGTTCGTTTGACTTGTTTTCTATGAAAATAAACACCAAAATGGATAAATTTTTTTACAATTGAGTATAGTATTTGATGGGATTGCCAAAAAAAAAAAAAAAAAAAAGACAAATACATTACAAAAGTTAGCAAAAATTCGTTAACTTTTAGGGTTCGTTTGACTTGTTTTCTATGAAAATAAACACCAAAATGGATAATTTTTTTTACAATTGAGTATAGTATTTGATGGGATTGCCAAAAAAAAAAAAAAAAAAAAAAAAAAAAAAAAGACAAATACATTACAAAAGTTAGCAAAAATTCGTTAACTTTTAGGGTTCGTTTGACTTGTTTCTATGAAAATAAATACTAAAATAGATAAATTTTTTTACAATTGAGTATAGTATTTGATGGGATTGCCAAAAAAAATTTAAAAAAAAATAATAATAATAAGACAAAATTCGAATACTAGAACAAGTTCCATACAATTAAAAAACAAAAAGACAAAAAAAAAAAAAAAAAAAAAAAAAGCTAAAGTTGTGAAAAAAAAAAATAATAAACAAATATAAAAAGAGTTTGTCAGCCGCAATTGCGGCTGACAAACCCAATTTCACACGCATTTGCGTGTGAAATTGTGAGCTTTGCCTTTGGGCAAAGCTCACCTGTTCTCCTGCGCGCCAAGCGCAGGAGAACAGGACTGATATATCACCATACTATCACTGAGATTTAACATTTTCTAGCTACGATTCACTGGCTTTTACCAAAAAAAAATTCTGGAACCCCTAAAATATATTAATAGCATAAAAAAAAAAAAAAAAAAAAAGCTTGCAACTTGCAAGAAAAATTAATATTCATGCGAACACTGTGATGCATAAAAACGGCAAGTTTTAAGGCGGCCTTCTTTTCTTGGATTGAAATGGAAAATGGCAATGGTTAAATTTTTTCTTCAAAAATACATTTGTCTATCTTTATTAAATATACTCTTATTAAAAATAATGATAAAAAATTTCCAAGTTGTAAAAGTTTTCGAAATCTTTTGAGTGTCAATATTTTTATAAGCGCTTATTTGATAGGGGTTAAAATCGAGATTTTAATTTAAGTCAAAGTCAATAATAAATTTTAATTACATATTTCATGGAATCATCAATTTTTTAATCGCGCATTTCATCAACTTTTATCAAAAATTGCTAAAAATTTGATTTTAATTTTCATCAAACAAGAATTTAAAAATATAGCCGACTTTGTACACACTAACAAACCAACATATACACCTCAAGCATGGACTCTCGACGTGCATTTGGAAATCAAAGTTCATATGCAAAGTAGAAAATAGAAATAGTAATAGTTTGGTCCTATTGAGAAATAGGAACAGGACAAACGTCACTCACGTAGATACAAAAAATAAATTACAACTAAAAATTTAATCACAAGTTGCAATTTTTATATGTTACAACTTATTAGTCGATCACAATTTATCAAATTAATTATCTACAACTTATTTATTGATCACAATTTATTAAATTAACTAATCACTTTTCATTACAACTCACTCCACTACTGTCCGCACTACCCCAATCATTGACATCACCTCAGATTGACAAAATGTTACCACCAAAACCATCAGTATTACCTACACCTCCATCACAACCAATTGCACCTCATCTATAATTGGAAATTGGTTTAACAATTTAAGAAAAATTGGTTAAGTATTGAAAATTAACGTTTGACTTCATATCAATTTTGATCAAATATTCAGACCCGATATATTTAGACAAAATGGTTTTCCGCTTTGTCGTTTTGGGGCTTCGAAATAGGGATCGACATGCCCGATCAGATTGCGGGGGTCGAGGGGGCAGCACCCCCGAAAAGAAATTTTGATTTTCGTGGATACTTGGCATGTCAAAACCAATTTCAGGTGAATGACAAATTGTAGTCCAAGTTTGAAAGAAAATTTAGAGGAAAGCTGAATAACACTATCGCTCGAGCGACATGTGTTTTCGCTCAAGCTACGTCGAGTGAAGAGCGAGCGACGAAGTCTCTACAACCCTCACTCGAGCGAAAGTTTGGTGGAGAGTGAGCGATAGTACAGGGTCATGTTCTTTTGAAGTGTTGCACGATTTGGATCCATACCACTTCGTTCCCAACTTTTCATCATCTATATAAAGGATCATAGGGATGTCCTATTCCACACCAATGATATGCAAACATCAATATCATTATCTCTTCTTTTCTTTAACTAAGTTCTTGCATTCTTGTTGCATAAATTCTGGGTTTTCTTTTTTTCATTTTATTTTGGAGTACAAAAGTTATTATTCTGGTTCGTTGTGCTTGTGTTTGAAGTGCTACAAATACAAGTGGTAGTCGTTGTACCTTGGGATTGATTGTCATAAATTGTAGGCACCGTTGCGGGGCAAATTTGACTTAAGGACAAAATGTTCAACACTTGTCCTGACTTTGCATTTTGATCATTTCTTTTCCAATTTTTCTTGTCGTTAATTCATCCATTTGTCGGCAAGAGTTCTTACAAATACATTCTGATCTTTTGGCGTCACTATACACAAAATTACCCAACATAATCATCGACTACCACTCACACCACCAAAATGCTGTCGTCGTCGCTACCACCACTCGCATCTCTCTCTTTCCACATAGGTATTCATAGGAAAATGTAAAGGTAACCCCCAAAAAACTCCCAAACCTTCCACACCGTCGCCATCACCACCAACATCTCGACCGCATACATATCATATACAACCATAGACTACCACCAGCACCACCTGAAGGTCGCCGTCGTTACCGCATGCACCTTCCTCTTTCTACAAAGACATTTCACTAAAAAATGTAAAGGTTACCCCCAACAAACTCTCCAAACCCATACACATTCAGATATGCAGCTTGAATATGTAACAATAAAATAACAGAGATCTAGGACACGATTAAGAGAGACAGACTTGGGAAGCAGTGGAGTTTTGTGTGATATGGGAGGCAGAATGCATTGCTTAAAGCTTGAGTTAGGTATAGCTTATTTCCTGAGTCACAGAATGTCTCATATGTTTATGGTCACTGAAGTGATACTAGTGTGTAGGATTTTGATGATGTGGTCCTTACGAATCTGTTAGGTTCCTTCTTTGGGTAATGGTTCGAGCAATTGAAGTATTCCCCACTTGTGGAGATCCTAGGAGGCATAATAATCAGCAAAATTATAGATTGTGTTGGGTTTTGATACCCAATAATTTCGGGCTATGATGTTAACGTGGGATTTTAATTTCATAAGCTTTGGCGAAATAGTACCAACAACCAAGTCCAAAAGATCTTCCTGCCAAATTATATTACCTTTTGGATGACTTGAATCTTGGCCCGTTTAATCTCTTCTATTGGCCTAACTTAAAGTCTAAACCTAGCCTGTTTATAAGATAGAAACCCTAGCCATTAGAAGTGTGATTTGTGTGAATTAATAAGGTAAAAAACGCAGCCTTCTTGTGGAGAAAAAGGGCAGTCATTGAAAGACAAAAACCGGGCAGCTTTGTGGTGCTAAACTTGGTGGTTTTCTTTGTGGATTGTTTGGTCTCTTCTTTGCCATCTTTTGTGGTGTTTTTCCCTTGCCTTTGTGGCTTCAATCATCATCATAATCTCTTCCTTTGTGGGTGAGATTGAAAAGCAACCGAGGTTAATACATTGGTTGCGGATCGGAGCCGGATTGAATTGGTTGTTAATAGAGAAATGTACGTTGAACTGAGCCCGAAAAACATTGTTTTGACGACCCTTGAAGCAAGCTTCCGCTACAGATTGGAGACCCAAAAGCATGACATCTTGATCGTGTGTCTACCATAACTCTTTGTAGTGCTTTCCATATACGGGGTCAATAATGATACCAAAAATCATACTTAGAGATAATCAACATCAAGCTCAAAAAACACGATGGATTAGCAATAAGACTATTACGTTAAAAACCCGCAAGCGTACAAGATCGTTGATGAGTAATAGAAATCAGTAAGTTTCAAGTTTATCATTCCCTCGAGAAATAAGATCTAATATCTAGTTCGATAGTTTTTATCAAATTCAAAATCATGTAACATCAAAAGAAATTATTTGTATGTTTTCTATACTAATCCTAAACTAAGAAAGCAAATAAAGTATCTATCTAGTATGTGAATGTTTTTATTGGATTCGTGAATCCCCCTATTGCCATTTAATTCAATTCTCAATTCGTAATCTAGTAAATTCATGCATTCAAGACAATCGATAATCATTTTTATTTAATTTTCTTTTTCAATATATATTAAACCTATGTTTAATACGATCCAATCATATTTCTAGTCGAAATTCATATGAAAATATGCATGGATTTACAGGATTTATCACACATGATTGCATATGCCATAAATATTATTCCTAGTACCTATTGCCCGTGTGTTGATTTTGCAGCGTTCTAGACTTATTGTGAGTATTCTTATACTACAACAAGCAACTTACTTTTTGCACTACAACAACCAACTTACATTTAATTCAATTCTTAATTCGTAATATAGTAGATTCATGCATTCAAGACAATCGATAATCACTTTTATTTAATATTCTTTTTCAAGATATATTAAACTTATGTTTAATATGATCCAATCATATTTATAGTTTAAATTCATATGAATATATGCATTAATTTATAGAATTTATCACACATGATTCTATATGTCATAAATATTATTCTTTATTCCTATTGTCCGTGTGTTGATTTTGCAGCGTTCTAAACTTATTGTGAGTATTCTTACACTACATCAAGCAACTTACTATCTAATTGGTGATCAAACAATCAAATTGTTCAATGAAAATGCAAAATCAATCAAGAAATACTAAACTAATTGTCTTGAATTAAAATAAACAAACAATAGGGTTCATCATTCATTCAATACAATGAAAAATTTAGCATAACATTCTTATAATTAAATTATACAAGAATAATTGGAAAAAAAAAATCATCCTAAAAATAAGAAAGATGGAAAAAGTAGGAGAAATTCACGTTCTTAGCTCAAATTTTGAAACCCGACTATGAATCTTCAAAATCCTTATATGATTCGTTTTGAATTGATGTATAGACTTGTTCTTCACCTCCAAATTATGTAGAATATGATAAAATTTAGGTCAAATGGAGGTTTCTCATGTTCTGGTTGAGTTTTGATATTTAAAGGATACCAAAAAAATTATATTGAATTGTTACCAAAATATAAACAAGAAAAATCAGAATTTTTCGTTTTTATATTGAGGCATGCTCCTAGGCATATCTAGGGTACGCGCTGGCTAGTCTGAGGCGCCCCTTTTTTGTTGAGGCACGTGCCTCTCCTACTGGCGAGGGTGCGCGCTCTCGCCTAAATTTCAATAACCGAACAGCTTTTAGTATTTTTGTTGTAACTTTTTTTTTCAGTATCTGATTGAAGTGATTCAAAGTACGTTAGAAATATCATTCATAGGGTTACAATTCTTTCATAGTAACATTTTTTCAGTTCGAATTTTGCTATACCAAATTTGGTCTCAATATGAGGCTAAGAATTGAAAGAATAACTTTTTCGGTTGGAAGTTGATATGTGATAATATTTTGATAATACTTCAACTCTTTGACTTTTTTTCTGATTCAATTGACTCCTAATACTCTCAAATCTTCATTGTGAGGTCCGACACAAGGTTTGAGTATTTACACTTTAGTCCTCAAACTTTGAATTTGTTTCATTTTAGCCAATTTTCGTTATTTCTTCCAATTCTTTATCCACACGTGAGTTTTTCCTAATAAAAGCAATAAATAATAAATTAGGAACTAATACATCCAAAGAATAACAAATTATTATCATAAAGTAGAACGACTGAAACGTTGAAACTTATTTCCATAAAGTAGAACGGCTGAAACGTTGAAACTTATTTCCATAAATTCTAAAACTGAAATTCCATTCAACATTCTGAAAACGGATGAAATCTGAAACTAATGTAATCTGAATTCTGAAACTGAAGTAGTGTGATCGGGCCGAATACGAATACCGCAAGCGTACGGATCAAGTAGTATAATAGAGCTTTTAAAGCCCAAGTCAATCCCATGAGGAGTGTTTTTCCAATTACAAGTTAAAGTGTTTCAAATTAATGCTGGACACACACATTTTAAAAAATTGATTTTAAAAACGAGAAAATAAAACTAAAGACTCGATTTAATTTTTAAAAAGAAAAAGAAAATTACGAAAAGGGTTTTTGATTTGAAAAATGTTGGAATTTATGCTTTCACTTAACCATTATTTCATTAGTATTAAAATTGATAAAATAAAGATGCTAGTGCTACCAAAGTGTCAAATTAGACCCGATTCTCCAATTTTAGTTAACAACCTCTTCCGAGCGAAATTAACCCTAATTGATTAACCTATCCACTATATCTCTATGTGGATACAATTTAACTAACTGCATTAAATTATTGTGAGAATACTCTAAGGGTCACCTAGGGTAGATGTATATTCCTATAACACCTAAACGAGTATAGTCGAAACTATACAAACCTAGGGTTTTAATTATCTTGATCTAGCTAGTACAACAATTTCTCAATAATTGCACCAACCATTAAACCATATCACATATTGATCAAGTACATGATAGTCAATAAAACACAATAATTAAAACATCTAAAACTTAGTAACACATGCATCTTACCATACAAAACAACATACTAATGAAATTTTGGTTAAGTTACTACATAAATTCCAATATAAAACTATTTAGCTCATTATAAAAGTAGTGTAACAAAGAGATTTTTGTTCCAATACAATACAAACATGGAAATTAAAGGAAGAACTTCAAAAAGTTAGATACAACCCTCGTAGAATAGATTTGAACTCTTCCATTTGGTTTCCAAGTTCTTCTTGTTACTATCTCCTTGATACACCACCTTCACCCTTAACTTAACCTATAAAACAAAACAAAAACTAAAAGAAAAAGCAAAAAAACTAGAGGAGCTCGAGAGAGGACGAGAGTTAGAGAGAGGAAGAGAAGATGAAGATAAGTGATGATGATACAAAATGGAAGAAATTCTATCTATATCTCTCTCTCCACTAAGATTTCTTCCACTAAATGGATTAAATTATAATATTTAAACTATATAATATTAGATATAGATAAAGATTAGTATTAAATAACTCAAAAGTAAGCAAAATGTTTGGCCAAAGTTCGAGGGAAATGTTTTAAACCGCCATTCCAAATTTCCTCTAAGTGACCGCTTAGGCAAACCTGGGCGACCGCTTGGGCAAATCAAAATGCGGTCTAAATTTCCTGGTGGCCACTTAGCGACCGCTTAGTTCAAGTTCACGCGGTCGCTTAGTTCATCCCATAATTGCTGCTCAGGTCCTTGGACATTCTAGCCACAGTGCAATCTGATCCCTCATCTTTGGATTAGTATAATTCAGTCCTCAGATTTTGAACTTCATTTCATTTAGGCCCTTGCTAAATTGCAGTCAAAGTCCTCCATCTTTTGGTCAAGTGCATTTTAGTCCTCAACTTCACAAAATTGTACACTTTTAGTCCTTTTTGCTCCTCTTTAACTCGTTTCTTCGTCTGGTCGGGGTTTTGCCTATAACATCAAATAATACACAATTATGCATAGAATATGCTCAATTTCATTCATAATTATAAACCAATAAGTGCTTAATAAGTGTGTAAACGCACACTTATCATAGTGGAATGATTTTCATTCAATATTATCATTTTTTTTCTCCAACAATCCCCCACATGAATGAAAATTTGAAAAATAAAGACTTAAGAGAGAGAGAGAGAGAGAATAAACCGAATCAATCTTGCATAGGATAGGCAGCATTTAGTTTTGAATCTTTCCTTGTGAAAATCTATCGAGTATTACTAGCAAACCAGTGGATCTGATGCCTTGAACTGTTTCGCCATTTGTATAAACTAAGATAATAGACCTCACACAGGACCATTCTAGACACAGCGTAGTTCTCAATGTTGTGTTCATTTTGGCCTTGAACACGTCACCTGGTTCTGCAAGTGTTTGTTCAATGATGTAGCCTTTCCAATCCTTATAGAAGAGGCCCCACTTCACACTCGCATAGGTGACCTCTTAACTTAGTCTTTCACAACAACGGTTAATGGTCATTAAAAGCATAGCTTAGTCTGCATCTTCCAATCACGGTGAGCACCATAGGAATGAGCAGAAGGAGAACCTTCTCAGTGATTCACATAAATATACATGATTTAGTTGTCCATTTGAACCTAGATCCTGGGATATCCATTCAGCTAGGTTGGGTTTCCACCATGATACCCTTCAACGTCATAGGCTCCAAGCCCATTCCCCTCGATGTTTTTTCAACTAGCTCTCGAGTTAGCCCTTTGGTTAGCGGATTCGCAATATTATCCTTTGACTTCATGTAGTCCAGAGTGATAATACCTTGTGAGAGTAGTTGTCGAATGGTATTATGTCGTCTTCGAATATGTCGAGACTTACCATTATACATATTGTTCTGTGCCCTGCCAATTGCTGATCGATTATCGCAATAAACACAAATTGCAGGCACGGGCTTTGACCATCTTGGAATATCCTCAACAAATTGGCGAAGTCACTCTGCTTCTTCAATTGCTTTGTCCAAAGCGATGAACTCTGATTCAATTGTAGATCTTGCGATGCAAGTTTGTTTGGACGATTTTCAAGAGACAGCTGCCCCACCAAGAGTGAAGACATATCCACTGGTAGATTTTGAATCTGACATATCTGATATCCAATTTGCATCAGCATATCCTTCAATTACTGCAGGGTATCTAGAGTAATGCAGTCCAAAATCACGAGTGTACCTCAAGTAATGTAACACCCTAAAAATGGCTCTCCAATGGATAACACATGGGTTACTCGTGTAGCGACTCAATCTGCTAACTGAGTATGCTATATCCGGTCTCGTACAAGTCATTAAATACATTAAACTCCCAATTATCCGAGAATATTCTAACTGTGACACACCATCACCAGTGTTATTGGATAAATGGAGACTCAAATCCACAGGAGTCCTGGCCACAGTGGTATCAGACTTGTTGAACTTGTCTAGTATCTTATCAATGTAATGAGATTGAGATAACACAAGTCTATTCGGTATTCGAGTAATTTTTACTCCCAAAATGACATCCGCGAGACCCATATCTTTCATGTCAAACTTTGAGTTTAACATATTCTTAATGGCTTTGATAATTTTATCAGAGCGGCCGACAATGAGCATGTCATCGACGTACAGACACAATATGACATATCCATCATTAGTGTCTTTGACATATATACACTTGTTGCACTCGTTGATTCTAAAACCACTAGAAAGCATAGCATTATCAAACTTTTCATGCCATTGCTTCGGTGCTTGCTTTAAACCATAAAGCGATTTAACCAGTTTACAGACTTTCCTTTCTTGACCTGGAGCCGAAAACCCCTCTGGTTGCTCCATGTAGATTTCTTCATTCAAATCTCCATTTAGGAAAGCTGTTTTTACATCCATCTGATGTATTTTCAAATTTCGCAAGGCCGCAATAGTAATTATCATCCTGATAGAAGTTATTCTCGACACAGGAGAATAAGTATCAAAGTAATTTAAGCCTTCTTTTTGCTTATAACCTTTGATTACTAGTCGAGCTTTATATTTATCAATAGAGCCATCCGCTTTCATCTTTTTCTTGAAGATCCACTTGTAGCCCAAAGGCATACAGCCCGGTAGAAGATCTACTAATTCCCAGGTATGATTCTGTAGGATAGAATCGATTTCACTCTTGATGGCTTCTTTCCATAGATGACCATCTGGAGAAGATATATCTTCTTTATAGCTTTGAGGATCATTCTCCATCAAGTATGTGAGAAAATCAGGGCCAAACGTCGTAGAAGTTTTGGTCCTTTTGGTTTGTCTAGGCTCATCCTCACCTTCTTCAACTGGATCTTTACTGCTGCCAGAAGCAGAAGATTCCATTGTCCGTTTAATAGGAGTTAACTGTTTAGGAGATTTACAAGGAAATATATTCTCAAAGAGTTGTGCATTCCTAGACTCTATAATCGTGTTCGAATAAATATCAGGTACATTCGAGTAATGCACAAGAAACCTATATGCACTATTATTTTGTGCATAATCAATGAACACATAGTCAACTGTCTTAGGCCCAATCTTGACCTTCTTAGGAGGAGGCACTGCGACCTTCGTAAGACACCCCCACATTCGTAATTATTTATACGAAGGTGTACGACCTGTCCAAAGTTCATACGGAGTCTTATCCATATTCTTTCTTAACACTTTATTCAAAATGTAATTTGCAGAAAGAATAGCTTCTCCCCACATGTTCTGTGATAATCCAGAACTGATCAACATAACATTCATCATTTCTTTTAACGTTCGATTCTTACGCTTATCAATTCCGTTCTGCTGAGGTGAATAATGTGCAGTAGTTTGGTAAATTATTCCATATTTAGCACAAAATTCACCAAATGGTGATTCATATTCACCACCACGATCACTTCGTAGCATCTTTATTTTCTTGCTAAGTTGATTTTCAACTTCATTCTTATAAAGAATGAATTTATCGATAGCTTCGTCTTTACTTTTAAGTAAGTACACATAACAATATCTCGTGCTATCATCGACAAAAGTAATAAAGTACTTATTGCCGCCTCTTGTTCGGACAAATTTCAAGTCACACACATCACTGTGGACTAGTCTCAATGGCTCGATACTTCTTTCAATACTATGAAACGAAGACCTAGTAAGCTTAGCCTCAACACATGTTTCACATTTATGATTTGAATCAATTTGAAACCTAGGCAAGTAATTTAGTTTGCTTAGTCTACGTAAAGCATTGTAATTTACGTGACCTAATCTACCATGCCACAGATTATAAGGCTCAAGCAAGTAAACAGAAGGAGTTTTCTCACTATTCATAATAATTGGGGTTACAGCAATTACATTGAATTTAAACAGACCATCAGTCATATAGCCTTTCCCAATATAAACTCTTATTTTGGTAATCACCAGCTTATCCACCTCAAAGACCATGCGGAAACCATTCTTGCTCAGAAGAGATCCAGAGACCAGATTCTTGAGAATCTCTGGCACGTACAACACATTAGTCAAAGTAAGCTCTCTGCCAGATGTCATCTTTAGGATCACCTTGCCTTTACCAAGCACTTCAGAAGTTGCAGAGTTTCCCATAAACAACTTTTCACCATTTGTAACTGGTGCAAAAGTAGTGAACATGCTCCTGTTGGAGCAGACATGGCAAGTGACTCCAGTGTCCAGCCATCACTCCTTAGGGTTAGACCCCACCAGATTAACCTCACTAATCACCGCCGTGAGGTTTAGGTCAAACATGTCATCTGAGAGATGATCTCTCTCATTTCCAACCATATTAGCCTGAGGACGCTGCTTGTTATCCCTTCGAGGCTGACGGCAGTCTGCTGATCGATGCCCAACTTTGTCACAATTGAAGCACTTTCCATTGAACTAGAACTTAGGCTTCTTTTCTACCCCGCCGGTAGGCTTCAACTGAGACCCTTTCGTGGTCTGCTTTTTGTCTTTCCAATTTTCATTACCCTGTTTGGCTTTAAAGGATTGACCTTTCTTAATGTCAGAACTTTGGTCGTGTTCCAATACGTTAGCCTTCTCAGAGTAAGAATTCCCTGACTTACGTTCAGCTTTTTTGTTATCCTCCTCAATGCGCAGCTTGATAATTAGATCCTCGAAAGACATCTCTTTCCTCTTATGCTGCAAACAGCTTTTGAAAGCCTTCCACTGAGGAGGTAGCTTGTGAATAGCAGTAGCCACCTGTAGAGATTCTGACATAGTCAGACCCTCAGCATGCATTTCTTGCAAGCGCACTTGATACTCCTACACTTTGCTCACCACTGAACGTGAATCAACCATTTCGAAGTCCATGCATCAACTGGCCAAGAATTTCTTAGACCCAGCATCCTCGGATTTGTACTTCTTTTCTAAGGACTCCCAAAGCTCCTTAGCAGACTTCTTTACCACATACACGTGATACAGAGAATTCTGTAGGCCATCCAAGACATAGTTGCGACACAAAAAATCAGCACTTTTCCATGCATCCTACGCTGCACGCCTATGCATATCAGCGTCGTTTTCAGCCACGACCGAGGCATCCTCGGTGAGGAAACGTGCAAGGCCCAAAGTAGTAAGATAAAAAATCATCTTATTCTGCCGTGTCTTAAAATCAGTGCCAGCAAACTTATTTGGTTGAATTGCATGATTCACCGGAAATGGAGCTGGAAACGTTGGCAAAGGTGCCGAGTCCGAAGCCCTAGGCATTGGCAAAGGTATTCTGCCAAACTGGATTGCCGAGGCCACAGCCGTAGGCAAAGTTGGGTTCACTCCAACATGAGGAATCTCGCCTCCAATTATCTCGTCAATGGAAAGAATGCCAGTCGTGGTCTCCATAGGGTTAACAGCGGTCCCAAAAGTGTTGCTTCCATTGTTCACATCGTCAGTTCCATGTGACGCCATTGAACCTTAGAACAAACAACAAATAATTTAGAATAATTATAAATTTATAAAGTCGTGTATAAATTCGAGATCTAAATAATCTGTTCGGAAAAAAAAAAAACTACAGAATAGAAGAGCAAATTATTTTGTCAAATTATTAACAAATTAACAACCATTTAAAATAAATTAGAAATCATTAACTAATAATTAAAACCAATCATTAAAATATATATATATATAAATTCTAATGATGAAGCAATCATACGCAATCAAATAATGAAGCAATCATTACTAATAATAGGCAATTATAAAAAGTTGAATAATCATTGTCAAATGATTTGAAAAACCATGTAAGTTAAAATATCATGCAAAACCATCTATAACCATGCAAAATCACTCTTTCTAAATCATGTACAGAGACGAACTTCCTGTAATATATTTTTTCCTTTTTTTTTCCAATCGTTCCGATGAATCCTCCCCCCGAGGGGGACTTAGGGGGGAAACGGGCTGCTGAATCGGTTAGAAATCTACATTAATGAACAGAACTGATGAAAAAAAACACTCATATCTGGAAAAAATTTACAGAACTGCACGAACTGGGGAAAAAAAACCGAAACGGATGAACAACAGAAACAGAAAAGAGGGAAAAAATTTGATTCACCAAATAGATTTCGATTTAAGCTTGTTAGGAAAAATTAAGAATCAAAGTAAATCATAACCAAACCGAAGGCCCGTGTTTACACGGTTTCCTTAAATCGAATTCGTCGCCTCACCGGGGTGCACGAGGTTTTGATCGGTGTTCGATTCCCAGGATACAATCGGTTGTCGGTTCACGCTGCACTACGTTAACCGCCTATGAACTAGCAGTGTCTATCTCTCAAGGATTTTAGCAAAAAAAAAAAACACAGGCTGCCGGAACTGGGGAAAAAAAAAGTTTTTTTCCTTTTTGTTGTGTTTGTTGTTTGAATCACTTGTGTTTTTGTTCCAACCAAGAGATCCTCTATTTATACCCATAGAAGTGGAAGTGTGATCATTAATTTTTGTAGTAGACCGACTGAAACGTTGAAACTTATTTCCATAAATTCTAAAACTGAATTTCCATTCAACATTCTGAAAACGGATGAAATCTGAAACTGAAGTAATCTGAATTCTAAAACTGAAGTAGTGGAATGATTTTCATTCAATATTATCATTTTTTTTCTCCAACATAAACCTTGAGCATATACGTATATAATTCTTTGACATTCAGTTTGTCTTCGTGAAAGCAAGGCTTCATTGCACAATGAAGGCATATCTCTATTTTCAAGTGCATCACGATATTGTTAGGGACAAATAAGGTTTTAAGAAAAGCATATGGGATTTTTTTTTAGTTTGAGATTCTATAATTTCCAACAGCTTCTTCTCCTATTTTCTCTTATGGTATTGGAGATATTCCACCAACGCATTTTCTATGCTTTATCATTGTCAAATTCAACTCATCTTGATTTTGTAATGACAGTGTAACACCTAATCAATATCATATTACTGGCGATGACAATGGGAATGAATAATCTAATTGTACATAATTAGTGAAAATTCATGTTGGATTGCAAATGACATTCCATGTAGCACAATCCTCATTGGGATGGTTTTGGCTATTTCTTTAACATGTGGGAGTGTGGTGTATTGTCTGGGTTGGTAGGAGTTAGGGAAGACAATGTTTTCTTCTTTTCTTTGTTTTTTTCTACAAAATGTATTAGTACTTTGTCATTCCTGAGAGAATGTTTAAACCCTAAGCATAGACATCTATAATATTTCGACGTTCAGTTTGTCTTCCTGAATGCACAATGCTAAAAAGATTAGGTTTCATTTCATCCGGAAGGCATATCTGTATTTTCAAGTGCGTCACGATATTGGTAGGGACAAATAAGGTTTTAAGAACATCGCCTGGGATTTTTTAGTTCGATATACTATAATTTCCAACAACTTCTCCTATTTTCTCTTGTGATCTTGGAGATATCCCACCAACACATTTTCTATGCTTTATCATTGTTAAATTCAACTCATGTTGATTTTGTAATGACAGTGTAATACCCATTCAACATCGATAAGTGTATTTTATACACTTATTTGGACTGAAAAAATATAAACATTATAGTTCTTTTGAACAATTATAGCCTAATTTATAGTATATTTCATTTATTAGGCAAACTTCGATGAAGGAAGTGGAATTGAAAGAACGAAGCGAAAAATGGCAAGATCCAAAGTTTGGAGACTAAAGTGTAAATAATAAAAAATTTGTATTGAACCTCACAATGACGATTTGAGAATGCTAATGTAAATTGAAAGTAAAAAAGGAGTGAAATATGATCAAAATATTTTCAAAAATCAATTTTCAATCGCACAAGTATGTTCCAACATTTTAGTCGGAGATTGAGACCCAATTTTGATATAGTAAACATTCGAATTGGAAACAATTTATCTCCATCAAAATTGTAGTCCTTCAAGTTATTTTTTCAACCCAATTTGAATAGCCTCAAATGAATATCAGAAATGAATGTTATGATAAAAATAATGAAAGGTGTGCAATGCTGATTTTTACCCAAAAGCATCAGGGCGCCAAAGTGCACATTTTAGAGTTGTGGCGCCTAGGCGCCGCCTGATATGGATTAGGACGCGATTTTGGTCCTTTTAAAGCCCATGAAAACCCTACAACAACCAAAAAACGTAAGGACAACTATAAATATTGTTTTTGACACTTTTGATGTAATTACACACAATTTGGGGGAGGGAAAAAACACAATCACCAAGAAAAAAGAGTAAAAGTTAGAGTTTGAAAACTTTTGAGGTTGAAGAAGATTTTTGTTATAAGATCTAATTCTTTTCATGATCAAAATTTCCAAAACCAGTTATGAACTCTATGCTTTTTGTTTTTCTTTCATTATTATGAGTAGTGAAACTCATAGCTAGGGCGAACAATGTAATATATGTGTGACCCTTTATATCTTTTATTCAAGATTCAAAATTTTTAAATGCACACGTATTTGATTTTAATTCTGTACTTTGAATTCTTTGGCCAATTATTCAATGATTTTGTGAATATATTACGTATCAAGATGTAAGTTATAAATTTAGACCAAGTTTCAACTTCCAAATTCAAAATCCAGGTGTGAAAGTTATTTAATCAAAAATCAAGTATCAAATTAATTAATATATAAATTATATATTTATACACACATCACAAACTCTAATTAAGTCTCACTTTCCTATCTCTCTACATTTATCCACTCTATCTCTCTACACTAACCTGTCGTCTCTCCATTCTCTCTCTACACAACCTATTGCCCCTCACTCTTCTCCGATGAAGACGCAGCCATCGCCACCGTCGTTGTGAAGACCCCTTGCTCTTTTCTACTTCTTTCTCTTTCTCAATCTCCGCTCTCTCTCTACACAACGACGGAGCGTCATGATCTGCTGTGGGTTTTTTGGGTGTGTTTTCAGTTGTTCGGTGGGGCTGTGGTGGTGGTGGTGATTGATGGCTTGTCAAATCTAGTGGCGATGAAGGTTATGTTTAGATCTGGTGTGGCTATGGTGCGGTGGTGGTGGATCCTATTGCTCACTGTGTGTGGTGATACGATGCACGCAGCCAAGCCCTGGGTGGTGGTTTTTTACGGCGGTGCATATAGCGAGGCGTTGGGCAGCGTTCTCTATGGGCGCTGTAGATCGGGGGTCCTTTTCCCCATTTTTGGGTGCGGTGGTAATCTGCAGTGGTGGTGTGCGATGGGTGGTTGGGGTGTTGTTGACCAGTAGTTGTGTGCGATGGTGTTGGCACCGTGGTTTCTGCTTGTGGTAGTGGTATGACAATGGTGGATAAGACGGTGTCTGTGATCAACAATTAGATGTTTGTGACCAACTATTTAGCTGCTTTGTGACTAAATGTTAGGTGTCTGTGACTAAAAAATAATTTGTGACCAACAAACTGTGACTTACGTGACCAATAGACAAAATGTGACATGTAATTTGAATGATATGTGACCAACAAAATTTTTTATTTGTGACCACGAAATAATCCGTGACCAATTAATTTGAGGATATGTGACCAGTAAATAAATCTGTGACCTATAATTATGAATCTGTGATCATTAATAACGCAACTGTGATTTTATTATTTTTAATTAATTAAATATACCGGATTTTTGAATTTTCAAACTATTTGTCTGATTTTTGAATTGAGGTAAAGATAACACCTGAAATATGATTTTTTTCCCTATTAAAATTCGATAATTTAGTATAATGTGTAGAGATACCAATACTAATTATTGCGGTCATTAGATGAATTATTACAATTAATATTTCATTTAACTAAAATTAATTCGCATTGAGATATGTGATTGAATTAGTTAAATAAAGTCAATAAGAACTCGAGAGGAAAAAATGAATACTTCAGAAGAATTCGATTGAACACTACAATTGTAATTAATCTTGATTGTCGAATTAAAGGGGATCCATAAATAAAATTGTAAGTCCTATAATCCATATTCATACTTTTAAAACCCAAAGTTGATAAGTTGTGTACGTTAGAAAATTTAGTTTAGTTAGAATAATTTAGACACCAATTACAAAAACTTATTATTTGTTTTTTTCTTTTCTTTGTTTTTTCCTTTCATTTTCTACTTTCTTTGTTTCTATGTGAAACCCATTTTATCAGTTTTCTAACTTCTCTTAAAAAGAGCAATAAGGATGTACTGTAGATGCAACAGTAACAGTGCATTCTACTATGAAAATCTTATGTGATGCAAGCATGACTATATTTTTTAATTGTATGTGGGAGAGAAAATATTTTTAAAAGGCAAGAAAAGTACTGTACTTTTAATAAAAATGAAAAACAAGGAAAGTGAAGTTTCTCCGTGTCACAGAGAAAACTAATGAAAATAATTCTATCAATAATGAAATTAAATTCTATCAATACTGTTTTGGGAAATTTAAGGAAAATTCGTGTGAGTTCAGTACATTTTTAATTTTACACTCCCCAATTTACCTAAAGGACTTCCATGTATGAGTACCAGATTGCATAATTGACATTGTAAAGAGTTAACATAACAATCATATTCAAACGTTCCAATTCATTTATTAAGTAATATATAAATTCTATCAATACCGTTTTGAGAAATTACTTATTTATAAGAATCCAATTGTAATCAATATAACTCACTAATTAACCATTTTTAATTTCTCAAAGCCAAGTTTTATAAATATATTTCTGTAACTTACATGCCTTTATAATTTGTCATTTTGCTTACGTGTGATTATTAATTAGTAATCACCGGTAAGTTCAATTTATTGAAATCCGGTAAGTGTAAAACGAATCCGTTAAACTCAAAATCTCTACTCCTCTTTGAATAAAAAATTTCAACTTTTTTTGGCAACTTACATTTTGGCAAAATTTTAAAAATAACTTGATATAATAATAATATAGTAAGTACAAGTTTTTAAAATATTGGAAGATGTTTTTTAGTATTTTGATTGCGTTAGATAAAAATGTAAAAAAAAAAAATCATTGATTTTGCAATCGAAATTAACCAATTACATTATAAAAAGAATTTGTGGTGCTTATTAGTTAATCAGCTACATTATAAAAAGGAAATTAACTTAAGAGGAAAAATTAAAAATTTATGCAAAAGAGTTATAATTTTATAATCAAGTCACAATTTTAAATTATCAATGTGGCTACCTAACATGTATGAAAAAAAAAATCTTTACTCGCAATTTTTAAGACTTGTTATATGTGAAATGAACAAGGATAGATTGCACATTTGTTGGAAACAAAATTTTTTGAAAAAAATTGATCAAGATATTGATGCAATGGGAGAGTCAAAAAATATTCAGAGTTTCATATTTATAGAGTTAAACATATGAACCACCAAATGAAATTTAAAAACATGTAAAGAAAATATTCAATGTTATGTAATCTGTTGGAATGTATAATGCAGATTATATACTTATCGGATATTGAGGTAAGTGAATACCAAATATTTATATACGGTAAGGGAATACTGTATATTGAGCTGCTAGAATATGGTAAGTGGATACAGTATATTAAAATATGTAAGTGGATACCGTATATTGAAATACGGTAAACACTTACCGGATATTGAAATACGGTAAATGCTTACCGTATATTGAAATACGCTAAGTAAATACGGGATATTGAACTCCTTGCTTCTGCTATTGGAAATACCAGATATAGTGATACCGGCTTCTACCATTGCACATGGTTAGTTGCACAAGAATATTCTTCCTGTTGTAATTTTGAATCATTTAGTTTACTCTTTTACCCCTTCTTTCTTTGTAAATATATGCACTTGTATTGATGATAATTAATAAGATGAATTCACCAATTCTATTGTAATCACTCGTTTTCATCATCTTCTTCAGCCGAGTTATTTTCCCTAGTTATAATTTCAATTCAGTTGCAAATTCTTATATAATCAAAATGAGGTTAAAAAATGGAGTCTCACATTGACTTTTCATTTATGTCTTCCACATTTCGTAATTCTCTGTAAGTGGTAGAAGAGTTACAAAAATTACAACATTGATTTTATTAGCATATAACTTATGAAAATTACTTAAGAATCCAACTAGATTCAATTTAACTTACTAATTAACGACATATACGTTGACATAGTTGAAATGGATTTAGGGACACAACTGAAAATTATAAATTAACAACTGTGAAATAATTATTCGTTTAAGGGATTAATTACTAACTAATAATCACACGTAGGCAAAAGAGCAAATTATAAATGCATATAAGTTACAGAAATATATTTGTAAAACGTGGCTTAGAGAAATTAAAAATGGTTAATTAGTGAGTTAAATTGAATACAATTGGATTCTTATAAATAAGTAATTTTCATAAGTTATATGCACGGTGAAAACTAATAAATATATATGAACGCTTACCGGATTTAACGAGCTTACTGTATTTCAAATTACCGATTTCAGAACTTACCGTATTTCAGATTAGGAAAAATGAATATTCCTTCACTTACCGGTATTTCAAATTACCGGAGAACTTACCGTATTTTAGTTTAGGAAAAACGAATATTCCTTCACTTACCGGTATTTGATTTAAGCTAATCAATAAATTACATTTTTTCCGCATTAATCTCTGTGTCATGGAGATGGAGATGGCTGTCTCCGTGACATGGAAAAACGTTTTCCGTGTCAGGATCTGTCTCTGTGTCACAGAGGCATAGAGATAGCCATCTCCGTGCCTCCATGACACGGTGTTTTTTTTTTTTTGGGGGCATTGCCTCCGACCCCCCACGAGGGGCTCTACCCCTCGACCCCGTGATCTCTACTTGTTTTTCTCAATTCTACCTATTACGTTTAAATATGTTATTTATTTATTCTATAGATATACCCCAATTGTTGACTTTATACCCTATTAGGCAAATTACAACTCTAGATCCAATGTTCTAAAAAGCGTAAAGCGTGGTTAGACGTTAAGGCCAAACTTCAAGCATTACAAGCCTAGGCGAAACTTAGGCGTTAAAAAACGTTTTTTGATTTTAAAATTTTAATCAATGTAAAAAACATTCAATAATTCATATAATTTATACAAAATATCTAAAATTATAAAATATTGCATGTACTTAATAACTCCTACAGAAAAAAAGTTTCAAAATCATAATTACATAATATAGATAATTTGTAGTTTAAATCTTATCTAACTCTTTATCGGACTCTAATTCAATATCTTCTTCTTCATCTACAAAAAACAAAAACAAAAAAAACAAAAAGAAATGTACATTTAATGAAGATGAAAAGTAAAAATAAAAAAAATTAAGCGGTCAACGAGAATATTGACCGCTTAATGCGCGACCCGCTTAGACTCAAGGCGAAGCGCCTTAGTCACGCTTCGCGCCTAGGCGACATCTAGGAGCACTTTTTAGAACACTGCCTAGATCACAAACATAGACGAAATCCAACCGTTGCCACAATTTGTGTGAGAATGAAGTCAAGTATATCGCTCTGTAATTTTCGGTGCTCGATGATGAGAGGAAGGAGATGACAACGAAGAAATCGGTGGAATTTCAAACACTCTCGTTGTACATGTTTGTTATATTTTTTCCTAGCTTTACGTGCTCGTTTTTCTTCCTATTTTCATTTCGTTCGTTTTCCTTCCAGGGATTCTGCAGTGATTCTTTTCTTTTTCTCTTCCTTTTGCAACGATTTTTTCTCGTTTGTCTTACAGTAATTTGTAACACAATCAATTTATCACATTATTAAATTTCTTAAAATAATAATTAAATCTGCTTCAAAGATGCAAAGAATGATACCCACGGATCCCAGTTCACATTTTTTTTATACTCTCAAATTTTCAATAATCTTTTTTTTTTTTGACTGGTGTAAAATACAAATTAAATTTGTTGTTTGCTGTTCAAATTTTTTCAAATCATCATAAAAAATCTTTCACTTCAAATATTTCGTAAATCTTTAATTATAACAATATCAGAAACTAAATTAAGATGATTCTAAAAAAACTAAAATCTCTACACTAATAAAAATATAATAAATATACAATTCGTACACCGCACGTGGCATCAACTAGTAATTCTAAATAAGGGAATAATAGTCTTTCAACATTAAGTTTTTTTTTTTAAAAAAAATAAAAAAAATAATTATAATATCACTTTTCGTCATATATCTCACAATGTTTAATTAAGTAGGATAGTCCAAACGTCACTTTTCAATGTTGGGAGCATTTTTCACACTATGTGGAAGTTTCGAAACCACATTCTTAATTTACCTATTTTAAAAAGTTAAAATTGGGAGTCTTTTGAAATCTAATTTTAGGGGTTCACTTCACTCTTTAAAATAGAGAACATATTATCTTTAGAGAGTCTCTTAAACATATTTTGAAGATATAGAACAATGAGCTATATATCTAGGTCTCTATATGAGTGATGGCAAAAAAATCCGTCGAGACGGGGCCCCGTCCCCGAATGACCCCGTCATGGGTTGCGGGGCAGGGCGGAGGATAAAATAAAATAAACTATAATTTTGATAAATTGTTAGTTTTAAAATATTGTTGAATGTATTTACAATTTTATATCATGTTTCTAATCCAACAATTATATTATACAATTGTCAATTTAAAATTTTACCTAACTAACAATTGTTTTATATAATTTATAAATTCGGTCATTCAATTTTTTATTATAATTAAATTATATAATCAAAGCTAGTTTATAATATCTTGATTGAAAAAATTAGAAAAAAATTTTAAAATGTATGTAATGACTTTAAGTTTTGGGTGAATGGTTGAACTTTAAATAATAGCATAACTCAAAATTTTGAATTTGTATTTTATTCTCTAATAATAGAATAACTCGAAAACTTGAAAATGTAAATATAAATAAATAAACGAGATAGTAAATGTGGCAAACTCCAATGGGGTGGGACGAAGGTGGCCCGCCCCTTTGTCACCCCTCTATATTTCTGTCTCACTAGCAAGTTCAAAATCACAATTGGGCTCATAAGGTTTAGACCCCAAGCCGAGGATGGAGGTCGTGCAACGAGAGGTTCAATCTCTAATTGACAATTGTGAAAATTGAATTGCTCATCTATAGAAGAAATGAACCGGAACTAATCTATTGTTGTCTAACTCTTTTATGCGTAAAAATAAATCACAAGATGTGGACGCTTGCATGAATTTTTTTTATTTAAGTTTTACAAATTTATTTTAGATGATCAAGTTGACAATTATTTTGAATACATATTAATTCATATAAATCATGATTTAATTGAAATGTTATAAAACTAAAATTTTAAAACTGAATCAAAATTTTATTTGTTGCTACAATCGATAACTTGACCACAGCAGTTCAATTTTATATTATGAGACCCACAGTCAGACGAACTTTAATAGAAGGGAAAATTTCATTTTTAAGAGAATAAGTACGTCCTATTTCAAAAATAAGAAAACAAGTTTCAAATTTCAAAAATTAGATTTTTACTAAAATTTATTTATGATTTAATTAATTAATTAAATATATAAAGGTCACAGATTTATACAATTTGGTCACAAATTCATTTATTGGTCACATATTATCAAATTAATGAGTCACAAATTATTTCGAAGTCACAAATTATTTTTGAGGTCACATATCTGAAATTTAATAGGTCACAATTTATTTTTGTAGTCACAAATAAAAATTTTAATAGGTCATAAATTATTTTACGGTTACAATTCAAAAATTTCACAGGTCACAATTTGTTCATCGATCACAATTCATTGGTCACAAATTTTTTTTACTGGTAAATCAAGTTTTTATTATAATTAATTAATTGAATATATATAAAAATAAGAAATTTATTCAATTTGGTCACAAATTCATTTATTGGTCTCATATTATCAAATTAATTAGTCACAATTATTTCGAGGTCACAAATCAAAAAACTTTTAGGTCACAAAATTATTTCCAAGGTCACAAATCTGAATTTTAATAAGTCACATATTAATATTTTAGTCACAATTTATCGAATTTTATGGTCACAACCCGTCCCGATCGATATTGGCAGCCAATAATTAGTCACAAATCTCCGTCCGACAAGCCCCGCCTAAACCACACCACCACAACAACCAACAAACAAACATCACCACCGCACTACCAAAACCCCTAGGCCTGCACCTCCCTTCAAACACTGTCACCGCTAGAGACATCGTCAAACAACCATTTGCCAAAAAAAAAAGAAGACAAAAACACCACCGATCCGCCCTCTACCACTACAATAACCGGCACCACTACCAACAAACAAAAACCGCCACAGGATTGAATAAAAAACTACAAATCGGGCAGTACCACCAAAACAAACCAACCATCCATGCCATCCCACACATAAATCACCCGCCGCAAACACCACCACTGTTGACCACCGCACAGTAGTTCAAATCAAAAACCAAAAAAACTTCCAAAAATCAACCACCTGATCGAATAAAAAAAATTGCAGATTCAGGCATATTCGAATAAAAAAAATTACAGATTCACTGCAAACATCACAACCGCACTGCCATCGTCGCCACTTCCACCATCGCTGCCATTCGCACCACCACCACAACCACCATTTTCCAACAAACACCCCATCACCACATTTCGGGATAGGCCAAGATCGCGGCGCTGGTAGTAGTTCTGCAATATCCAGTCGACGCTTTTCACGTCACGACACTCATCCTCTGTGACTTCACATCGCAGCACTGCGACTGCAGCGATGCTCACATCCAGTCGGTTATGTAGTGACGGCAATGGAGGAGAGAGAGAAGAGAAGAGAGGGGAACGGGAACGGCGAGTAGAGAGTGAGAGATGAATGAATGATTTCGAAATTAGGGTTTGTAATAATAATATAATTAATTAAATATTATAAGATTATTATTTAAAATAAAACTTCTGATTTTTGAAATGTTAAAATTCTCACCTAATTTAAGAAATCAGATCTTGAAAAGTAGGGTAGAGTGTAATTTCCACTTAATAGAATCAGACCTGTATTGGCTAATGGAAGCCGCACAAGCCCATATAGTCAGGTAAAAATTAGATATGGATATTAAAAAAAATACCTCTTTTTTAGCCTCATTCTTGTTATAAAAAAAAAAACCATTTTTGAATAGTGTATTGATAGAAAATGTGTGGTTAAAAAATAAAGAAAATTTTGAATTTGTGTGTAATATTATTTTATTGAAAAATGTGTGGTTGAAATATGATCAAATCATTGTTGAAAAATATATTTTGATGAAAAAATGGGGCTCGAGCTGTACTGACTCAATTTTGATTCTCAGTTTGTTTCTAGATACAAAAGGCTTAATGACATGTCTGTCATCCCAATGATCCTTCTTCCAACTATTACTTAAGCATAATTTTATCTAATACAAAAGTGATCAAGAGTAGTATCTTAGAAGTCATAATCAAGAAGAGGAGGCAAAATCGAGTTATAACATATTAGAATGTTTATGAAAATAAAAATTAAACATTCTTTTCGGTTACCCAAAAGTATTGCTTGTCATTGGTAGACCTACGGTTTTCTTCAAAAATCAAAGCACATTCGCTTCATGCCTTGAGAAGTCATGACATGAATTGTGAACCGTGAAGTATAATGAATAAACTTGATGAATGTATTAGAGAATTAAATCTTGCATAATGCATCAAAATATTTTAACGCGTGATGTTTATCAAAGTATTTTCTTCTTTCAAGTCTTTTACCTCACATGCAATGATGGTTATCGCAAGAACATATATAATATGGTCGTGTATCATGCATCATGATAGCCAATGGGAAAAAAAAAAAAAAAAAAAAAAAAAAAAAAAAAAAAAAAACTAGAATGATACATTTAAAAAAAAAAAAAAAAAAAAAACTAAAATACAAATTTCCCTTTAAATTTATTTTACTTTTTTACCTTACAAATCTAATTGGGCCTAGCGACAAGCCTGGGCTAAAGCCCATACCTGCCCTTCCCCCTCGCTACGCCTTGAAGATAGCTCAACCTAGGGCTGAGCAAAATCCAACCCAAACCAAAACAAACCAATCGATTTGAGTTGATTTTTTTTAAGTTGAATTGGGTTGGGTTGGGTTAGATCTCGGGTTATGAATTAAATCTCAACCCAACCCAGCCCAACCCAACCCAATTCAATCCAAACCAATGAATTATAAAATTAATATCTAATTTTTTTTTTAAATAGACATAATAGTAAAGATAAGAGAATGACTTATAATATATAAACGCCAATTTTCTTCACATAGACCGATTCATATGAGTACTATGTACAAATGCAATACTATTTGACGATAAAGTAAAAATTAAAGACACGGTGATAAAATGAATGAATTCCAAAAAATTGTAAAAAAAAGAAAATGCTTCATAAATTTTTAAACTTATTTGTACATTATTTTTAAAAAGAATTCCTTATATATGTGTTTAAAAAATTAATGTTTTCAAGTAATTTCAAACTCTAAAAAATTATCCAAAGTTAACAAATAAATCGGATCCAACTTTAATTGGGTCGAAGCCCAAACTGACCAACCAAAACTGATCAAAATCGATTTGGGCTGTGTTGAGTTTAAATCAATAATTGAGTTAGGTTATGTTGATTTTCGATCAAATCGACCATGTTGAGTTAAGTTTGAGTTGAAAAAAAATCAATCCAACCCAACCAAACCATGCCCACCCCTGGTCCTCAACCAAGTGGTCCAAGTCATAAAGTATTTGTAACGTCAATAAGCTTTTGACACATTTTGTCGAACACTTATGGGGTGCATGTAATCTCAAGTCTTGATCATGGCCATGGCATGGAAATCATGAAGTATTGCATCTCAACTCGAATCAGCATAAGGCAGGGTAGAAGATATGATTTGTCGGGGCAAATTACACAAAATTTTAATTGTGGGGGTAAAAATTGAAAATTACAAGGACTTTTTTTAAAAATCTTGAAAAAAATTGGGCAAAATATTGAATTTCAAATTTATCGTGAGGACAAGTGACCCACGCTGTAAAATCCCACTGAATCAGCATCTTGAAGTATAAAATTTGCACACTTAATAAATAATAGATTGGACAATTATAGAGAACATATGAGCCAAATTGGGTGTCAAAACAAAGGTCTCCACACCAACTTGAGCCAACATGCAAGAGCTAAATCTTATCGTACGACTTGCAACGACCTTTTAAAGGTGGTTGTCCGATTTTGGAAAACAATCGATTAACTTTTAATTTCTGCATTTTTGGTCATTGAGCCCAACTTTCTGACTTTATTCAATCGAGTTCCCCATTAAATCATAAATTTTCAATTGGACCCTTACAAATTTCCTAAATTCTCGATTTTCTATATTTTTGGATTTTAATAAATTCTAAAATGACGTGAATTTTCGGAACCTTACCATAAATATAAAAATGAGTCATAACTTCAATAGAGGTACATTTCAATTCAATGTTTTATTCGTCTGTGATTTGATTGTGTCTTTGTATTGTAATTCAGATCAAAATCACTGTAGAATGAACTATATTATTGATATTGACGGATTGACCCAACAAAAGATGGCATAAGTCATTTTATTAGGTTCTCGTAAAGTGATATATTAAATTCATCAAGTTGTTCCAAATAAGGAAATGGCTTTTCAGCTCACTATAAAATACTCAATAGAGGAGTGCGGTTAAATACCTCACTAGTACTTGACCTTTAAAAATGAACAAATTAGTCTCAAACTTTAGAGTTGGTTGCACGGTCAATTTTGAAAGATGAAAATGGCAAAAGTCATTTAAATTTTTGTTAAAGTGTCATTTCGTGTTCAACTTTATAAAGTTAGGGTTTGTTTTAACTTGCATTAGTGTTCGAGATTTGAAGTGGAACACATTTTCTCACAATGGCCTAGTCCATTTCAATTTTTTATGTATAATTTTTTTTTACATATTAGTCCAATTTAAATTCTATTTAGCTCAATCCTGAATCCGCTCCTGATTTTGCAAGGGTTACATGAATTGTTACAATTTGTTCATAGAGACTAATGAAATAATGAATTATTAGAGACCAACTTGATTCTTTTCAAAAGTTGGGGATCAATGGTGTAATTGTTTCCTATGTAGGTATATATAAGTCCATAACACCAGCAAAAGAGTACAAGACTTTAAGCAGCGGCGGAGAGAGTATCGGCAAATTCATGGGGAATCCCAAGCAGAAGTGGACCTCTGAAGAAGAAGAAGCGCTCCGGGCCGGTGTGGCGAAACACGGCGCCGGAAAATGGAAGAACATACAGAGAGACCCTGAGTTCAATCATCTCCTCTTTGCTCGTTCCAACATTGATCTCAAGGTAACTTTGAAGATAAAATCAATGTATGTATGCATTTGTGAGTATTTACGATTTTTTACTGTCAAATGTGTATATACGGCAACATGTCTATCTATCACTGGCGTAAATAAGGAACTTTACTCCAGTGCCAATTGGAGGAAATTTTGATATTGATTCAAGGCGGGTGAAAGTTAGAGGAGATTTTACTTTTTAGTGTACCTTTTTTTTTTTAGCTATTATTGCGGTTAAAATAAAAATTAGGTACACAGATATTGGTAGTTTGAATTTAGGGATGCTCCTGGTGGTGAGTTTCGTTTACGATAGTAAGTGTCGTCGAATACACCTCATTGAATCTTGGTGGGGAATGCTTCTGGCCTTCTACGATAAAAAATAATAATAATAATAAAATAAAAATAAAAAAAAATAAAATATATATATATATATATATATATTTTTTTCTTCAATGGCAATCGCCACTGAATTTTGAAAATAAGATATTATTTTAACCTCATTGAAATTTTGGGGGAATGCTTACACAGTAAGAATTTTACTTCTTCAATGGCAGAAGTCATATTCATTGTACTTAATTTTGAAAACGAAACGATTTCTTTTTTCATCGATTATCATTTTATTTTAGTTAGTGTTGTACTGTGCAATTTTATTAGATAAAATATTAGAGGTATTGAAACTGATTTAACAGCAGAGAATATTTTCTTTGCATGCATCTAGTTGGCTCCAGGCAGTCGTAGAAATATTTTTTCGTCCAATCTCACCTTGGCTTTATTAATGCTTCAAATGACGTTTCTGCTATTGATCATGCAGTAAAATTATACTCAAAGAGTATTGTGAACTTCACCACTATCAAATCACTGATGTTGTTGCTTCTGCCTGATAAAAATGCAGTTTCAAACAAAAAATTAATATAGTTTTCTTGTGTTACTTGTTTTCTCTCGCAGGATAAATGGCGGAATTTGAGTGTTGCCAATGGTCAAGGCTCACGAGAAAAATCAAAGACACCTAAAGCAAAGGGCAATCCTGCTGAATCTCCTGCTACTCCCTTGCCCAATGTACAGACCCCTGCTTCTGCCACTCCACTGTCACAGGAGGCTTCAATGGATGTGATTATGTTAGATTCTCCAAAGCCCTTACCTGAAGGAAATAATGCTTCAAAGTGAGTTATTTTTCCTCTGCTACTAAGATATTGTACATCATTTGTTTGCTTGCATATTATTTTATCAGGCAGGTCTGTCATTTTTCTGTATTTCCAACTTGTAAGTGTCATCTTGTGATAATTTGGTTTTGATTAACATCGAAGCAAAAGCAGAAAACGGAGAAATAGAAAAAATGGACCAGAAGTAAAACTAGCCATCTTTTCCTTTTAGTTGTGCTGGTTTTCATTGTAATTGGTCATCCTAATCGAGTTGTTTTACTTTGAACCTTGTTAAAGACAGAAATTCAATGCACAGCTGAATTCATGCTTAAAAAAATAGAATCCAGTAATGCATTCAATTGTAGAATCTTGATTACAAGTGAGGATAGTCTTGGTCCCAAACTTGAATTTAACAGCTTCGATTTGTAAACAAAACACAAAGTAACGAAGAAAATAACAAGAACAACACAAGATTTTTCGGTCCAAAGACCTCGAGGTTCGGCGACCGCTTATAACGCCTAATTCCTGTTGAGCATCCATTAAGAATAAACTCAAATCCACTAGACCGCCCAAAAATAGGCAAGAAATCAAGTTATCTCCTCACAACAACATATGAACTCACACAAGAGTTCATCTACCACTCTCACTCTCACATAAATCACTCAAGATTTACAAGAGAGAATATACAAATTTACAAAGTAAAACATAGAGAAAATAAAGGAAGAAAAAGGGCTGCACGTAAAAATGGTAAAAAAGTCTCAAAACCTAGACTACTTTTTTGCCTTTTAAATGAAAGACCCACGTCACCCACTTGCTTCCAATCCAAGGGTCCACAAAATCCCACTTGTCCACATCTAGAAAAAGTTTTCTTTTATTTCAAAATTGCTCTTGCAGCCCTTGTACGTTTTCAAATTCTGGAGACTTCTTCTTACTGGATCAAGAGTTGGGCTACAACTTAGTTGGGCCAGAGATGTGGGGTCAATAAATGGGCTCCAAAATCAGCAAATAACTTTACAATAAGAGCAAATGAAGTTTTTGGTCTAAGTTTAAATCCACATAAGTACCGTCTCAAAATGCAGTAAAAGGTGGAGATTGTGAAGTTATTTGCTGAATTTTTGAAGCCCGGACGTGATCCATCTCTCTGGCCCAATTAAACCCGGCCCAATTAATGTTCCAACAACTGGAAGTCGCCAGAAGTTGAAAAATTGAGATAGTGCAAGGGCATTTTTCTGCAAATTAAAGGAAACTTACCTAGATGTTGACACATGACTTAATTAGGTCCTTTGGATTAGAAGCAAGTGGGTCTTCTCATTTAAAGGCAAAGTCAACTCTATGGTTTTGACAGATTTTTCATCATTCCCGGCTGCTCTTCTTCTATTTTTCCATCTCTCTGTAACTTTAGTTTATATCTTAAATCTTTTGTGATTGTTGTGAAGATAAGAGGGTGGAATATTAAACTCTTTGTGAGTTCATAGTGTTGTTGAGTGATGAGGCTTTTTCGAGATTTTCTACCGTATTTGGGGCTAAAATTTTGTAATCTGGTTTTGCCTTGTTTGGCGGTTCTAGTGGATTGAGTTTAATCATTGACGAATGCTCAACGGGGATTAGGCGTTAAAAGCAGTCGTCGAACCTCGGGTCCTTCGGGCCGAAAATTCTCTTTGTTGATTTCTTTATTATCTTGTTTTTCTTTTCGGTATTTGTTTACAAATCGATGCCTTAAAATCGTTTGGGACCAACAGATAGTCTTGTGTTTATTTTCTGTATTCACTAAATAGCAGTGATTTTCTTCTACTTTTTTACTTATTTGGTGGAGCATGCTGTTGGTGAATTACTGAAAACCCATAAGTCATTTGTTTTGATGCACTCATGAAGCAATTGCACTTAGATAATTCCTAACATTTGCAACCATGTTGTTTGCCTTGCCTCACTGAAATGCATAGGGCTTTCTTTCAATTTGCAACCAGATATTGTCCTGCACTTTAATGAAATACATAGGCCTGTCCATGTGTTAGATAAATTATATGTATTTTATTGATATGGTTGAGGTTGTGAGTCACAATTGGAATTACTTGGGATTCGTGATGGGTATTTGCCTGAAGGGTACCTATCATATTGCTCCACTACTCTAGCAGTGAGTCTATAACAAAAGGAAAAATTAGTTACAGAAGTATTGTTAGCCTTTGTTCTAGCATTAGAATTAATGTCTTGTTGATTGGGCAGCCAAATTTATAAACAAATTAAGGAAAAGAATAATGTAACTTAGACTATAAATCATTGCTAGTTTTTACATATTACTGTTTCTATGATACATAGGATTTATTGTACTTAAAATATACACCATGAGGTAGTGATTGGTCTAGATTAAGGATATGGAAGAATGAGAGGAAGACGATAAGCACCTTGTGGTGAACGCTACGGAAAGGATCTAGTTTAGTTTTTTTTTTTTGATAGGTAATCCAATCATTTTATTAATCAAAGAATAATACACAAGGTGTGCATTATCATTTTAAACAAGATAAAAACGAAACAAAATTAGGCAGCCCCTCTATCGGGTTAGTAGCCGCCGCATTAAACCAGTTATACAATGTTAGATAAAATAATTCCCTAAACTGCTCTGTCGACCGTGTTTGATCTTCAAAACAGCGGTTGTTTCTTTCTCTCCACACACACCATACAAGACAACCTGGCACGAGATCCCAAACCAGTTTACTGTTCTTATCTCGAAATTTTCTCCTCCATGCTTGTACCACATCCTCAATGCGCCTTGGTAACACCCAATTCATCTGTTGAGCAGCCAGAATATCGTTCCACAACCAACGCACACCATCGCAATGAATAAACAAGTGGTTAATAGTCTCTCCATCTCTCTTACACATATAACACCACTCTGTAACATAGCAACCTCTTTTTCGAAGATTATCCACAGTTAACACCTGACCCCTCACAACAGTCCACAGTAAAAATGCCACCCGTGGAGGCAATTTACATTGCCATACCCTCTTCCAAGGGAATGAATTATCCCCAGGTGTCAATAATGATCTAAAATATGTGCGAACGGAGAAAATACCATTTGCAGCCACCTTCCACCTGCTACGGTCGTCCTCTCCAACCCGGATGTGCACCTCATGCAAGGAGGTCAAAAATAGCGCATAATCATCCAATTCCCAATCTTGTAATCCCCTCCCGAAGAAGATGTTCCAGTTAGGATTCCCGTGATGTATAGTTAATACATCATTCACCATTGCAGTAGGTTCCACAGCGATGCGATACAGAGAAGGAAACCTCGACTTTAGTGGTTGATCTCCATGCCATCTATCATCCCAAAATCTGACATTGTCCCCCCATTCCCCACCACAAAGGTCAATCTATTCTGAAAATCGCTCCATCCTTTTCTGATATATCTCCACAAACTCACCCCATACGAGCCCCGACCCTCAACTGAGCACCAACCCCCCTCCATAACACCATACTTCACCGCTATGATTTCTCTCCAAAAACTCTCCCTCTCAACCCCAAATCTCCACAACCACTTGCCCAACAAAGCCTTATTGAACAGCACGAGACTCCTCAAACCAAGACCCCCCTCCGTAGTGGGGGAGCAAACATCGCCCCAATTAACCAAATGGAATTTCTTCTCCTCCCCCATCCCTGCCCAAAGAAATTCTCTTTGGATCCTCTCTAATTTAGTTGCCACTGCAACAGGAATAGGAAACAATGACAAAAAATACGTAGGCAGATTAGAGAGAGTGGACTTAATGAGAGTAAGACGACCTCCTTTTGAAAGGTACATGCGCTTCCACCCGGCTAACCTTTTCTCTACCCTTTCAATAATGTCATTCCAAATGTGTTTACTTTTAAATCGTGCACCTAAGGGGAGCCCAAGATATGAGATAGGCAATTGCGCAACCTTGCAATCCAATTTAGCAGCCAACTCCTCCACGTTAGCGACCTCTCCCACAGGAATAGCCTCGGATTTCCCCAAATTTATCTTCAAACCAGATACCGCTTCGAAGCACAGAAGCAACCGACGCAAGTTTTT
Source organism: Osmanthus fragrans (assembly GCA_019395295.1). NCBI lineage: Eukaryota > Viridiplantae > Streptophyta > Magnoliopsida > Lamiales > Oleaceae > Osmanthus > Osmanthus fragrans. Next base: position 28,065,507 of record CM033344.1, read on the forward strand.
AATTTGCTCTTCATCTGCATCACAGAAAATCAGCGTATCGTCGGCAAATAACAAGTGGGAAACCTGTAGATGACCAACCGTGAAGCCTCTTAGGAGACCCTCCCTTACTGCTTTCTCAATCATCCTACTGAATGCCTCCATTACAATAACAAACAGCAGTGGAGACAACGGATCCCCTTGCCTCAAACCTCTGCTACTCCGAAAATAACCCTCGGGGTTGCCGTTGACCAAAACTGAAAACGACACCGTTGAGATACAGAACTGAATCCACTTACACCACTTATCTCCAAAACCGCAACGCCTGAGCATATACATAAGAAACCTCCAGTTCACATGGTCGTACGCCTTCTGGATATCAAGCTTACATAACATTCCTGGCACCCCCAGACGTATTCTAGAGTCAATGCATTCGTTCGCTATAAGAACAGAATCCATAATCTGTCGCCCTTTCACAAAAGCATTTTGGAACTTTGACACCATTTTTCCCAACACCGCCTTTAACCTATTCGCCAGAACTTTAGAAATGATCTTGTACATCCCACTGACTAAGCTTATAGGACGAAAATCCTTGATATCTGACGCTCCCGATTTCTTGGGAATTAGCACAATAAAAGTGGCATTAGCACTTTTCAGGAACCTGCCGCTCTCAAAGAAATAAGTGAACACCTCCATGATATCCGATCGCACCACCTCCCAACAAGCCTTGTAGAATGAGAACGAAAAGCCATCCGGTCCAGGAGCCTTGTCATCATTCATCCTAAACACCACCTCTCTAATTTCGTCCTCCTCAAAAGGTCTCTCTAACCATCTTGCATCCTCCTCGGTAATAGTGGAAAAATCCAACCCCTCCAACTGTGGCCTCCACTCAGATTGCTCCCGGTAAAGATTCTGATAAAAACCCACCATTTGAGTCCCAATATCATGTGGATCCTCATAAGTGACCCCATCTACCACCAACGATGTGATCGAATTATTGCGCCGATTAGAGTTAGCCACCCTATGAAAGAACTTCGTGCATTTATCACCCTCTTTCAACCATGTGACCCTAGATTTCTGCCGCCAAGCAATCTCCTCCATCTCCAACAATTTCTCGACCTCTCCTCGTACCACTCCTCGTCTCTCCCTCTCCTCCCCGTCCAATCCTCGACTCTCCTCCTGTCTATCCAACTCCTCAATTTCTGATAGGCCCTGATTTTTACGACAGTTTACATCTCCCACCACCTCTTCATTCCACCTCTTTAAATCCCCTTTTAAAGCCTTCAATTTCTGATCCAACACAAAACTTGGGGACCCCCTGAAGTCATAAGAAGCCCACCAACTCCGTACACACTCCCCAAACCCTTCAACTTTCAACCACATCTTCTCAAACCTAAAAGGTCTTCTTTCACCGCTTCTTATGTTCCCAGATAATGCAATAGGGAAATGATCTGAGTAGACCCTCCTTAACCTTCTCTGAGTAACATCTGAGTACTTAGCCTCCCACTCACCACTAATCAAGAATCGATCTATTCGAGATTGAACAGGTTGATCCCGATTAGATGACCAAGTAAAATCACCTCCTATCAAAGGCAGATCCACCAACATAGTGTCCCTTATGAAGTTTGAGAACTCTTCCATTGGCCCTGTCAGTCTTTCACCACTCGATCTCTCAGTAGGAAATCGGACTACATTGAAATCACCGCCAATGCACACTGGTAGGTTCCACCAAGCCATCATACCAGCCATCTCATCCCACATTCCCCATCTATTCTCATCCGCGTTAGGCCCATAGACTCCTATAAACATCCACTGGAATCTATCCCCAATATTTTTGAACGCTAGCGACAGAGTGAATAACCCTGCACTAGCCTGCTCCATATCAAGAACTCTCGTATCCCACATTACTAGCACACCTCCTGAAGCCCCTGATGATCCCAAAAACTGATAACCAACGTGCTGTCCCCCCCATAAACTACTAACAACAGCTCTCGAGACGACCTCCAACTTGGTTTCTTGTAAGCAAACAAGGTCAGCCCTCCATCCTCTTAACATATTTCGAACCCCTAGCCTTTTCCCAACCTCGTTAAGCCCCCTTACATTCCAGCTAATGATTTTTGGGATCATTTTAACTCTCTTTCATCCCTCCCCTGCATCCCTCTCTTTAACTCGCCTCCCTTGATGTCATAATTTATCGAGCATTCGAGTCGCTTAAGCTCCCGATCGCCTTTTCTTCTTACTCTATCTCCTGGTGTACACATCCCCTGTCCCCTACTAGCCTCCAGCTCTTCAAATAACTGCATGAGTCTACTTTCATACCCATCACACGACACTCCCACCATCTTACTGAAATCCAAAATTTTTTGCAGAACCCAATTCGAAGGTGGAGGTCTACTGTCAAGTATGTTCACCTTCATTAACTCCTTTGCGTAAGAACACCTAGAAAAATCAACGATATGTCCCTCCTCCTGTTCCGCATCCTCGTTAATTGTTCTTTTATTGGCGCTATCCACCCACACCACCAATGCTTTCTCAGTCCCTGGATCCCTTTCTTGTATAGATTTGTAACCCCTTCGATTGTAGGTGTTCACAATCATAGTCGCCGGCCCTGTCGTATCATACTCTTTCTCAACTGTCGGATGTGTTCCTTGTGCCAGTGCGAGTCCTGTCTCCTTCTCAGTCATCTCTGAAATCAATGTTCTTAATTCCCCTTCCTCCGACCACTGTACCACCTCCTGATATGCCTCGCTCCCCCCAATTCTTTTTCATCAGTGTCCACTCTACCGAAGTCTTGTCCATCTACGTCCCCTGTAATCACCACTTCAGCCTGCACCTGAGGCTCACAAGTGGGCTCAATCGTCACCTGCTTATCATTAAGTTGGACCAAGTTCATTGCTAGCGCCTTAGCTGGATACTCATCTACGCTCGCCCCACACTTATGACAACAGCTCAAACTATGGCCTTCTAAAGGCTCGTTTCCCACCAACCTAAGTAGTTCATCTACTTCCCCTTTCACTGCCTGGATACGGTTTCTTATTTCAGAAAACCTGCCCTCCTGAAACTTAGGAAGCCGTGGTTGACCCTCATTGATAAAAGTATCAGATTGTGTTCGATTCTCACTCCCACCTTCCTCCCTTTCACTATGCAACTTCGCCCATTGATCTGCAGTCTGAGTGTCTAGTAAGTTTGCTGTAACTTCAGCATACGTCCTCCCTTGCTGTCGTCTCCCTTCAACTGCCTGACGCTTGACCTTCTCTCTGGCAACCAAAAAATCAACAACTGCCTGAAACACTCGAGAGATTGTTGCCCATCCCTCTCCATTAACACCTTCCGGAACCATCACAACTCCTTTCCGGCGCCTCTCTCCATACTGTGCTATTATCAAATACCTACCCCGACTGTTCTTACATCGTTGCGCCAGGAATGCTCTAGAAACCTCATTATACTTAGCAACAAAATCCTCTAGTTTGTCGGCCACTCTCAGCTTGCCTACCATATTCACCATCCAAACAGCACCAAACTTTCCCATGAAAATTGCGCTCGATATCTTCTGTCCCCATTCTGTCAGCTTAACACTACCGAATTCGTTAACAGACACTACGAACTCCTTTGCCTCCACTTTGAATCGAGAATTGAAAATATTCTTGCCATTGGTATACCTAAGCCCATGAAATTGTGTCGCTGAAGCATCTGGCCCTGAAAATTGTGTGTGGAACGAACTGGGCTCGTCCAGACCATCCTGCCGGATGTCCCTCGCCGGCGCGTGGCCCACACGCGCCGGGAACCGCCGTGCCGGAGCGGCGCGTGGGTCACTGGCTAACGTTGTCGGCACCGGAATAGCCTGCACAGGCCGTCGGTAAGGCGCGTTTGGCTTGAATCCGGCCGGACGGAGTCGAATCGGAGTTCCCCCCCTTGTTTTCATTTCAAAACCGTTTGGGAACACTGCTTCTCCGCCCCGATCTGCCGCGTCTGAGGTCTCCAACCCTACCCCAGACGCCTCGCCGCCTGCTGCTGAGTATTTCCGAGCGGCGGCGCTAGGGTTTCCACCTAGGGCCGCCGCCTGCACGTGGTTTGCGTGGCTGTGGTGGCCTTTTTGTGGCGTGAGGCCGGTGATGGTGGGTGATGGTTGGGGGTGGCCGGCCGGGAGCGGACCGTCGCCGGTGATGGTAGATGATGGAAGGGTAGATTTGGATTTTGGGGGAGGAATCTCCATTGGGGATTTAATCTAGTTTTGGTGATTTCATAATTATTGATAGGGTAATCTATACAGCAAAATAATGAAAATAATAATAATAATCAATGCTATTTGTAAGGTCCAGTTACTTTGGAAGAACACGAGGACTAAAAGAGAGGGATGTAGAGACGGTTGGAAAGAGAATCAATATTAAAGGATCTAGTTTAGTTAATCAAGTTGTAACCCCAGATTAAGTTGATTATGTAGAAATAGGTTATTATGAAATTTTGTTGAACACGTAAAGTTTCTAGACAGTCTTTGGTAGACTTTCTGAATAACAGATGTTTACTTGGCTAATCTGTCCATTAGTTATACAATCAAATCTTGTTTTAGACAGGTTCTGAATTTGCACATCCTAATTTGTTGTGGGGACATGTGGAGAGAAATTCACTATTGCTCTTTTTTATGGTTAAATACAGTACATTAAGTCCTATATTCCCTTTCTTCTGTCTGCACAACCTGAAGGTTAAGTTCCAATAAAAATAAATTGTCAACTTGATATTTTAACCAAACTATCTGTAACATCATGAAATGCAACTTTGAGTCTCATTCATGGCCATATGGGTTTTTAAGAGCCTGCCAAATGCCAGTGAAAGCATGCCCTTGGATGCCCTTTCTGAATGCAGACATTACAGCTGTAGAGTCAGGTGATGGAGGATTGATTCCCGAACTGTAGTTTGGAACTGTAGACAGTGACTACTATCAGTACAACGGCACTTAACGTTTTGCAATTTTTGTTTTACAAAATACAGCAGAGCTAAATATATATTTAATTTTTTATTTTCTGTTATTCCCTCATTTGGACAAGAAGCATTTGAAATTTTGGAAGGTAAAAGAAGATTTTTCTGCTTCCAGTCAACAACTATACTTCTCAATATGCTTCAGATTGATTTAAGCAATGTACTCTGCTTCTCCACTTATATACCGAGTGCTGTTGTTTTGTTCATCATTTTCCACTCAAGAGGGCTTCATAGCATGTTGATAAGAATGAACTAAGAAATTGAAATTTGATTTTTAAATCAATTCACTAGATGCATAAAGTATCTCATTCAAACTGGATCAGATCGGTCAAAAATAAATTGCCTCCAACTCTTGCATATCAAGTATACCCAACCTAATTTTTTGGTAATCTGGTCTTGGCGGGTGATTGGGCTGAACTTTTGGATTTAGAATTTTTGTGAGTGGTAGGTTAAGTTAACTCGGGTGAAAGTTAGGAATTTCTTTAGTTGATGAGGTGGGGTGTTTTTGTAAGGAATGGAGTGGAGTAAATGCTGTATTCCTTAAATTTATAGTTCAGTTCTTATCTTTGGGTTGATGGAGCTACAGCTCAGTTCTTTTTAAACTCATGAAAGAAAGAGAAGAATTAAACCTAAATTTTTTTTACAGTTATTACCAACTTCAATGTGCCTACATCTTATTCAGTTACTTGTACTTTTTTCTTTATGATTTATTACATCACTCATTTCTTGGATATATGACACGTTCTTAGGTACAATTCAATGATATTTGAAGCACTCTCAACTTTGAAAGAACCAAATGGATCAGATTCCAGTGCACTTGCTAATTTTATAGAGGTATGATAAAATTTAGAAATTTTTTATTCTATTTCTAAATTCGCGAGTCTTGTTGGGCTCCATAGTTTAGTTTTAGAGCTAATTTATTTAAGAGCCATAGTGTTTGAGTCTTTGAGATGTCTTTTTTGTTTGGTGGGAATCTGCTAAAAAATGTCTATCATGTTAGCCTTAATACAAGTTGCATCATGTGTTGGCCAGTTGGCAAAAACCCCTTTTTCGTACCATCTCAACTTTTACTACAATGAACTTAGCCTCCGTTTGGCAAATAGGAATAGTAATGGATCTCACAAAATGTGTGGATAATAATGTGTAATAGTTATGAATATGGTTGAAAACTTGAAATTAATGTTTGACTTTAAGTGAATTTATAAATTGTGTCGAAACGTTTGGCTTAGATTTTGACTTATAAAATATATTTTTGCACTTCTAAAAAGATATTTAGATGTCAGTTGTGATCTCTTGTCCTTGCAAAGGACACTCAGTGATTACAAATCTTGGATTGTATGTGTTTGAATCTGGGTGTGACTCGAATTCTATTTTAATTGGGAGTTAGTAGTATGATTTGAAAAAGTTTTGAAGGAGTCCAAGATAAATAAAAAGAATGTTTTGCAATTTTGCAGTATTTTTCTCTCCTATTCCAATTCAAATGCTCCATTATTGGTTAGACTTATTATATTAGGATTCCACTTTATATTAAATTCTTCGTTGTATTATATTCTCCTTGTGCTTTAGGGTTTTTTTATTATAAATATGTGGTGTACAACATATATTGGTGTACAACATATATTGAGATTGATTAATTGTTCAACTTATTAGTTTGTTCCAGGGAGATCCTTTGTAATCCTCCATTATTGATTATTAGTGATTCTCCTTCTCTGTCGTGGTTTTTTCCTAAATTGGATTTCCACGTAAATTTTGTGTTCTTATTATTTTTTATATTGCTTATTCTCATTTTTCGTAACAATCTAATATCATTAACAAATTGGTCTTGACTCATTTTTTAACAAGTGGTATCAGAGCTAGGTTCAACAGTTCTTAGGAGAGCCAGTTTGATTTCAAATTAGAGTGAGATTTGATCAACTCAGATCGAGATTTGATTTTCGGCATGACAAGTATGAAGTTTGATATTCCGCTTTTGGATCGCAATACCAAATTTTTGTTAAGACAGAATTTAGTTTGGATGCTAGAAGAGAAGCAACGTAAGGATCAAGTTGTGATAAAGGGCCAGAGAATGTTTCAATTATATGTCTTGTAGGGTTCTACGAACACATTTGATTTAGCTATCACTAAATGTGTTGTGGTATAAGTTTTTAAAATGTGTGATTGAAAAGTTGTGGGACCCATACAACATGTGGTTAATATTAATTGTTTGACTTTGACTTAAATTAAAATCATATTTTAATTCGAACCAAGCAGACTTAAGTTCTATTTCTTGCAGTGGAATTCGTTTCCAGGTGGAGAATTCTTGTTGAAAATTGAAGTTTTGTTCCTTACAGTAAAATTCGTGTCATGATGGAGATTTGTTAGAAATTGGGTGTGATTCGAATTCTATTGAAAATTTAATTGGGAGTTCTATTAGTAGTTGGTAGCATAACTTGAAAAAGTCTTGAAGGAGTCCAAGGCTGATAGGAAGACGGTTTTGCGATTTTGGCAGTTTTTTTCTCTTTTATTTCGACTCAAATACTCCATTACTTGTTAGAGCTATTATATTAGGATTCCATAAACTCTTCATTGTATTATATTCTTTTAGTGTATTAGGGAATCTTTGATTATAAATATGTGGTGTACAATACATATTGAGATTGTCCAAGTCATTAGTTTGGTCCAGAGTAATCCTTTGTAATCCTCCAATTTTGATTATTAGTGAATTCTCCTGTTTTGTCCGTGGTTTTTTTCTCAAATTAGATTTTTACGTAAATTTTGTGTTCTTATTATTTTTATATTGCTTATTCTCGTTTTTTGTAACAAACTAGTATCATAACAAATTGGCATTTGCTCGTTTTCTAACAGTATGATTATAATATGTCAATGAACGTTTTCTTACTCTTTCTAGATTTCTGTTGGCACAAGTATTAATTCTATTGTTTATAATGCCAAGACAGATCAGTCATAACTGTTCTCTACTAAAGTTTCTCTGCTTGTTTATTTTAGTTCAGCATACTGCATTTTTGTCCATTTCTGCAATTTTAAGAAAAAGTCCCATTTCTATGATTGGTCTCGCTGCTTGTGATTCTGATGTGCCTACACTTGCATAGCCTCTATAAATTGTTTCTATGGCCATTGATGGTTCTTTCATAACAAAAATATTATTCGGAACATCAAAATATATTTCATTTCTCTTGGCTTCTGCTTCAAAACACTTGAACAGCTGTTTCTGAAATTAATCGTGTTCAGATTTGACATGCTCAGTTCAAGATTTTGTTACTTGGGAATTGCATTTTGTGATAACTGATTATCCAATATCCTAACCATATCTCATGCTGAATATTCTATTGAGGTTTTCCTACAAAACTTGAGCTGAAGAAAAGTAATAATATTCTCTCTGTGCGTGTTCCATAATTTGTGCAGCAAAGACATCAGGTGCCCCAAAATTTCAAAAAGCTATTGAGTTCAAGACTAAGAAGGCTTGTGCAACAAGACAAACTTGAAAAGGTGAATTTTGTTAATTATATCATTCTTTGGGAAAGTCTTTTGATTTTATGCTCCTTATTCTCAAAATTTATCGAAATCATTCGAAATGGAATAGTGTTCAGTAAATTTTAAGTGACATTCTTATTGAAGTTGCCTTCAGTAAGTGTCAACTTATTTTAGGTTATAAGGGAATACTTAAAAGAGAACAACAGTATCTTTAACATAACTTGAATTTTGTTACTAGTCTGGTTTACACTTTCCAGTCATTTGCATGTTTTAGGTAAATAGTCTCCATTTATTAATCTTGCTATTTTACGGTCCTGATGATAATAAGTTTAGTTGTGAATCATAAACGACCGGGCTCTGACTTGAAAAGTTTTAATCATTGAGGATTTTGAGAATATTCTAAAACAATTCGTCTTTTGAACAAAATGAGTTCTGTTGAGGTTTTTTTAGGGTTATATTATTCTTCCTTTAGTCTCTTGCATTTCTTTGCTCATAATTGGATACAACCATTGAAATTATGGTCTGTTACCTATGGTAGTTCGACATGTTTATCTGCTTATTATGTTATGGATTTAACATACGTAAATCACGTCAACATTCTAACGATCCCACCTAATTTATGCAATTTCGAAATGCAGATTCAGAATTGCTACAGGATCAAACGAGATTCCTTGGCTGACACAAAAACCCCTACCATGGTACAGAAAGACTTCCGGCCTAGACAGGCTCATAGCATTGGGTATCTGGGTGATACAGTGGAAGAAGCAGCAGTGGAGGCCGCCTATAAAATTGCAGAAGCAGAAAACAAATCTTTTGTGGCGGCCGAAGCTGTCAAAGAGGCAGAAAGGGTCTCAGGGATGGCTGAAGACACTAATTCTCTGCTGCAGTTTGCACTGGATGTGTTTGAGCAAAGTAATATTGGAAAATCCAGTTTCTTTTCTTTTTTTCATTTTTTCATTTTTCTAGTAAAATTTTTAATTTACCCATTTTTCCTTTCACGTTCACAGGTTCAAGTGGTGAAATTCTCCTGATGGCATAAGATCTCGGCTTGAGTCCACTGGATTCCTTCAGAAATTTGTAAATAAATTACAATTTGGTTTTGTTTATTACAATCACAGTAAATTTAATATGGTTTTACATCAATTATATTATAATACTAGTTGAATGGATCTTGTTAAAAGATTCTATTATAATGAACTAGATTTTAAATTATGTCTTTCTTAATATGGTCTTTTGTTGTTCAGTCTACCTTACTAGTTATCCTATATTAGTATGGTCGTAGGTTGGAGCCCATTCATTTGACAAGTATCCGTGAATACGGTAGAAATTTTTTATATCAAGTGATGGGCAAATATTAAACCCAAAAGATAACACGGAAAAATATCTAGCAAGGTATTTTTAAGGGTGGTTTATTGCCACCACAATTTTTATTTAATTTATTTGGGACTCGTTAGTACTTTTAAAAAAAAAATTAGGATTATGATTGTAATTGGTTTTTTTTTTTTTTTTTTTGTTTTACTAGTTAATGTTGAACGTGCGTTGTATGTTATTTTATAACGCTTTATGAGTACAGTTAAAGTAATATTTGTTATATTTGACCCTTCATTCACCATTTTGATCAATATATAAGATGTATGCAAACCTTTGAAAATAAAATACTAATTATTATACATGCAAGTAAATCATAAAATGCACTTAAATATGAATATTATAATTACAACTAAATGTATAAATAAAAATGAATGGTAAATATGATACATGAATTAATGTAAATGTTAATTAATTTAGAATCAATACCAATGTATATTTACATGACAATGTTTATACTAAATGAATATGGAGAGTACATGCATGAATAAGATTTTTGCAGTATTTATTAAATTTTGTAAATTAAATATATATTGAAAAATGAAAAATAGAATATTATTAAAATATTTTAATTGTAATAAGGTTAAAATTGTCCAAAAATTGATTCTCCCTTAATGTGATATTTAATATATTATAGATTATAGGGACGTTTATCACAACAATAATGAAAAGTAAGAATGTTTTGTGCTAATTACTCATTTATAAATTATCAGAATGGTTCTCAATGTCTTCTCTTGTGAGAAGGTCTTTTATTATATAGGCAATACTCCCAGTTATACAAGGAAACTTAAATCTGTACAAGTCAATCACACAAAGTGATTTTAGGAAGCTATACATGGTAAGCTAGCTAATTTACATAGAATGATTTTAGGAAGCTATACATGGTAAGCTAGCTAATTTACATAGAATGATTTTAGGAAGCTATACATGATAAGCTAAATCTAGGGAACCTATTAAGGAGAGTATATACAGCCTAGATTAATAGCCATAAACAAGGCTGAAGTTATGGTCATCCATTGACACCCCCCTTTAAATTGATGCGGGTTATCCATAAGCATCAATTTGTTTGTAAGAAAATTATGCTGGTGCCCTGTGAGAGCCTTGGTGAAAATATCTGTCACTTGAAGATTGCTAGACACATAAGGAAGAGAGATAGTCTGAGCTTCAAACGCCTCGTGGATGAAATGACAATCAACTTTGATATGTTTAGTGCGTTCATGGAAGATGGGATTGGCTAAAATGTGAATGGCACTAGTATTATCCGCATGAAGAGGAGTAGGACCACCTGAAGAGAAGCCAAGTTCAGCCAGTAGCCCTCGGAGCCAAAATATCTCAGCGCAAGCCTGGGACATGGCCCTATATTCGGACTCAGCAGAAGACTTAGAACCACTGTCATGTTTCTTGCTTTTCCAAGAAATAAGGGCTGGACCAAGAAACATACACCAACCCGTAGTAGAACGTCGAGTATCACTACACTCGGCATAATCAACATCACTATATGCTACAAGATCTAGTGAAATGCCAGCAAGATAGGAAAGTCCCCACAAAGTTGTGCCATGGACATAACGAATGATTCGTCGAACTGCAGCCATATGAAGGTGCCGATGAGCTGCCATGAACTGACTAACATGTTGGACTGCATAGGAATTATCAGGTCTAGTAATTGTATGATAGACCAAGCTGCCAACCAGTGTACGATAGGGTACAAGGTCTGATAACAAGTCACCCTCTTCTTTGCGCAGCTTGAGATTAAGTTCCATGGGAGTATTAAGAGGGGTAGAGTCTTGAAAACCAGCAGCAGCCACCAAATCCCTGGCATACTTGTGCTATGACAGAAAAATACCATGTGAACTAGCAGTAATTTCTAGACCGAGAAAATACGTAAGAGATCCCAGATCCTTCATGTGAAAAGAGTCCTGTAAATATTGCTTTAATTGGGATATCAGAGCCGAATCAGTGCCTGTGATGATTATGTCGTCAACATACACCAAGAGAATGACAACACCATTCTCAGTTTTGCGAAGAAACAATGATGCATCATACTTACTTTTGAGAAAAGCAAACTTAAGTAGGGTAGAAGTAAATTTCTCATACCGTGTACGAGGGGCCTGTTTGAGACCATACAAGGAGCGACGCAACTTGCACATTCCCGAAGTAGGGATAGAAAGTGAACCTACAGGAGGACGCATATAAACATCTTCCTTGAGATCCCCGTGAAGAAAGCCGTTCTTCACGTCCATTTGGTGCAAGCCCCAACTTTGAGAAGCGGCAATAGCCAAAATTGTGGGAATGGTGGCCATTTTGGCCACCAGCGCAAAAGTCTCCTCGTAATTTACTCCGTATTCTTGATTATTTCCAAGAGCTACTAAGCGGGCTTTGTACTTGTCCAAACTACCATCATACTTAACTTTAATAGAGTAGACCCACTTATAGCCAAGTGGAGTCATACATGTAGGACAATCAACCACGTCCCAAGTTTTATTAGCCTCAAGAGCACATAGTTCCTCCTGCATGGCCTGCTGCCAGCATGTCTCTTTAATTGCCTGTGAGTAACTAGTAGGAACAACAATAGAAGATAGAGTGGCAGATAAGGTAGGAGTAGTACCTACCATAAGTGACGGGAACCCATAACGGTCAGGAGGACCAGATACTCTAGAGGAGCGGTGCAAATGAGCAGATGGCAAGATAGGTGCAGAAGGGGGCAATACTGGAGATCTCTGCTGGTATACCATGCCTAGCTGAAACCTTTCAATCTGAGTACTAGTAGCATTCAAAGTGTCATCAAATGAAGACAAGAAAGTAATGGGAGACTTTGATGAGGAAGACATGGGAAATAACCATTGATTTTCAAAGAAGAGTACATTCCTTGAAACACGAACCTGATTAGAGTTTGGATCATAGCATAAATAACCCTGTTGTGTAACACTATAACCCAAGAAGGCACAACGAATGGATTGAACAGAAAGCTTGTTTCTGTCCGGTGGAGGAAGATGCATAAAGCGCACACACCCAAAAATGTGAAGATTTGTATAAGTAGGAACGTGATGATAAAGCCTGAAATATGGAGACTCGAAATTCAAAACTTGGGAGGGAAGTCTATTTATAAGAATGGTAGCGGTGGTAAGTGCTGCTACCCAAAATTTAGGAGGAATTGAAAACTCAATGAGCATGGTCCGGACAACATCTAAAAGATAACGATTTTTTCGTTCAGCAACTCTATTTTGTTGTGGAGTATATGGACAAGAGCGTTGATAGATAATACCTTTAGATTGTAAGAAAGATTGGAGCTCATGTGACATATATTCCCTACCCGAGTCAGACCGAAGAATTTTAACAATAACAGAAAATTGAGTGTCAACAAGAGCTAAGAACAGTTTGAACATATGAAAAACTTCTGATTTGTGCTGCAAGAAATACGCCCAAGTATATCTGTGTAGTCATCGATAAATGTCACAAAATATTTGTATTGGGCACGAGAAATAGTAGGACTAATATCCCAGACATCACTATGAATGATCTAAAAACTGTGGGTAGCTCTACTTCACTCAGAAGGAAAGGGTAAGGTCTTACATTTGCCAAGTTTACAAGTTGCACAATCAGAAAACACAGCAGAAGAATAATGCTCTTTATTATTTAATAGACTAGCTTTCAACAAATAAGATAGAATCCTAGAACTAGGATGACCAAAGCGCTTATGCCAGACTTCATTTGACATCTAGACTTATTACAAAGTAAAGATAGTACAGAGAAATAAGTTAAGTTTCATGGGACAGGTAGTTGTAGAGAAAAGAGATGTCCATGCTTAGTCCCTTTTGCTATCACCTGTCCTGACAGCTGATCCTGCACAACACAACCACCATGAGTGAAATTTACATCATAATTTTGGTCCACAAGTTGGCCAACAGAAACTAAATTAACAGAGAGATTAGGTGATACAAGAACATCCTTAAAGGAAGAAGATACATCACCAACTGCCACAATGGGTAGGGCACTACCATTGGCTGTTTGAATATGTGAAGAACCACAATATTCTCTGACATTACTTCAACCATGGAGAGAATTGTCATATGATTAGAAGCACCCGAGTCTAAGATCCAAGAGGGAGATGAAGAACCAGTACCTTGAAGACCAAATGCTGAAAATGCACTCACAATTATTTCTTGTACCGTTTCTCGAGTCAGAGAAGGTGCTGGAAACTGTAAAGCAATAGTAGAATTGGTAGCATAAGCAGCAGGAATAGCTGGCTGTGAGTCACTAGTAACAACAGCATGATAGACCTTGTTAGAGCGTGAAGGACGATTAGTACAGTCCTTAATAATGTGCCCTGCCTGCTTGCAGTAATTACAAAATTTCTGAGGACAATTAGGGGCAATATAGCAATATTTCTTGCAACTATAGCACTGTGTGGTGCTCATGTCACGACCCTTCCCCTTGCCATGAACAGTATAAGCAATTGAGATAGTATTAGAAGCAATATGAGACTGTTCCATAATATTCTGAGTATTGAGGCATTGTTCCTCACGCAAAAGTTCTCCAAAACAGGCCTCCAAAGTTAGAACCAGATCTCTATTAACCAGAGAGGCACGAATAGATTCAATATCAGGCCTCAATTTCATTAGAAATTGATCTCTTTGACTAGTTTTGTGGACATTTGTACTGACGCCAATCCTTCGGCATAGACCTTGGTTGTAACAAGGTCAGAATAGTCATTCTACAGAGTCAGAAAACCAGAGTAGTAGTCTTGAACTGATAAATCCCCTTGAGTATAGTTAGCAATGACCAACTCAAGATGAAAGCGCCTAGCATTGTTATCTTGGTGATAGACTTGCTTGAGATAGTCCCACATAGCCTTTGCAGACCTATGAAGACGTAGAGAAAGGATCAGATGTGGCTCCATAAAGCTAAGAATCCAGGACATGATTTGATTATCTTTGGTTTCCCAAGCTGCCTTGTCGGCCTCACTAGATCCCCCTTTGCTGTTGCCGTCTATATGTCCCCACAGCGCTTTACCCTTAAGAAAGATCTCCAATTGAAACTCCCAAGCAATATAATTTTTGACAGTGAACCTGACGCAAACATTATCTGACTTTTCCATAAGTACTACAGCTATGATTGAGAAAACTAGGACAGATTTCTTAGAGAATAGCTCTAATACCATATCAGAATGGTTCTCAATGTCTTCTCTTGTGAGAAGGTCTTTCATTATATAGGCAATACTCCCAGTTATACAAGGAAACTTAAATCTGTACAAGTCAATCACACAGAGTGATTTTAGGAAGCTATACATGGTAAGCTAGCTAATTTACATAGAGTGATTTTAGGAAGCTATACATGGTAAGCTAAATCTAGGGAAACCTATTAAGGAGAGTATAGACAACCTAGATTAATAGTCATAAACAAGGCTGAAGTTATGGCCATCTATTGACATAAATGAGTGAATGAATATTGAAAAAGTGGATAATACTAGTACGTTTTTTGAAATGTATAGCTAAGCCCGTGTTTAGGCTTCATTTTAGAAAAAAAAAAATGTATTTCTCTCTTTCTTCATTTTAGTTACATTCTTCAATAAAAAACATTACTCGTTAACTCAAAATTTTCTTTGTTTTTAAATCGCACATTCTTTAAAAAAATCATTATTCCAAAATAAATTTTTCCCAAAATCTATTTTTAATGGAGCCTGAACAGTGGCTTGAGCGTGCAAGGGATCTTAACTTTCCATGCTTCAGTGAATCTCTATGTAGGTCACCTAAAATGTAAGCTTTGGGCTTAATGAACGCCTTGCGCGAGGTGTTCATTGTGGTGTAACAATGGCCATAACATGATCAATGAATTGATAGAGACCTGGTTTAGGCTGATACCAAAATCAACAATGTACAATGATTTCCTTGATGTTGGCAACAGAATTAAAAAGTTGTTTTAAGTTCTTGGAAGACCCCAAGAATTGTGCTAAGGCAGTGATCTTGTAACAAATTATAACAATACGAGGCTGAGTTCACTTGGTTTCAGAGCATTGCTTAGCCAGTAATTAGACAGATAATAGTATAGTTGGTCATTACCTTGTCCAAATTTGAGTTCCTTCAGAAAGACTCATTCTCCATGACATCCAGTGCATTAAAGACATCAAAACCCTTATGTTTTGCTAAAATAAGCGCAATAGTTCATTAGTTGAAGCAATGGAATTCTAGTAGAGACGTTATAGAAACAGTTACGAAAAAGTGAAAATAGGCCATATAAAATAATAAGAACACAAATTTACATGGAAATCCATGACACGAAAAAACTACGGACAGAGGAGGAGAAATTTACTATATTAATGATAATTACAAGAGATGCGCCTACTCCGAATGATATGATATCATAAATCCCTAATATATATATATATATATATATATATATATATATATAATAAAACAGCTCTCAAACTGATCCTTTGCTACTACCATAAATCCCAATTTTTCTTATAATATTAGTTTCACCATATATGTCGTATCGTGAGATTTTCGAGCCGGACCGAACAGAATTCAGGTCACAGTAATATAACAGAAACTGTAAACTGCTTTCAGAATTGAGCGATTTTGGTTATCAAGGATGGATGAAGGAAGGGCATAGAAGCTTAAAAATTCTATTATACCATGACTATTAGGCCCACTCGAGTCAAGACAAACTAATTTCAACACGCATATATCACTAGTCGGCGAAATATTTTGATTTGGGTGTGGGAGGAGCTTTATAACACAAGACAAATATTCGTATGCCCACGACAATATAAATGGGATTGCACAATAAATAACAATCGAAAACAAACGAATCCAAGCACAAAACTAGGCATCCCACTCAAACACTCTAGAACGAGAGAAAAGATGAAGTATAGTTTCAAGTGTGTATATTTGCATTAGCCTTCAAATGATACAAGAGAGAGTATTTATAGTGTTACACATTACATGGTGTCCGTTGGATGAGAAGCACGTGATTCCATCTCCTTAGTCAAAGCATCCTACTTTAGGCATCAGTTTAATTTCACTAGCATGTGACGCATTTCTCTTAAAGGGGGTAGTTACCCTACAATTTGACAATATTTGACATATATCTCATTACAAATGTCACATCAATCATTCGAATAAGATTTTATCAATAGGAGATCCTTAAAGAAGGTGGGTTACTACATTCCGTGCTTGAGCTTTGGATTGATCTTTCGAACTCTTACCGCTTCGACTAAAAGGCTTCAGTATCAATGCTTCACAACTTCAAAGGTGAGCCTTTGGAGGTGAGCTTCAGCCAGCTCCACGTGGGATGCCTAGGCTTTATCTGGAGTCTCGATGATGAAGTGTAACAATCGTTATGCTCTCTTTTCTAAATAGTTTATTACTAGTGAATTTTACTTATGAATTATTATTTTTATTTCAAAACTCACTCACAGCAATGGAAATTTTCAATTTTTTTTTTTTTTAAACTATGTCTTAATTATTAATTTCTGAAAATAGAACAAAATAAAAATAATGAATTGGACCGCCCTTCCTTGGCATGTAAGTGGGTACATGGCTAGTGTATATAGTACATTTGTGTTAAAAATAAAATAAAAATGAGGCTGATATAGTTAACTATGATCTCAACTAGTATTTAGTAATAAATTATTTATAATAACTACGCGAGGTTTTGACAAATAATTTTATATAAGATTAAAGATAAAGTTTTTTTATTAAAATATTTATTTATATTTGTTTTCAGACTCATCCACTAGAAAGAAACTAATCGACATTCAAAGCTTTATTTTATTTTTCTCAAAACTATTTCTAACCTACATTCTACGAATTTCATAATTTTTCTCACATTCTAACTTTATATTCTTCAAAAAATATTTTTCATTAAAAAAATTTCTTCCAAACAAATGTTCAATTTGTTGAAAGGATAATTCGGTTTCAATAAAAAAAAAAAAAAAACCATTATCTAGGTTTGGTGATGAAATAAAAAGAAAAAAGACGAAGGAAAAACAATTATGTGGTTACATAATTGGGTTTTGCTATTTGTACATTGAATTCGATACTCTGGTGTAAAGATCACTCACGATAAAGAGTGGCTGTGACCAATAAAAAAAAAGTGTATCCCCCTATTGTGAGGTAGATTGTACATTGGAGTGTCATGTACACGCAACAAAATCCTACATAATTTCATTGTGCCTGATGCAATACAAACTGCAAAATGATATTTCCAAGACTAACATATGACCAAATTATCATAGTTTGGTCGGACACATTTGTGGTCCTAATCAAACCATTTAATGTCATGCATTTAGGTCAAATCTCACTTGTGTCAATAATGGTACACAAACTACGTTCATAGTATTATTAAATTAGATTGTACAATATTGACTTCTTTCATATCATAATTTGAAAAATCAATGCAATTACGAAACCATATTATTATGAACGGTTCTCATTCATTATCAAATGGCAGTAAATTTCACTACTCACGTCATATCATGCTTAATGAGCATCATCACATGAATATTTGTCATTGGGATAGTTATTCCACCCATTTCATCAAGATAAACAAGACATATTCTATCGTAAATCATTCTCGCCAAGAAAAAGTGCAATACTAATAAATCCTTGAGAGATTATTTGTAAAAGGGCTCTATCGAGTCTTATATCGGTGATAGAACCAATTTCTATAATTATGAAACCCATATGTGATACGGAGGAATATGTTATTTTTTTATTAATTATGTTGATCGAGAGATGTTGAAGCTGCAAAAATTATTTTGCATTGCGCCTACTATCACTAACCAAGGAGAAAATATAGAATGAGCATTGGGGGTAATAATGGGGGTAATAATGCCATATTGAACATACGTTTAGTATAAATTAATTCGACAATCCTAGCTAACATAATATTATTGTATATTGAGGTGAATTAATATGATTTCCATCTTTATATTTTTTAGTATTATTTTCGAGTGATAGTACATTGTGGATCTTATGAAATATGTAGATAATTAGTGAATAGATAGTAATTATGGGTCATCTGCAATTAAATTATAATTTAAATTCGGTAAAAAATGCACTAAATTAATCTGGTAATATAATGCGCCAATCTTGCCCTTCATAAATAATATGGAAAGTATTATGGAAGAACCAAATAAAATCTAGATTTTTTTTTTCTTTATGTTGTACATATTTTACGATATATATAATCGGAACAGTTCCTCATACTCATAATTTTGACACACTTATTTGACAAATTTATAATCGTGACATTTAATTTAAGTCAATCCAACGCTCAATATCTTATAGATTTCAAGTGATTATAACAAACTCACTCATAATCTTAGTGAAATACATATTGAACATTTAATTGATTTAAATTAAATGTCACGATTATTTGCCAAATAAATATGTTAAAATTATGAGTAGGAGGAACGATCCCGATATATAATTAGTATTGAGTTCTCGTATGATATGGACGAGAGGGGATGAGAGAAATAATATGAGAGTTCATTAAATTTTGACTTTTTCTAATTTACTAAACAATTTGCTAGACCAAAAATTGTGATCGAACAACTTAGTCCATAAGTTTTAACTATTAATTTATTTATCACGTGCATGTTGAGTTCTTTCTTTTTTGATCATTCAAAATCCTAGTAAGTATATGATTTTTGTACATAAAAAGCAACATGATTCGAATTCAACTATACCTTAGCCGTTTAAAAGTTTACATTTCACAATTTTTTTCAATTATGCTACATGTATATCATCTTTTATATAATTGTTTACATTGTATCACGTGACAATATATCATTGGACAGTTTAAAAAAAAATTCTCGTCCACAATTTTTTTAAAAACAAAGGGGAAGTCAAAATCAATGTAAGGGAATGAATATACATTTAGTATTATTGTTATTTTTTTGTTTTTACTAAAACCTTGTCTCTGTATCTAAAAAGTAAATTTTGACGTTCTTATGAGTTAAATTAAAGATGCGTCGACTTATTTGGTCCACTAATGTCACTCTCTCAATAATGTTTAAACCACACAATTTTGTTCGCTTCTTCTTAACTAAACTACCTTTTCTAGGGGTTCGTTTGGGTGGATCGAAATTGACATAATAATCAATCGTTTTCATTTGACTAACCTTTTTTCAAATTCAAATAGCTAGAAACATATTTTGTAAACTGAGAAGATCATATCAAACAATAGACAAATTTTCACGCGTTCTCTCTTTATTAACATTTAGTTCTATTCAACATAACATGTCAGCCATCCTCCGCCATCTCCATCCTTGTGGATCACATCAAACAACCTATAGGTGTATTATAAAGGAATATATTACTTGTACCTAATGCGGTGATCATCTGGGTGTCCATCCCCCTCACATATTTATCCGAAGTGAGTTCCCCTTCAGGCTTCATGTGAGGGAATGAATACCTTGATATATGTGTAGCATCACCCTATTATAAATGACGTGATAATCCATCGACTTTTAAATTTTCAAAATAAATTGTTTAAACCCTTTTTTAATTTCAAAAAATGACCAATATCTATGAACACTTTAGGCAGACTCGAAGATTATACACAAAGGACAAGATTATTTTATAATTCATTTTAAATGAAATTTAGGATCCGTTTGATTGCAATGATGAAATTTGGGTAGAAAGAAAACGAATTGCAGGGAATTGAATTGCCCATAACTTATTTTACTGAGAATTATCAATTAATTGTGTTTGATTGATATAAATTTTCACCTGAAAATTGTTGAACTTTTTTATCTGTTGATATTCGTTTGACTTTGTTTTTCATGAAAATTATCAATTAAATGAATAAATTTTTTGTATAATTAAGGATATAATTGTTTGGATTGCCCAAAAAAAATCGAAAATCATTCGTTTGACTTTGTTTTTCATGAAAATTGTCAATTAAATGGATAATTTTTTGTACAATTTGGGATAGAATTTATTTGGATTGCCAAAAAAAAGAGGTGAAAAACTAAAAACCACGAAAACCAACTCCATGAAAAAATTTGACTATCAAACACCATTAAAGATGGAAAATGGTAAATTTCTTCCATCTTCCATGGAAAAAAAAAAACCTATCAAACAGGACCTTAGAGTGTATTTGACTAGCATGTAAAATATCTCATATAAAAGAAAATATCTTCAATCAAATATACATAACCATTTTAATTTCTGATTTTAAGTGGCAATGGACACAAATATTGTTGACATAAGATTTTGTCTTTATTGTGCATTGCTAGATACTGCTAAATATAAGATTAAAATGTTTCATTTTGAATAGGTTGGATTAGGGCTGTAAACAAAAATTGTTAAATCGAAAATTGAATTGAAGTCGTATTTTAGAAACCGTTGATTTGGTATCACGTGAACCCGTCAACGAAATGGTTTTGAACCAAACCAAATCGGTTAAAAATTATTTGATTTAGGTTTGAGAATTTTAATTGCAATTTAAAATCAAATTGGACCGACGAAAAAATATATAGAAATAAAAAACGAAATTTTCTAAAAATTCATCCAAAATTTCGAAAATGTAAAATTCAATAGTTTTGTTATTTGTAGGTATTTTTTTCCAATTTCTAATTTTCTATTACATATATATTATAATTATTATTATTACTCAAAAATCCTAATTTATATTTTATATATAAATTATAATAATCCAAATTTTTTGTTTTTCAGTCCAATAATCTCAATTTTCTAGCCCAACGACCTCAACCCATAACGGCATAACCCATAATCCATACATTTCTCATTTCAATTGAAAATCAAAGTATCAATTATCAAACTCAAAACCTAATCATTCATTTCCCGTCATTTTGTTCCAGTTTCCCTGGTTTCAGGCTTCCACTATCATCTCATCCTCATATGATACGCGATCTCCCCTCCGCCTTCGCCCACACAGTCTTGGCGCCTCCTCCTCCCTTGACTTCTCTCAAGATCTAAAATCTATAATCTCAATAACCAACACCTCCTCTTTCGGTTCAAGGCTTCGAGTTCATCTTTAAAAATCGGTTAAGTTTAAGTTTAAATAACATAAAAGTTAATAAGTAAAAAAAATATGCGACGAAACCAACAGTTTAAAACGGACCAAACCGTTAGGTTTAAGTTTTAGTTTTTTTCAAACCGTTCAAAATGATTTGATTTAGGTTTGAATTTTTCTCAAACCGGTTTAAACGATTTGATTTGCAAATCTGTCAAAAAGCTTACACCCCTAGGTTGGACATCAAGGTGAACACTAATCATGGTTTTCATATTATGTTAAATAGGTTGGACATCATGGTGAAACATGATTATTTTCACAGGCCTCTTCGCAAAATAAAAGACATACTATTGTTACTTGATTAATTTGTACATTATTTTCATGAATATATTAATGTAGGAGATAATGCCAAACCTATAAGGTGGGTATACTTAAAAATAAAAAATAAAAATTCAAAGAACATATCAAGTAATGAAAATATATTTTAATGTCAATTATTCATTTTGTCTTATTTACCCACTTACTATAAGACACTCTCCACGGTCCATCTCCTCTCTAAAAGTCAAAATGAAGAAATAATAATAATAATAATAATAATAATAATAATAATAATAATAATAATGTAACATGCCCTTCATAAATAATATGGAAAGTATTATGGAGGAACCAAATAAAATCTCTCTCTCTCTCTCTCTCTCTCTCTGTACATATTTTACGATATATATAATTAGTATTGAGTTCTCGTATGATATGGACAAGAGAGAATGAGAGAAATAATACGAGAGTTCATTAAATTTTAACTTTTTCTAATTTACTTAACATTTTGCTAGACCAAAAATTGTGATCCTGAGTGTCGAACAACTTAGTCTATAAGTTTTAACTATTAAATATGAGATCAATTTAGTTATCACGTGCATGTTAAGTTCTTTCTTTTTCAATCATTCAAAATCATAATAAGTATATGATTTTTGTACATAAAAAGCAACATGATTCGAATTCAACCATACCTTTGTCATTTAAAAGTTCACATTTCACATTTTTTTCAATCATGCTACATGTATATTATCTTTTATGCAAGTGTAATTATATTACCATCATAATAAGTATTTGGTACATCACAATTTTCTTATTTACTTAAATAACCGTGAGTAAAATGACATAAATATTCTATCAATTAAAATTGATACGTTTATTCATTCCATCATATCATTTGTACACTGAACATCACAAAAATTGTATAACTCCCATTTAAAGACATATTGCAAAATATTCAAAAATTGAAATAATTTGTAACATAGGTATCCACAATAGGCTGGCAGATACTGCGGATAACCGAGGAAATCACAAGCACTAGTAGTCAAGAACAGCACTTCATCCAAACATTAAGGCTGCGTTCTCTTTGTCGTTTTGGGGCCGTTTTCTGTTTTCTGTTTTGCAAAACGACGAAAACGCGTTCTCTTTGTCGTTTTGGAAAACGAGTTTTTCAAAACACCAAAAAAAATTACACACAAAACCCAAAACGAGTTTTTTTCGTTTTGGACGTTTTCTG
The DNA here is from genome assembly GCA_019395295.1 of Osmanthus fragrans. Lineage (NCBI taxonomy): Eukaryota > Viridiplantae > Streptophyta > Magnoliopsida > Lamiales > Oleaceae > Osmanthus > Osmanthus fragrans. The sequence goes on from CM033344.1 coordinate 28,088,830, forward strand.
TGCAAAACTCGAAAAAATTGAAAACACGCGAAACACTCCATTTTTCAACAGTGTTCCTTCTTCCAAAAAAAAAAAAAAAAAAAAAAGTCTTCCTTCATCTCTACCTTCTATCTCTTCTATTTTCTATGTTTATTTTGTATGGAAAAATAAATTTATTATCGATTTCATGCAATCCCAAAAAATATATTTAATTTTATACAAGTGTTTATTATTGAAATGTATATGTTATTTTATTAAAAGTGGAATTTTTTTTGAAAATGCATAAATATTTTACACTTATATGTTATTTTATACTACATTAGCATTAAACTATTAAAATTAATTGAATAATCATATTTTTAGAATAAAATAATATTAATAAAAAATTTCACAAATTTATATGTTATTTTAATTATATGAAAAAATATTTCATGATTCAAAGATATTTCAAAATTCAAAGAAATTTCAGGTTTGTAATATATTTAATAATATATTAACATTAAACAATTAAAGTTAATTGAATAATCAGATTTATTGAATAAAATATTATCAAATAATATTCTAAAAAAGTGCAAAGAGAACGAATTTTCTGTTTTCTGTTTTGAGAAACTGTTTTTCAAAATGACAAAGAGAACGCATTTTCAATAATCTCAAAATAGACACTAAAAACACAAAACACAAAACGAATTTCAAAACTCAAAACACAAAACAGAAACACGAAGAGAACGCACCCTAATCCTCTTAACAGTAAATTTCATGATGCCATCAGACATTATGCATGACTCAGGGGCGGATCCAGCTATCCGCCTGAAGTTTGAGCTAAGTGACAGTGTAGAGGGCCGACCGGGGGAGGGAGGGAAGGAAAAAAAGGCTCTGTGACTTGGGTTTATTGCTGCTGGAGGCTCTATGGAGGTGTCCGAAAACAACACTGGAGAGTCTACATGAATAAGCCTTCATGTTCAGCAGTGCGATCGTCCTTGTTTACCAGAAGGGTGTGGGCATACTTGAGAATTTTTCGATGTCTATCCCAGGTAGGATTGAACAGAGAATGAAGAAATCAACAACTTGAACAACACAAATGAGGGGTAATTCTATGATCCTATTAAGACTTACAAATGGATTTTCAAGATTTTAGCAGTAAAGCGGCGAGCTTGCCTGCCTGCGTGCATCTGATAAGGAAGAGAGTAAAGTAGATATAACAATTTGAATACTAAAAGAAAAGAAAAGACTTTAGGAAGACTTCAAAGTTCCAAAAGTCAATAATAGCTTTTCTTCCCCAACGTTTTTAGTGCATGTTTGGCTAAGAGAACTTAGATTATAAGTAAACTTACTTATCGATAAATAATTATGTTTTCAAATACATAGATTTTTCATTTGTTAAAATTAAATACTTATTTTGTGTTATAGTCGTGTAAATTTGACCATAATATATGGAGTTTTGGAAAACTCGGGTCTAATTTTTAATTAAATTTTCTCTAATATTTGGATATTGGGGGCAAATCCAGTTTTAATCATGAGATAAGTTTTCTCAAATTTTTATTAAAATTTATGATATTATGGAACATTGGTTTAAAATATGGCATCCTCAGAGTCCATTTTCATTTTAAATTGATTTTCGTCTAATTTTTATTCTCGTTTCTTGTATACGTGCTGCAATAATAGAATGATGATTTTATAAGTAATGATTCAATGAAATCGTATTTTTTAACACAAATTATATCATTTAATAATTAGTTATTGTAATTTCTGAGATGCTCAATTTGATATTTTCAGTGATTTTTGTTAGATCATAAGCTCAATGTTAGAATTGAAATAAATATGTTGGTGAGATTTTGCAGTAGGGAGAAAGACTTGGATGAAATGTTGTAGTTGCATACTGTTTATTCAAATGTTTCGAAAGGGGTTATTATCAAGTTAAAAGATTTAGTTGAGTCATCGCTATTACGATCTTTGAGTCAACGGTCAACAGTTGACCTCGCTCTAGCTGACCTCCCGACCTGAATTCGCCCCATGATGTCACTTGAGGCACTTCTGGTGACAAAGAGGCAAAAAAAAAATATTAATGAAAAATGGAAGAAACAAGAAATGGACTTATTGCATAGTATAACTAGCTATGTCCGCAAAGGATAAAATTACTACAGTTATGAGGCCTCGTGGGTGAGGGAAGTTGAGGAGGAAAAATGAGTGGGGAAGATGAGCAAAATGAGGAGTAATTGTGGGTTGGGGGAGAGTAATCTACAATACTATGATTTTATTTTATTTTTCATTTTCATTTTTTGTTGTGTTAAGACTATAATTGTAAATTTGTTGTAGTGTATTTATTAAAAACATGTTTTAATTGTAGTGTAATAATAATGTAGTGTAGCAAGTAAAAATTCTGGTGGTTATATAATTGTTTACATTGTAACACATGGCAATATACCGTTGGACTTGGACAGTTTAAAAAAAAAACCTGTCCACAATTTTTTGAAAACAAAAGGGATGTCAAAATCAATGTAAATGAGTGAATGTACATTTAACATTATTATTATTATTATTATTATTATTATTATTATTTGTATTTACTAAAACCTTGTCTTTGTATCTAAAAAGTAAATTTTCACGTGTTTATGACTTAAATTAAAGACGCATGGACTTATTTGGTCCACTAATGTCACTTTCTCAATAATTTTCTTAATGTTTAAGGTTAACCACACAATTTTGTTCGTTTCTTCTTGACTAAACTACCTTTCTGGGGTTCGTTTGGGTGGATCAAAATTGACATAATAATCAATCGATTTCAAAAAATTGTAAGTTCAAGAATTTTTTTTTTTAACCCTTTTTCCCAATTTCAAAATTGGCTAAGAAACAAAAGCTCTGTTTGGTGGAAAAAAAATAAATTACATAGAATTGAATTGTCTAGAATTTGTTTTATCGGGAATTGTCAATTAATTATGTTTGATTAGTATAATTTTTCACCCGATTTTTTTAAAATTTTAAATATTTTGGTATTCGTTTGGCTTATTTTTTTTTTTTTTTTTTTTTTTTATGAAAATCGTCCATTAAAGTCATAAATTTTTTTTTTCCATCATTGGGTCTAGAATTTATTTCAATTGCGAAAAAATAAAAAAATTTACATATCAAATATCATTCGTTTGATTTTGTTTTTCATGCAAATAGTGAATTAAAGGGATAAATTTTTTTACCATTGAATCTAAAATTTGTTCCAATTGTCAAAAAATAATAAATAATAAATAAATTATCATACCGAATATCATTCGTTTGACTTTATTTTTTATACAAATTGTGAATTAAATAGATAAATTTTTCTGTTATTGGGTCTAAAATTTGTTCTAATTGCGAAAAAAAAACTTGAAATTACTTTTCCCATCAAAATAGTGGGTATAGATTTTCCTCAATTACCAAAAAAAGAGGCTCGTGTGTAGGGGTGAGGGTGGAAAAGTTTTTCCTTGAAAAATTTTTGCATCAAACATGACAAAAAGGATGAAATTGAAAAATAAATTCCATTTTTCATAGAATTCAAAGACTATCAAACAGCGCCTAAGAACATGTTTCGTACACTGAAAAAATTATACATGAAAAGAAATTTTCTCAACTTCCTCGATACTCGTGATAATCTATCAGTTTTCTCATTTTTAAACATTTAATTCTATTCAACCTAACATGTCAGCCGTGCTCCGCCATTTCCATCCTTGTGGATCACACAAAACAACCTATGGATGATTATAAAAGAATATGCTACGTGTATATAATGAAACGAATGAACACTGTGATATATGTGTAGCATCACTATATTATAAATGATATGATAATCAATCGACTTTTAAATTTTCAAAATAAATTGTTTAAACCTTTTTTAATTTAAAAAATTGACCAATATCTACGAACACTTCAGGTAGACTCAAAGATTATACACAAATGACAAGATTTTCTTATAATTCATCTTAAATGAAATTTAGAGTGAGTTTGATTAAACATGAAAAATATCCACTAAAAAAGAAAATGTTTTCTTTATTTTAAGGACCCGACCCGACCCGACCCGACCCGACCCGACCCGAGAAAATATTTTCCTTAAAAAAGGGAAAATTAAGCATATTTTTAAAAGTTGAAAAATATTTTCAATGAAAAAAAATAGCAATCAAACACTCCAAAGTAGAAATTTGGGTGAAAAATTGATATTGTCCATGAAAAATACATTTTTCTTTATCTTCAACCACATATTCTTCAATAAAATAGTATTACACGCAAATTCAAAAATTTTCCTTATTTTTTAACCACATATCCTCAATCAAATCGTTATTCAGACCTAACATGTGATGTGAGCAAAAGCATTAAGCTGCCTGCAAATCACTCTTGCAACTTGCACGCGTCGAGCTAGGTGAGCCTGCTGAGTAGTTTGCGTGAGGCACTGACATCCATCACTTCTGAACTTTGAATTCATATTTGAATTTTTTTTTTTGGTATCCAGGTGCCCTAAATTCGTCAGATTAAATCTTGGACCCTCAAGACCGTTGCCCCTAGAACCTTGAAGGAGGTAAATCGCGGGTTATGCATCAATTGACTCTCAAGTTCCCCTCATCTGACTGTACACTTCTACGTACAAGGAGCCGCCCCCAAAGTGATTGCTCCATACCAAATAAAATTCGGCCGCAAATTTCTACCAGGATTTGAACTCCTGCCCTGCCGCTGGAAGCAAGCCTTATGCTGATTGTTCCACCAATTGATCTATGCCCTGAGGAGCAATTTTTTATATTTTTGTTTAATTTCAGATTGATAAATAGGGAGCATTTGGGAATCAAATTTCATCAAATTTCACTTTTTAGCATTTTCTACAATTTGTCTAACATTTTGCTCTTTAGCCGTATAAATTTGTAAATTTCACTCTCCTAATTTTGCAACTATCACTATTTTGATTTACTAATTCGTTTAAGAGTTTGGAGTTATTATTTCACTCTCTAGATTTTATAACCTCTACTTCTAAATTTCTTGTTTTGTTATTACATGTAGTCAGGGGTGGATTTAGCGTCGGTAGCCCGACCGTCCAGTCCAAATACTAATAAACAAAAAATTAATTAATTTTTTTTCATATTAGTCCGTGCTAATTTTTTTGGTCCCGTATTAGTCTGTGCTAAATTTATTCTTGGATCCGTCCCTACATGTAGTTAACGTAATAACTAGCTCCGTCTTCTTAAAATGAAAATGATTTATTCAGCTTCTTGTCAAAATTTCAAAGATCTAACGAAAAAGGCAAGTGTGTTTGACATCAATAAGATTAAATGAGAATTAAAATAATAATAATTATTATTATTATTATTATTATTTTATCAAAAACTGCAAAGATGGTATTTTTTTTAGCTTTTGATGCTATCTCTTATGTTGACAGTAAGAGTTACATATATTTTGGTAGTATTATATCTTAATGATGGTAATAACTCTTGTGAAAAACTACATGATGTTAAACACATTGGACCGGATGAACCACTACTCATGGATTGTAATGGCTTGCATGGTGGATTGAGCCGAGCCAAACTGTGGTTGAACAAACGGTTTGACTCGACTCATTTAACAACTCTCATGCCCTTCCATTTCCATATCCATATATCAGATCACACTACCAATTTGCGAGATTACAGTTGAAATGATATTAATCGATTTCCAAAATTTGAAGATTTAGAATATATTTAACCTCTTTTTTAAATTTCAAATTTGACCGCCGTAAAGATTAAAAACAACAAACAAATTTCCTCGAGAGCCCTCTTCAGTACCATTTAGAGTATCTTCAATGTAACAATATGAATTATTTATAGACATGACAAGTAAATGAGCACTTACATCTTCAATGTAATAAAAATTGATAAAATTTATGGTTGCAAAGTTGTGATCACATTATTAAAATTAATTATTCATTTGACTTAAAATTTTAATCAGATAAAATCTACACGAGGGCATTATTCTAGAAGAGTTAACTGACACAAAAAAATGTTTGACTGACAAAAAAATGTTCTCATTCCATACGCGCCATTGCCACCCATGAATTAGCATTACGATTAAATACATTAATTTGTAATTTAAAACTTCCAAATATATTGAAATTTACAAAATATTTGCTGCTTGGTCGATTTGCTACGTGTCACGGAACAATCAGAAACTTCCAAGGAGCTGCGTTCGTGAAGTTTAGATTCTGCGGCCTTGCTTTGAAGTTCAAATCAGACTCTTATGTTTCTGGGTAGTATCTAAGCACAAAGAAAGCAAACCGCCTCAATCTATAATTTTTTAATCCCCAAAATAGTTTTTAATCGAAATCTCGCCAAATCTAACATTACCTTTTCATATCTTTATATAATCTGTACTTTTTTCAATCTTTTCTGCCATTCTGAGTGTAACCCATTTTGACAAAGCTCTGTATCTTTCTAGAATTTTCTTTATATTTGTTTCTTGGGCGTTTTGTATATGTAAAATGACGATCCTGGAGTTGCCGGAGATTGTAGAAACGACGACGTTGAACACCCACCACAGCCGCGCCGGTAGTACTGTTCGGCGGAGATCTAGAGACGTGGCACTACTGGAGTCAGATTCAAACTCTTTAGAGGCGGAATGATAGTGACAGTGATGTTAATAACACTAATGAGATGGGAAATCTGTGTGGAGGAGTGGTGGAATCGGCGCGGGAAGAGCCGAGTGAATCAGGTACTGAAGGTTCGAGAAATGGCAAGGAGGAGAACGAGCAGGTTCGTACTGGAGAGAGTAATCAAGGAATGAAGGTGTCGGCGGCGGCGAAGAAGTTCGCGCACCGGCCGTCGGCACCGTCTCACCTGAGAATCAAAGAGAGTCCTCTCAGCTCGGACGCAATCTTCAAACAGGTTTGCACCCTTTTTCTTACTAATTTCACACACGTACACATAATTGGCCATCCTTACACATCTACACAAATTTCTCTGCTTTGCTTTCATCAAAATTTTACTATTTATTGTTGAATTCCTAGCTTTTTCGGAGTTCTTTTAGCCAAAAAGTAGCCAAATAATAGAGATTTGTTTTCATTTTTTTCTCTATGACCAACTTTAAATTAAGTACTTTTTATCTCTTTTGTTGTTTAAGTTACTGGTGTGTCATTTTAAAAAGTTCATGAACTTGTCTTTGACTTATTTAGGTATGAACAAAAATTTGCCACTTGGTCTTTTTAGGTTATTATGGACGCACATTTGACAATTTCTTTATCATTTTCAGTAGAACATGTGTGGATTTTAATACTGTGAAGTACATGTATTTATTTGTTGACATACGGAACATTATATATTAAACCATCATTTGAAATTCACCATGTTGAAAATAAAAGTACATCCATCTGTTGCACATTTAATTTGTTTGTTGTTTACGGATTAGGTTGATATCTGGCTTAAAATTTAGAATGCAAAGATCATCACTGGGTTATTGAGACTGTTTATTTCAGAAGCTATCTTACGGTCCTAAATTGTTCATTGACTCATTTGATATCCCATTGCTTTCATTTGGAAGATAGTATGATGAAGAAAATTCTATAGGGTTGTTGATGTTGTGTAAAAGTCGTAATTTAAATTATAAAATTTTCTCGAGTGGCATTTGTCATTTTTATGGTATGCCCATACAAGAGTTGACCTTTCTTTGTGTTGTTTTGTCATTTTCTTGGCGCGTGGGGTGTCATTGAGAAGTTTTGTAGCACGGACACTTCAATTAGAGTAGCGTGTCGGACACCGACACGTGTCAGACACCGACACTCCTCGACACTCTTCCGTGATTATTTTTTCTTTTTTTATCAAAATATTATATATTTCTACCTAAATAGGTATTCATATTTAAAATTTTTTAACAAGAAATATTAATAACAAGTATAAAACTAAATTTATACAATATAAATGACGAATTTTAAAGAATTTAATCAACGTGTCGGTGACGTGTCGTGTCGGTACTTTTTTAAAAATCGTGTGTCGACGTATCCGACACGTATCGTGTCGAACACATGTGTTCGTGTCCGTGCATCATGGTCGACAAGTAATGAAATGTAAAAGGGTTGAGAAAGTAACTTTATGAGAAATTTCTCCTTTTTACTTTTGTGCTGAGGCAGGTGTGCACTTTCTTTTCCTATTGGCTTCTGTATTGGCGAATTCAATAAGAGTTGACCTTTCTTTGCATTGTTTTGTAATTTTTTGGGGGGCGGGGGTGCACTTGAGAAGTTATGAAATGTAAATGGGGTGAGAAAGTAACCTTATGAGAAGTTTCTCTTTTTTGCTTTTGTGCTGAGGGAGGTATGCTCTGTCTTTTCCTATTTCTTCTGTATCTTGGAGATGACGAGGTTCATCTTGGTGGATCCGATTTCATTTAAGAAGTGGATAGATTTTATGGTTTTCCTAGGTGTGGAAGTTGAGCAATTAAGAAGAAACTCTCCGCATCTCATGGACTATGTATTCTTGAGAAAAGAACACATGTCACATTGAAAATCTATGACCTTGTATTGGAGTTTGAGGATGATATATATCCAATATTAATTACGCCCCCGTTTGAGGCCCATTAAATTTATAATACATTTTTATCTCTCTTCTTTTTAACCACATATTCCCCAATAAAATAATATTACACATAAACCAAAAATTTTTCCCTCTTTTTCGACCACACATTCTCCAAAAAAAACACCATTTCAAATATTATAACACCAAATAATGGGGGCCAAACGGGGGCTACATATATTAACCACAGACAAATTTGCTCCATACTCATGCACCATCTTTTAAACACAAAAAACAATCATATTGAACTGATGGTGGTCATATAACTGGTAAAATTATGTCTTGGGACGGTGACACATAATGTACAACCAAGTTAAATAGCAATCTGATGCCGTGTTATCCTTTTCATTTCATTTTGGTCTTGGTTCTATATATACTGGTGTGATTTATAACTTTTTGTCGTTATTTACTAAACCATTTCCATGAATGAAGTTGTCATGGAACTTCAGAATGTTAATTGGTGTCTTGTGGCAGAGTCATGCAGGCCTCTTCAACCTCTGTATAGTGGTGCTTGTTGCTGTAAATAGCAGACTTATTATTGAAAATTTGATGAAGGTGCGTCTCTTGGAATCGCCTTGCACCTTTTGATTTATGTGGATAGTTAATCTAATCATCATTAATACTATATATATCTTTTATTAGTTAGAAGTGGTTGATGTTTACTGCATATCATTATCGGAAGATTTACGCACCTGTTATTATTGTCGGAGCAGTTGAGCTTAAGAGGTAATCTTGTATGTGGTTGCAGTATGGCTGGCTGATCAATTCAGGCTTTTGGTTTAGTTCAACATCACTGAAGGATTGGCCACTTCTAATGTGCTGGTAACGTATGCTGAACAATTTTAAGTATGCGATGGGTGTGGGTGTAAGGAAAAAAATAGTTTTTTATTTTTTATTTTTTTTTATCAATGATGTCTTTTGCTATGATAACTCTTCTTGTTCTATTTTACAGCCTGAGTCTACCAATTTTCCCACTTGCTGCATTTCTTGTTGAGAAGTTGGTGCTACTCAAGTACATATCTGGATGTGTAAGTCAAGTGTTACTACTTTTCTCATCCTGATTTGTACATTGTTTGACTACTATCATTACTTGGGGTTTGCTCTCGATAATACTTTCTCAAAAGCTAATGCATGTTAGCATACGACCGTGAATTAACTCTACCAAACTCCTTATATCAGTCTGCACTATATAACTTATACTTTATTTCTGGCAAAAAATCCATTTAGGTGTAGGCAAGAGTTTTTAGGCTCTTTACTTTGGCCTAAACGGGGGTTTGGCATTGTCCCCTATCCTATTATATGGAGTGTGAAAAATGTACCCATATTTTGCTTACTGGATTTTCTTGTCATATATCACTCTAAATTTGCGTAGGAGTCTGTTCCTCAAATTGATATAAATTGGACACCTTGTAGTAAAGTTATATATCACATTAGGAGAAACATGTCACTCGAAAACCTGAAAGACAGGTATTACCTTCCAAAGTGCTCTTTCTATTATTCATGGTGATTTTTCATTGGCATCTCTCTTCAATAATAGTTCTGTGGATTCTAAATCTAAAGAGTTTTATTGAAGGTTAGCCTATTGTTATAAAAGTTGAGTTGTCGAATTTAATCTTCAAACCTACCCGCTGCAAATTTGTAAGGCTACTTCGCTGAGAAGGCAGATTGTAATTGTGACGTGGTTAGATTTTGATTAACTAAGATAATTTCAAATAAAATACTTGATGGAATTTTGAAAAAGTGCAGATTTATAATCTATTTGATTTAGGTAAGTTCTCCACTGTTAAGAGTAATTTTGTGTAACTTTTTTGTTCTCTTGTTGTGATTTTTGAGTTTTTATCTATTTTGTTTAGATAGATTAATCATTTTATTATTTATTTTTGTGGATTCTTTACTTTTTTTTGTTGTCATGCTGTTTATACATGGCAGTTCACATTATTGAGTAGTTATCCGGTTGTCATGCAACTTGGTTTTTCCAAAACTGTGGATGTTGAGCTCTTTCTTATGATCAGTTGTTACTCATTGCTCTGTGGAAATAAATTCAAATTTAATTTAAAATTGCAGGTTGCTGTCTTTCTTCACATTATAATAACAACAACTGCTATCTTGTATCCGGTTTTGGTTATTCTTAGGTTTGTCTTGAACTTCTTTAAATCAGTATATCTTGTAAGCTGTTCATTACAAATATTTTATTTACTTATTTATTTTTGTCTAGTGAAATTTTTTACCCTTGATAGTGAGACACTTCTATATTTAGATTCCAAAATTTCAATTGAAACATATCTATAAAATTTTGCAAATATATGATGTCTACATATTTAACTCATGGCGAACATAAGATGAAAAGTGGATGGTAGATTTGGAATTTATAACAGTGTCGAGTTACCCAGCATAAAGGTCATTTCTTCAACTTAGTGCTTAGGACCAAGAGGCAATGTGAGATTAGATGGAGTACTAAATTCATACTTTGTTCTTACGGCTTAGTTAATATTATGCAGTTATTTATAGCAATCCGTATGACTGCATTTGATTATTACCTCTGTTGTAAACACCACTGCAGATAGTATTGAAAATCATGCCACGTAAGCAAGCATTTATGAAGTTGGGTACTTCCTGTGTGTCAGAGGTGTCCACAATTTAAAACCAAAAAGGTGTACAGAACATCATCTCTTTACCTTTGTAGCACAGACACTTCAACTATGGTAGTGTTCGAGTTTGACAAGTGTCGAATGCGTGTCGGATACCAATACTTCTTGGACACTCTATCATAATTATATTTTTACCTAAAAGTTATTAGTAAATAATAAATAGGTATTCATTCATATTTAAAAGATTTCAACAAGAAAAATAAATAACAAGTATAAAATTAAATTTATACGATATAAATAAAGAATTTTAAAGAATTTAATGAACATGTCGATGACGTGCCTTGTCGGTACTTTTTCGAAAATCGCATATCGATGTATCCGACATACGTGTTGGACAGACATATGCGCGTCGGTGCATCATAGCTCTTCATAATGAAGGGAATTTAATTCTTTAGTTTGGTTGGTTAGTGCAATAGTTTTGTAGAAATAAGATTCTCATGGGGATGATATTATTGGAAACTTATAATAGGTAGGAATCCTTGAGCAAATCACCAAAAATATAGGTAGATTCTATTATTTTAAGCAATGTGTAGTTTCAATTACGAAATGATATTCACTGGTTTGGGATTGCACAGGTGTGATTCTGCTGTTCTGTCTGGTGTCGCATTAATGCTCTTTGCTTGCATTGTGTTGTTGAAGTTGGTATCTTATGCTCATGCAAGTCACGATATGAGGGCACTAGCTAAATCACTTGATAAGGTAAAGAGAAAACCATAGTCCTTTTCTTAAGATAATATTTTTACTTTTGCTTTTTTATTTTTTATTTTCGGCTGATCAAGGCAAAGGAAGATGAAGGAGCATTTGATAGTAAAGCTATATTTCTTTGATGGTTTTGTTCGTCTTCACTGGTACTCTGCGTGTTCATTTCTTGGTCAATACTATGCTTTGTGTTCAAATGAATTGAAAAGGCAGACGTGAAGCTAAATTTGTCCATTTCCATTGTTTTTGTTGAGATACTTGCCATGTTCTGTAACTTAAGCTGTTATTTATTAAAAAGAATTATGACATGTATATGCAATTCTGGTACTTTCTCTCATATATTAATAACTACAATCCATTTGTGCATCTCTATATTTATCTCTAATAAATGCGCGCACACATACTAATTGATGCATAACTGTTCTCAAGCATTGCCTTCTTAATCAGTTCAATTCAATTCATTGTAGTTCTTATATGGAACTCTCTTTTGAGACCAGGGTGAAACATTGTCTGGTTATTGGAACTCGGATGACTCTTACGGTGTTAGCTTCAAGAGTTTAGCATACTTCATGGTTGCTCCCACATTGTGTTACCAGGTATGCATGGATGAACAATTTAATTATCAATATCAAA